>SJYT01031684.1:409111-459928 GCA_006410635.1 Cephalophus harveyi
TAATTCTTCATTAAAGAGAATCTATTTTAATCACTTTAATTTTATTTATTTAAATTTGTTTAATTAATAAATTTAATTTATCTTTTAATTTGATCTTTTGTTTCTAATTTACCTACTGGCTCAGATGGTGAAGAATCTGCCTGCAATGCAGGAGACCTGGGTTTGATTCCTGAGTCAGGAAGATCCCCTGGAGGAGAGAATGGCTACTCACTTCAGTATTCTTGTCTGGAGAATTCCATGGAGAGAGGAGCCTAACAGGCTACAGTCCATGGGGTCTCAAAGAGTTGGACGCGACTGAGCAACTAACACTTTAATTTCAATGTTAGTGTAATAAACACATTACCAAAGTAAAATTAAATAAAACAATATATTAAGTAGTAAATAAATCCACAGTAGACACAGTTAGAGTAAAACTGTAATATCCTAAATAAAAAGCATTAATAATATTCAGAAGATGTCAGAATAATAACTCTAAAATTTAGAGAAAAAGCTAGCTGGCACTATAAACTTTACATGGTTAAGTTCTCATCAAAGAGTCAGTGAACATAAAGTACTATTTGATAAAGATTATTAGGCATTATTTCATTCATAAATCCTCACAAAAAGAAATCCTAAAAAAAAAAAGAGTACTTTTTCGAAGAAGAAACTGAAATGGAAGGAGTGAGATGTGAGAAAGAGGAACAAGAAAATTTAGAAATATAAAGGAGTGAAATATTAGAAACAGTATGAGGCAGATAACTTAGTTAAATACAGGCACATTCAAACAATTATTGATGGCATGAGGTAATTAAAGTAATTGCTTTTGTGAAAACAAAATATCAAGCAACACACCTAAAACTGAATGAGTTCTGAGTTAATGCATTAAGATCTGTGCCAGTTTCAGAGTAGATAGGGAATATGATTAAATTTAAAAGTTACTCGTTATATTAAAATTTGAAGGCTAACTACTAAAAGCATAGAAATAAAACGCGTCACTTCTAACTCAGTAGCAAGTGAAAGTGTTAGTTACTCAGTTCAGTTCAGTTCAGTCGCTCAGTCGTGTTCGACTCTTTGCGACCCCATGAATCGCAGCACGCCAGGCCTCTCTGTTCATAAGCACTTTCACAGCATCATCTTTCAGGATTTGAAACAGTTCCACTGGAATTCTATCACCTCCAGTAGCTTTGTTCGTAGTGATGCTTTCTAAGGCCCACTTGACTTCACACTCCAAGATGTCTGGCTCTAGATTAGTGATCACATCATCATGATTATCTGGGTTGTGAAGATCTTTTCAGCTGTGTCCAACTCTTTGTGACCCCATGTACTGTTGCCCACCAGTCTCCTCTGTCCATTCTCCTGTCAAGAATTCTAGAGTGAGTAGCCATTCCTTTCTCCAGGAGAGCTTCCTGACTCAGCGATTGAACCCGGATCTCTGGCGTTACAGGCAGATTCTTTACCATCTGAACCACCAGGGAGGTCCATCAAAGCATAAATCTATAGCAGCTAGAATCCATAACTACAGATAGAGTTATTAAAAAAAAAACTAAAGTATAATACTATGAAAACTTTGAATTTGGAATGCTTATAAATCTACCTATAAATTTATAAATTTGAAGGCTTGCAAAAATAATTTACCAAAAGAAGATAACGTGCCTTCTCCCTTGATACGGTGCTTGACTCACTTGATTAGACTTAAAACTCTTTATATTTAATCACTAGTTTAAAATATATTCTGTCCACATATCCTCAAATGACAGACTTTGGCAGTTAAACATAATTCTCTTAATGTTTTAAATACAGATAATATCAGTTTTATGTAAAATATTCCAAAAATAGAAAAGAGACAAATTTCTCAAGTATTTTTAAAAGGCTACTAGAGGAAAAAATTATACATTGCCATCAAGTTGGGTGTACCCAAGTTTTGATACTGGACAATATACATTAATGTAATTTCTCATGGGCTTCCCAGGTGGTGCTAGTGGTAAAGACCTGCCTGCTAGTGCAGGAGACATTAGAGACATGGGTTTCATCCTTGGGTGAGGAAGATCCCTTTGAGAAGGAAATGGCAACCCACTCCAGTATTTTTACCTGGAGAATCCCATGGACAGAGGAGCCTGCAGTCTACAGTCCAAAGGGTCACAAAGAGTTGGACAAAACTGAGCGACTTTGCAAGCAATCTCTGATGATAAATTAAAGATGAAAGAAACATAACCACATCAATAGACACAGAAAAATCCAACATACATTCAGTTCAGTTCAGTCAGTCAGTCGTGTCCGAGTCTTTGCGACCCTATGAATCGCAGCACGCCAGGCCTCCCTGTCAATCACCATCTCACGGAGTTCACTCAGACTCACGTCCATCGAGTCGATAATGCCATCCAGCCATCTCATCCTTTGTCGTCCCCTTCTCCTCCCGCCCCCAATCCCTCCCAGCATCAGAGTCTTTTCCAATGAGTCAACTCTTCACATGAGGTGGCCAAAGAACTGGAGTTTCAGTTTTAGCATCATTCCTTCCAAAGAAATCCCAGGATTGATCTCCTTCAGAATGGACTGGTTGGATCTCCTTGCAGTCCAAGGGATTCTCAAGAGTCTTTTCCAACACCACAGTTCAAAAGCATCAATTCTTTGGCACTCAGCCTTCTTCACCGTCCAACTCTCACATCCATACATGACCACAGGAAAAACCATAGCCTTCACTAGACGGACCTTAGTAGGCAAAGTAATGTCTCTGCTTTTGAATATGCTAACTGGCGCCCGACCCGCCCGCGTCCTCGCGTCGTCCCGCGTCGGGGGCGCGCTCTGGGCCCGGGGCGGGGCCGGTCGCAGGGAGCGTAAGGCGGGCTGTGGCCCGGAGGGCATTTCCCACAGGCTTGCATTTACTGCTCCGGACGGTAATAACCCCCAAACAGGGATTATTAGCTCCTTATGCCAAAACGGGAAATTGAAGACTAAGCCAGTTGCTCAGGGCCTGGAAGCTGCAAGGTGGTAGGGTCGACTTGGAACCGAGACCCAGCGGCAGTCTGGGGTTCTGTGTCCCCTGCTGTTTGGTCACTAAGGCGTGTCTGACCCTTTGCGACCCCATGACTGTAGCCCACCAGCCTCCTCTGTCCTTGGGATTCTCCGGGCAAGAATACAGGAGTAAGCTGCCATGCCCTTGTCCAGGGGCTCTTACCGACCCTGGGGTTGAAATCCCATCTCCTGCATTGGCGGCAGGATTCTTTACCTCTGTGCCACCTGGGAAGCCCTTGTGCCCTCTGGCCCTGCCTTCAAGGCCTTAAACTCCTAAAGTNAGTCTGAATTTGGTAATAAGGAGTTCATGATCTGAGCCACAGTCAGCTCCTGGTCTTGTTTTTGTTGACTGTATAGAGCTTCTCCATCTTTGGCTGCAAAGAATATAATCAATCTGATTTCAGTGTTGACCATCTGGTGATGTCCATGTATAGAGTCTTCTCTTGTGTTGTTGGAAGAGGGTGTTTGCTATGACCAGTGCATTTTCTTGGCAAAACTCTATTAGTTTTTGCCCTGCTTCATTCCGCATTCCAAGGCCAAATTTGCCTGTTACTCCAGGTATTTCTTGACTTCCTACTTTTGCATTCCAGTCCCCTATAATGAAAAGGACATCTACATTAATAACAAAATAAAGCTATAATCAAAATAGGAATAGAAGGACAATTTCTTAGCCTAACAAAGTTATATTCACTAAAACTACAGTAATATTATTCTTAAGGATGAAACATAGAAGCTTTTTCTTTCCTAAGTCAGGATCAAGACAAGAGTGCTTACTATCACTGCTTTTAATTCATTGCTTGGAGGGTGTAGCTAATATAAATAAATTATAAAAGGAAATAAAATCTATTTGGATAGAAAAAAAGAAATTAAAAAAAAATCTCATTTTCAGGGACAATATGATTGTCTGCATAGGAAATCCAAGAAAATTTACAAACTAGTAAGGAACTATTCTGGACACAAATTCAATATACAAAAATAGAAAGTGTAATGAAAAAAATCTTCATTTAAAAGGGACACAAAGACTGGAATCAACACAGTCATAAATTTCACAAAAGACATTCAAATTTCATATGGAAAATATTAAAACAATATTGGGAGACATAATGAACACCACACAAATGAAGCAATGTAATGTATTCACAGGTGGAAACACTCAACAATATTTAAACCATTTTTCTAAATTAATATATTAATTAAATGTAAATCTAATTTTTTTGAAAAAAGATCTTTCATGAACTTTTCATGAACTTTCGTGAACTAAAATTCTTATGGACATATGAAAGTCAATTGGCCAAATATATTGGCCAAAAAAATTTTGAGGAAGTAGAAGGTAGGAAGATTTACCATATCAAGAGTCCAGAAATATTGCTACAAAACTATAATTACAAATACTGTTCTGTTAGTGTAAAAAAAATTCTGAAATAAAATAGATTGCTTAAAAACAGGACCCTACAACTTATCATAATAATAACTTAGTAATGGCCAATTACTATATTCCAGTGGTGACACTGTACCACAGAAAGGAATTAACAAATAGGACAAATGATTTTGCATCAGCTATATCCCTACCTCACATAAACTGCAAAAATCAATTTCAAGTGACTTTAAGATCTAAATGTCAAAAGCATCATTTTAAAAAGAAGAAAATAATATAAGATCATAATTAATCTCAGGGAAGGCATAAACATATAAGCCATGAAGGGAGAAAAACACACATTTGATTATATATAAATTTAAAATGTTTATGCATCAAATGATATTCACAACATAATAAAAAAAAAAGTGTTTAGCTTTCACTATCTACCTGAGAATTTCTGAATCTTTACTTCTTGCACTGTTTTACTATCAAGCCAGTAACACAAGACAGCTAATACACAATATAATGTCATTTAAAATTCCATTTTATTTTTTGAACATATTCTATGCCAGAGGCTTTGTGGCACATAGACTGCAGTGCCCTAACAAATCTTATTTACGCAGCCTCCCACCCAGCCTATTGCCATTAGTGGTTACAGTTATCCTCAAGAATGTAGAGTATTTCTGAAGCTTTAAATTCTTATTTTAAAGGCTTCAGTAAGGGAGTTTTGACTTCAGATCCTTGAGTTCAGGAGCTCAATTTGTGTCTTGAGAATGTGATGAGGTGCTGTCTAATTTTTATTTGATGGAAGCATTATTTTATTTAGAATGCCCATAATAGCACCTGCTCACCAAACCCACAACAGATCAGCTTTATCAAAAATTCAAAACACCTCCAAGGTAATTTACTATAAGTCTATCCTTTGCTTATTTAGCTCATTCTCTTCTTCGGTAATCTTCCTAATTGAGTGTTTTCTTCATTGGGCAAATTCCCAGCTTGAGTCACATTTGTTATTCTGAAAGAAACTGATTATTTCCATCCATGTTTGTACATGTCTGGTTAGCTTAAAAAGCCCAAGGAGCATGCATGGGGGAGAATGTAAACATGTTTATGTATATGTTTATATGACTGTTCTCACTTATCATACATATACATAAACAGCTTTGAACCAAAACCAATAGATTCTGTGCCTGCTCCCTTCACGAGGTAAACTTTCTAATATAATCTTGTTTCCCCCTATAGACATGGTCCTAATTTGTCTTTTCTTTATCTCAAAATTCCGGGGCTGTCAAGCCAAGTTAGTCTTAAAAGGACTCTGGGAATTACAGTCAATAGAAAGATATATTAAAGTATCATTATTCAAACATAAAAATTTAATAAAAATGTTAACGAGGTTTCCCCAAGGTGGGGGTGTTTATTACTTACATTTTTTTTTTTTAAACAACACAATTACATTTCTATAGATAGAGGTCAGATATAACTTATAGCACTTGCTATTAAAGAAAATGTGGGGGGAAAAGAACATATTCCTCCAAATGTTATATATGCCACTTTCTTTCCTATGTAATTTAAAAAACTCTTTTAATTTTTCCCCAGTTTCAAAGGAAAGTTCAAACATGAATGATGGCCATGGCTTTTTCTTTAATTTCTGACATCTAATCTTTACTTTGGGCTTCTCCAGTCACATCTCACTATGTCTCACTGCATGTGCCCTGACACAATACATCATGGCCAAGGTGATCCAATATCGTGTGACATTTTTTTTTTTTTAAGGATATTAAATGGTGGCAGAAGATATGCCTGAAACACGTCAATGTGGGCCCAGGGGCATTGTTCTTCACTAACTGTTTGCTCTCAGAGTCTGGCTAGAGGAATTATTATTGTCCTTTATATATAAACATCCTTATCCAAATAGTCTCCTCTTATGCCTAATGTATGCATTCCTGTCATAAGAAAGCCTCTTGCTTAAGCTGCTTTTCTGTCTATTTGTAGTCTGTTCAGGCACACAGTCCCCAGCAGGAGTCCAGCTCCATGATTCATTGCCTCAGATTTCCTATGGAGCTTACATGATGCTCGCTCAGCCCCATACGGCTTTGTATCCATTATAACCAGGGACAAGTAAGCAGGGCTCAGGAGTCTGAGCATCTATCTAAGAATAGCTCCCTGACGCCTTGCTTTACTCACAATAAATGAACAATGAACTCTTTACATGCTAACCCCGTACGGTGAAGAGAAATTATAGGAACTTAAATAAGGGAAGAAGCATTTAGAGTGAAGCTCCTTAAATGAGCAGGTCAATAACTAGTTTACAGAGACCAGGGCACCTGGCTAATGGGAGAATAAAGAATTATGCTTGTCACAGAAGAAGAAAGATGCTGTCCTGGTTTAGTGCTAAATAATTACATTCATTATACTGAGAATAGCTCTGCAAGTGGTCGGCTGCACTAGTTAATTCATTAGCAAAACTAATCGGCAAACCACAAACAACAATTGGGGGTAAATTTAACCAATTCTAATAGAAATATTGGAAAAACAGATTTTCTTTATACTAGAAAGGAAAATTTTGCTGGAAAACTCACACATAATTGTATTATCATCTTACTTTGTCTTGAGTTTCAACATGAAAGGGAATCATAACTAAGGTAGAGAGAAGGCATGTGAACAAATGACAAATGAACTGGATTATTTCAGATGACCTGAAATATCTCTGAGTTTGAATGTTAATCCTGACAATGAACAGAAAACAGACTCCAATAACAAGGGATTTTCCACTGTCTGCATTATGAGACCTGTGATTATATAAATAAATACAATATATAAGTTATATGTAACATATAGTAACTATAGTTTAATTTTTAAATTAAAATAACCCTATAGTTTAATTAAGAGTTAATAATATAACTCTGACTCCAGTAACCAAGAGAACCTTGGAGCAGTTTTACCTATTAAATGGCTGATACAAAACTCCAGTATAATTAGAATGTTTTTCATTCTTACCTTTATGCAATTAATTTATTCTTTTGTATATTCAATATGCATCACAATTTTAGACAAAAATCCTGCAAGGGAAATAGGACTTTGCTGTAGTGGAAGTGGGGAAAGTCACTAGATTTTATGGGGCAAAGACTCTCCTTCTCAAAATGAACTTTTTTCCTTTATTTCTGGAAAGAAGGCTTTTTTCTTCTTTCAGAACGGAAAAAAGAATTCAAGTATACAATGCTAGGAAAAAAGGTAAGATTAAGGATAAAACCCAATGGGTCTACTGAGCCTGGTGGATTTATTCTGTGTCACTGCAGAGCAGAGCTCTTTGTTTGGAATTCAAAAAAAAACTGTTCTACTAATGTGTTTAATTCAGAATAAGATCACTGATTTGATCCATTACAGATATAGTTATCAAGGATTCTTTTCCAAATAAATGATGGTCTATGGGCATCCCTGGTGGTTTAGATGGTAAAGCATCTGCCTGCAATGTGGGAGACCCAAATTCAATTCCTGGGTTGGGAAGATCCCCTGGAGAAGGAAATGGCAACCCACTCCAGTACTCTTACCTGGAAAATTCCATGGATGGAGGAACCTAGTAGGCTACAGTCCATGGGGTTGCAGAGAGACTTCACTTTCTCTCTTTCTTTCTTATGGTAGGATCTATGTATAATTCAAAAATTCNGTTGGGAAGATCCCCTGGAGAAGGAAATGGCAACCCACTCCAGTACTCTTACCTGGAAAATTCCATGGATGGAGGAACCTAGTAGGCTACAGTCCATGGGGTTGCAGAGAGACTTCACTTTCTCTCTTTCTTTCTTATGGTAGGATCTACGTATAATTCAAAAATTCCTTGATAGACCCTAGAATCAACATAATGAGATAATCATATTCTTGATGACTTAACTCTTCAAGCAAGAACGTCACTGCCAACCAAATGCTGAGAGCAATAATCATATTAAAAAGTTTTTTCTTTCCTTTGTTTCAGGCTCTCTATTCCTAAAAATTGGGAGTATGTAGGAAGATCATGGCTTCTACTATTCTCTAGCCCAGGATTTCTCAACCTTGGCACTATTGATCTTGTAGCCTAAACAGTTTTTTTGTTATAGGGATAGTCCTGTGCATTGCAAGATGTTTAGCAGCATTCCTGGCTTCTACCCACTAGAGGCCAGTAGCAAGCCTCTCAAGTTGTAGCAATCAAAAAACATCTCCAGACATTGCAGAAAGTCCCTTGGATAGCAAAATCTCTCACCTGTCTCCCCATCCCTCCATCCTCCATCAAGAACCATGGCCGTGGTCCCATCACCCACTGCTTGGCTAGGCACAGCTCATACTTCAGGGCCCTAGTCTGGACTCTCCCAGATCTTTTCACTTTGCATACCTTGCTCCATCTAACTGCCATTCCTCTCACTCCCAAGCCCATCTATTCATCCTTCACACTTGGGTTTCTGTCAGCTCTCTACTGAGCTGGTGCTTAGTCACTGAATTCCCACACAAATATCTTTATGGAAGCACTTGGTCTCTTTTTAATTATTGACTGACTTGTTTGTGGGGCTTCCCTGGCAGCTCAGTGGTAAAGAATCTGCCTGACAACGCAGGAAATGTGAGTTTGATCCCTGGGTTGGGAAGATCCTCTGGAGAAGGAAATGGCAACCCACTCCATATTCTTGCCTGATAAATATGGACAGAGTACATATTTATGGACTGGCTACAGTCTATGGGGTCACAAAAGAGTCAGACATGACTTAGCAACTAAACAGTAGCAATAGCAAAACTGTTTGTGCTACCAGACTGCAAGCTCCTTATGGGAATGAAACATATTTTATATATCCTTAGCTCTCAGCATGCTTCCTGGTGTATTGGATTCAAATTCAAAAGAAAGAGGAAAGCAAAACAACAAGGATGAAAGGAGAAACTCAGAATAAAAAGTGGCTTATTAAATAATACTGTTAATGAATCATTTATGGGAGGGCATTTATAACCATTATTAATCGGCAACATTCAGGGCAGGTTAATAAGAAGTATATTTTTGGTTGTTCCATGCAGTCTCAAAATCAATTTAGTACAAATAAATTGTTTATGTAAGTTTGTTATCTGTGCTGTGAGTTGTATACGTGGATTTATCCTTCCCTTCCATACCTCAGCTAATCTCTGACACCCCTGGGGAATCTATCTACATCTTGGTTTAAAATTGTGCCAGGTATTCTCTACTGATATTCAAAATTACTTTAATTTTGAGGAATGATCCTAAACTTTTGTGGAGGTTTATAGTTTTTTCCTTTGTCACTATAAAAAGTTTTTTCTTCTTTTTCAATTAAGTTTTGCAATATGTTTGGTTTGGGATTTCTTAAGCTTCATAGAGTGGTTACATATATAACCCATTCTCATTTTGAATATTGCATTGAGAATTCTGCTTAGTGTCTAAGGCAGGCAATATTATAGTTATTGCATCTTCAAAAAGTTACAGCCCTTGGATGGAATGTCTTGTAACAACAAGAAAGAAAAGGAGAGAGAGAGCACTCAGGAATGTGTAGTTGGAAGAACTCAAATTTACTTCTAATTGTGATCGCTTTTAGAACAATTCTTCTCACCTAGGTACCCGCAAACTGCAGATTAGAATCTATGATTACTTCATTTTGCACTATCATTTGTTAAGAGAACATAAATACACTGTTGAGGTTTTTCTCTGCTTTCAGATGACTTTCTCATGTGTGTTATAGGAAGGCAAATGAGGAGAACATAAGTGTGGTAGACTGTATAACTGTTTCAAATGTCCACTGCCCATCCTGGTGAGATGATCATACATCCCCAACCCACTGATATCCTATCTGGCCCAATTAATTGTCTTGGCCATGGGAATGTTTAGGAAAGGGATCTGTGCTGCCAACTGAAGATGCAACAGCTGCCCTGAGTTCCTTCATCAATTTTTATTTCCTCAAAATAGCCAAGATTATGGCTATTTTGTCAGCTGAGTCTCAGAATGAAAAGGTCATGGAGCAAGGATGCCTCTAAACCTTGAAAGACATGTTACATGAGTGAAGAAAATTTTTGTTGTTGTAAGTCACTGTAATGTTTCCCCATTCACTTAACAACTATTTTTTAAGATGTACTATATGCCAGGGACTGTTCTAGACACTGGGGCTGCATGAGTGAACAAAGCAGACAAAAATTTTGTCCTCATGGGACTTATTTATACTCTGTTGGAGAGAGACAGACAATTTAAAAAAGTAAATATTATAGTATATTAGAAAGAAATAATATGATGGAGATAAAATTAATCAGAAAAGAAGAATGGGTAGAGATGGTAGTAAGGGTTTCAGTTTTAAACAGGATGATCAAAGTAGGTCTTACTGAAAGATGACTTTTTATTTTTAAGTTGTCTTCATTGCACAATGCAATTATATATTTTGAGAGATCAAATTTTCACAATTTTTCATGCATACCTATTGAGTATGAACCTAAGAAAGCATGTAAGAACACATCAGTAGGTGATAGGATGTATTGAAAGAAAGTTGTTTGAGACAGTGCTATTTTGCTCAGAATGAAAGAAGCAACCAACTATGCAAGAAAGCTGAACAATGAGAAGAGATCTCATTGACCTTGCAACTTCCTCTTTCCATATCCTTTCAAATGACAAAATGAATACAATGGATCAACATTACCCCAGATCATATACTTGAGTTTATATTCTGAAGGAAATGTAGAAAACAGGAGACATTTTCCCTAGACTCTGTAACACTTCCCCCAAACTATGACTCAGCCTCACTAAAGAGAACAAACAATATCAAGTTACTCAAGTTTATGTTGAGTTATATATGTCTAAAAGTTCTAAGGACAAGCAATAAAAAGATTGACTGCTCAATAATATTGCCCAGAGAAGTAAAAACTTTTAATGAGGGTTATTACTGCAGCATAATTTTGTGCAATCAGTACACCAATCACTAATATCTTCTAATAACAATATCTGGTAAAACTTAAGAAGGACACATTCTGGTAACAAATATAACAACAGATTAACACTTAATGTACGTAAACATATTCAGTTCAATACAAATACTCTTAGAGGTAAATGCAAGAAATGCAATTAGCTAAAAAATAATTAGGGGGGAAACATGTTTAAATAACAAGGAAATGCCTGTTAAAACAGCAAGATAGGGTTTTTCTCCCTCATATAAAAAGTTTTGAGTTCTAAATTTATTTCCAGCAAGAGAAAGGTATTCTGTAGGTAAATGAAACATGGCTATAGTGCTTCGGGGAGATAATTTTTAAAAAAATAACAAAACTTTTCAAGTATTATCAGTAATTATATTTCTAGGAATATATCTGAAGGAGATAATCTAAAAAGTTAACTACAAATTATTAACTGTTGCTTTGTTTCTAGTAATAAAAAATTGGCAATGAACCACATACCACAGGAGAGTGGTTAATCAAGGTCTGTGAAAAAATTTTAAGACAATTTACTATCAACATGTCCTCTATTAAGATAAATAAAGCACAGAATTATGCAGAGATGACTAGATATTTCTTGAAATCCTCTTTCCTGCCTTGCAGAGTAGCAGAATTCAAGCCAACCACATGAATGCCCAGCCACACACATCTCTGCTTCCCTTAGTTTCAAAGTTCTCTCCAACAGGATATACAGGAAAGTGACTGGTGTCTAAAGACTTTCCTGCCAGCTGACACTTGGATGTAATGGTGACCCAGTTAGACAACAGCAGTGCCCTGGGAGATGGTAGAGCAGATATCTAGAAGGAGCTCTAATCCCCTCATGTGCACAGGGCTGAGTTGCTCGTCCACCAGGCATCTTGGACTACTGTGAGACACCTAATTTAAAGTATTTGATATGGGAAGGTAGGAGGTTATTGTGGGGTCTTACTGAAGTTGTTACATACAGAATATGATATCATTATCTTATTCATTTATTTAGCTATTTGTGTCCACACTAGAACAAATACTATTGAAAACAGGGACCTGATTTACTTCATTATTGCATCTCCGTGTCTGGATTTCTACCTAGAAGACAGTGTGTGGTCTATAAATGAAGGAATCATATCTATTTGTATAGTATAGCAGACAGTTTTTTGTTTTGTTTTGTTTTTAGATCTCACAGGAGAAGATGAGCACATGTTCTTCTAATCTTCCATCTTCCTCCACCACCAAAATTACAACTCGCTGCTGAACAACCATCGACAGGAGAATGTTGGATCCCACCAAAAAAAGATACCCCACATCCAGTGGAAAAGGAGAAGCCCCAGCAAGATGGTAGGAGGGGCAAAATTACATTTAGAATCAAATCCCATACCCACCAGAGACACTTGGAGGGCTCAAACAAACCTTGTGTGCACCCGGACTCAGAGACCCAACAGAGACTGAGCCAAAACTGTTTGAGTGTCTCCTGTGGAGGTATGGGTCAGCAGTGGCCTGCCACAGGGGTACGGGCTCTGGGTGCAGCAGACCTGGGTATGGCATAAGCCCTCTTGGAGGAGGTCACCATCAATCCCACCAGATTAATTTCACCAATAGAGCCACCAGAACTTACATAGGACTGGGGAAACAGACTCTTGGAGGGCACAGACAAAACCTCGTGCACACCAGGACCTAGGAGAAAGGAACAGTGACCACAAAAGTGACTGACCCAGACTTGCCCATGAGTGTCCAGGAGTCTTTGGCAGAGGTGTGGGTCAGCAGTGGCTTGCTGCAGGGCTGGGGGCACTCAGTGCAGGGGTGCCTGCATGGGACCTTATCTTCATTAACTCCACCATAGTTTGGCCTCAGGTCAAACAACAGGGAGGGAACACAGCCCCTCTCATCAAGAAAAAATTGGATTAAAGATTTACTAAGCATGACCCCTAGAACTGGACATGGAACAAAAGACTGGTTCCAAATAGGAAAAGGAGCACGTCAAGGCTGCATATTGTCACCCTGCTTATTTAACTTATATGCAGAGTACATCACGAGAAACACTGGGCTGGATGAAGCACAAGTTGAAATCAAGATTGCTGGGAGAAATATCAATAACCTCAGATATGCAGTTAACAGCAGCCTTATGGCAGAAAGTGAAGAGGAGCTAAAAAGCCTCTTGATGAAAGTGAAAGAGGAGAGTGAAAAAGTTGGCTTAAAGCTCAATCTTCAGAAAACTAAGATCATGGCGTCTGGTCCTATCACTCCGTGGGAAATAGATGGGGAAATAGTGGAAACAGTGTCAGACTTTATTTTTCTGGGCTCCAAAATCACTTCAGATGGTGATTGCAACCATAAAATTGAAAGATGCTTACTCCTTGGAAGGAAAGTTATGACCAACCCAGATAGCATATTGAAAAGCAAAGACATTACTTTGCCAACAAAGGTCTGTTTAGTCAAGGCTATGGTTTTTCCAGTGGTCATGTAGGGATGTGAGAGTTGGACTATTAAGAAAGCTGAGTGCCAAAGAACTGACGCTTTTGAACTGTGGTGTTGAAGAAGACTCTTGAGACTCCCTTGGACTGCAAGGAGATCCAACCAGTCCATCCTAAAGGAGATCAGTCCTGGGTGTTCATTGGAAGGACTGATGCTGAGGCTGAAACTCCAGTACTTTGGCCACCTCATGTGAAGAGTTGACTCATTGGAAAAGACTCTGATGCTGGGAGGGATTGGGGGCAGGAGGAGAAGGGGACGACCGAGGATGAGATGGCTGGATGGCATCACCAACTGGATGAACATGAGTTTGAGTGAACTCCAGGTGTTGGTGATGGACAGGGAGGCCTGGCATACTGCGATTCATGGTGTCATAAGAGTCAGACATGACTGAGCGACTGAAGTCAACTGAACTGAACTGAACTAAAGCATGACCCTGCCCATCAAAACAAGACTTAGTTTCAGGAAGCTTCCATAAGCTTCTTATCCTCATCCCTCAGAGGGCCAACAGAATGAAAATCACAGTCACAGAAAACTGATTACTTAGACTGCACAGCCTTGTCTAACTCAATGAAACTATGAGCCATGCCATGTGGGGCCACCCAAGATGGACGGGTCATGGTGGAGAGTTCTGACAAAACATGGTCCACTGGAGGGCATGGCAAACCACTTTAGCATTCTTGCCTTGAGAATCCCATGAACAGTATGAAAAGGCAAAAGTATAGGTCACTGAAAGATGAACTCCCTAGGTCAGTAGGTGCCCATTATGCTACTGGAGATCAGTGGAGAAATAACTGCAGAAAGAATGAAGAGATGAAGCCAAAGCAAAAATAACACACAGTAGTGGCTGTGACTGGTATGGAAGTAAAGTCGAATGCTGTAAAAAATAGCATTGCATAGGAACCTGGAATGTTAGGTCCATGAAATCCAGGCAAATTGGAAGTGGTCAGATAGGAAATGGCAAGAGTGAACATCAACATTTTAGGAATCAAGGAACCAAAATAGACTGGAATGGGTGAACTTAATTCAGATGACCATTATATCTACTACTGCAGGCAAGAATCCCTTAGAAGAAATGGAGTAGCCATCATAGTCAACAAAAGAGTCCAAAATACAGTACTTGGATGCAATTTCAAAAATGACAGAATCATTTCTGCTTGTTTCCAGGGCAAACCATTCAATACTGCAGTAATCCAAGTTTATGTCCCAGTCAGTAATGCTGAAAAAGCTGAAGTTGAATGGTTCTATGAAGACCTACAAGACCTTCTAGATCTAATACCCAAAAAAAAGACCCTTTTCATTATAGGGGACTGGAATGCAAAAGTAGGAAGTCAAGAAATACCTGAGTTACAGGCAAATTCGGCCTTAAAGTACAAAATGAAGCAGGTCAAAGGCTAAAAGAGTTTTGCCAAGAGAACGCACTGGTCATAGCAAACACCCTCTTTCAACAACACAAGAGAAGACTCTACATAGGGACATCACCAGATGGTCAATACTGAAATCAGATGAATTATATTATTTGCAGTCAAAGATGGAGAAGTAAAACAACAAAGTCAGCAAAAACAAAACTGGGAGCTGACTGTGACTCAGATCATGAATTCCTTATTGCAAAATTCACATTTAAATTGAAGAAAGTAGGGAAACCCACTAGACCATTCAGGTATGACCTAAATCAAATACCTTATGATTATACAGTAGAAGTGACAAATAGATTCCAGGGATTAGATCTGATAGGCAGAGTGCCTGAAGAACTATGGACGGAGGTTCATGACATTGTACAGGAGAGAGCGATCAAGACCATCCCTAAGAAAAGAAATCCAAAAAGGCAAAATGGTTGTCTGATGAGGCCTTACAAATAGTTGGGAGAAGAAAAAGTGAAAGTGAAGTTGCTCAGTCATCCAACTCTTTGCGACAGACCCCATGGGCTATAGCCCACCAGGCTTCTCCATCCATCAAATTTTCCAGGCAAGAGTACTGGAGTGGGTTGCCATTTCCTTCTCTGGGGGATCTTTCTGACACAGGGATTGAACATGTATCTCCTGCATTGCAGGCAGATGCTTTACTGTCTGATCCACCGGGGAAGCACCAAGAAAAGACAAGAAGCTAAAGGCAAAGGAATAAAGGAAAGATATACTCATTTGAATGCAGAGTTCCAAAGAATAACACAGAAAGATAAGAAACCTTCCTCAGTGATCAATGCAAAGAAATAGAGGAAAACAATAGAATGGGAAAGACTAGAGATCTCTTCAAGAAAATTAGAGATACCAAAGGAATATTTCATGCAAAGATGGGCACAATTAAGGACAGAAATGGTATGGACCTAAAAGAAGCAAAAGATACTAAGAACAGGTGGAAAGAATACACAGAAGAACTATACAAAAAAGATCTTCATGATCCAGAAACCACAATGGTGGGATCATCTAGAGCCAGACATCCTGGAATGCCAAGTCAACTGGGCTTTAGGAAGCATCACTATGAACAAAGCTAGTGGAGGTGATGGAATTCCAGCTGAGCTATTTCAAATCTTAAAAGACGATGCTGTTCCATTGCTGCACTCAAAGTGCCAGCAATTGGAAAACTCAGCAGTGGCCACAGGACTGGAAAAGATCAGTTTTCATTCCAATCCCAAAGAAAGGCAACGCCAAAGAATGTTCAAACTACCAGACAATTGTACTCATCTCACACACTAGTAAAGTAATGCTCAAAATTCTCCAAGCCAGGCTTCAACTGTATGTGAACCATGAACATCCAGATGTTCAAGCTAGATATGGAAAAGGTAGAGTAACCAAGACCAAATTGCCAACATCTGTTGGATCATTGAAAAAGCAAGAGAGTTCCAAAAAAACATCTATTTCTGCTTTATTGACTATGCCAAAGCCTTTGACTGTGTGCATCCCAACAAACTATGAAAAATTCTGAAAGAGATAGGAATACCAGACCACCTGACCTGCCTCTTGAAAAATCTGTATGCAGGTCAAGAAGCAACAGTTAAAATTGGACATGAACAACACATTGGTTCCAAATCTGGAGAGGAGTACATCAAGGCTGTATATTGTCACCCTGCTTATTTAACTTATATGCAGAGTATATCATGAGAAATGCTGGGCTGGATGAAGCACAAGCTGGAATCAAGATTGCTGGGAGAAATATCAATAACCTCAGTTATGCAAATGATACCACCTTTATGGCAGAAAGTGAAGAAGAACTAAAGAGCTTCTTGATGAGAGTGAAAAAGTTGGCTTAAAGCTCAACATTCAGAAAACTAAGATCATGGCATCTGGTCCCATCAGTTCATGGCAAATAGTTGGGGAAATAATGGAAACAATAAGAATTTATTTTGGGGAGGGGGCTCCAAAATCACTGCAGATGGTGACCGCAGCCATGAAATTAAAAAATGCTTACTCCTTGGAAAAAAAGTTATGACCAACCTAGACAACATATTAAAAAGCAGAGACGTTACTTTGCCAACAAAGGCCCATCTAGTCAAAGTTATGGTTTTTTCAGTAGTCATATATGGATGTGAGAGTTGGACTATAAAGAAAGCTGAGTGCTGAAGAATTGATGCTTTTGAACTGTGATGCTGAAGAAGACTCTTGAGATTCCCTTGGACTGCATGGAGATCCAACCAGTCCATCCTAAAGGAAATCAGTCCTGAATATTCATTGGAAGGACTGATGCTGAAGCTGAAACTCTAATACTTTGGCCACCTGAGGTGAAGAACTGACTCATTTGAAAAGACTCCGATGCTAGGAAAGACTGAAGGCATGTTGACAGAGGATGAGATGGTTGGATGGCATCACTGACTCGAAGGAGATGAGTTTGAGTAGGCTCTGGGAGTTGGTGATGGACAGGGAAGTCTGGCGTGCTGCAGTCTATGGGGTTGCAAAGAGTCAGACACAACTGAGCGATTAAATGAACTGAACTGAGACAGATATTTTAAGATAGAACCATCCTCAATGAGATGTAAACAATGACTATCTAGAGGGTGATGGTTAATTAATAAAACATTATTTTAAAACTTAAAAAGGAACCATGCTTACCCACTAATAAGACCTTAGAACTTACATTACATTTACAGTGTTTTGTATCTTTGGATATCTCAGTATTTTTGGTGGTGGTTTAATCGCTAAGTTGTTTCTCCAGCTCTTGTGATCCCATGGACTTTAGCCTGTCAGACTTGCCTGTCCATGCGATTTCCCAGGCAAGAATACTGGAGTTGGTTACCATTTCCTATCCCAGGGGATCTTCCCGACCCAGGGATCAGACTCAGGTCTCCTGCTTTGCAGGCAAATTCTTTACCACAGAGCCACCTGGGAAGCCTAATATTCTGAAGATAGAATGGTTCTAGTAAGCATTATCTGATAAATTTATTTATACTGTAGAAAAGTAAGAAAAAAATAATTAAATGCCTCAAGTATACAGAACCAAATTAGCCCTTTATACATTAAAATGCACACTCTGAGCTATGCCCATCATCATCAACCATCATCCTGCAGCCCTAACTCGATGCTTCTTCATTCGCAGACTCCAGGCCCCTACATCTGAGTGTTATTTGATGGCTGTGGGGCAGTGGACCACTGCAAAACAATGCAGGTTCTAGAACCAGGGCAAAGTGTGTGCCTTATCTTTCTAGCAGCTTGAACTTGACAAGTCTATGTCTGAATTGCAGTGTCCTCAGTTGGAAAATGAGAATGCCACAATAAATACAGGCAATTCTTAGATTTAACACTGATGGTTTCTACTGTGATGAAGTTTCTCTTAGGGTTTGGACTTGTACTAACTTGGGAGGATCTTAACTGGGGAGTGTGCTTGCTGACCCATAAGTACACATACACCTCCATCCCGCCCAAACTCAGGCTTTGCCTATCATAATTTTCCCTCCTTATAAAACTGCACTTTTGGGGAGACTGAAATCTCAGGAGGCAATGCCTCAAAATAAAAACCTAAGAATAATTTATCTCCCATAGTAAATCAACTAAATGACATATCCCCCCCTTAATTTTATCTCCCCTTACTCCATTTCCATTGTCTTCAATAAGAGCTATCACCTTGATAGCACTTACTATGTACCAGCCCACTTTCACCTATGTTAATTCACTTAACATTCTTAACCTTAGGAGGCATGTGTCACTATTATTATTATTAACTTAATCTTTAAGTGAGAGAAGTGAGATGCAGATATGTTAGGCAACTTGCCTAAGACCACATAGTTACAGAATAGCAAAACTGGGAATCAGACTTGGGCAGTCTGCCTCCAGAATCTATGCTCTTCATCATTCCGCTCTAAAGGAATTTTGCTGGTGCATGCTAAAATCATTTCTTAACTTACATTACAGCAATAGCCATTTAATTGTCTTCTCTGTTGTCCACATTTGCCTCCCTACAATCCATTCTCCATTCTGTAACCAAAATTATTTTTTAAGTTAATCTTCAAGCTCATCACAACCTTATTAGAATCTTTACATTGCATGCAATTTTTTCTCCCTTTTCAAGGAGTGTATATGAAGGCAAAGACACCCCAGCTCTGTGGCCGTGAGTCTAATACAGTTTTGCAGAGAGTCAATTATGATATCAGAGTGTGTAGAAGGCAGATACAAGTGGGAGACATACAAGGAAGGTCTATGTGGCCAACAAATTCAGGAATTAAGAACAGATGTCCAAAGCCACAGGATGGGGCACAACGGGATGAGCATCAAATGGTGGCTGAGAAAATATGGAAAGTATTTCTGGCTAATATCATGGGACAACATCTGTTATTTCCTGCTGGCTTTTCTCATCCCTAAGATGGTGAAAAGAAAAGTGAGAGGAGGTAGAGGGGCTGGGTTTGAATTCTGATTCCAGCACATAGAGCAACATAGCCTAGAACACTGGCTCATCTTTCCCTTTGATAAATTCATTGGGTAGCTTCAGGATTAAGTACTCTGCCTAGCATAAGATAGATTCAAATTGTGGCTAATAATGACTATTTGGAGAGCATGAGAGAGACAACTATGGGTAAAGGGCCATGAGTGATGTGGACAAAATATGTTCATTTATTTCAACAAGAAGTTCCAACTCTTCAATACACTGGGCCTTTACAGTCAGATTTACAACAAGTGGCAGATTTATAAATGATCTCTAGATTCAACAGACAAGCAATAAGCTTATTGACATCTTTTGTTTAATTCTCCTTTTAAGAGTTAGGGATTCGTAGTTGCCTGGAAGCCAGACATAAGGTTTTATGTAGGAACATGCTGCTGGCTATTCTGATTTGGCTGTTTCACTTCTTAATTTAATATCCATGCTGCTGCTGCTAAGTCACTTCAGTCATGTTCTACTCTGTGCGACCCCATAGATGGCAGCCCACCAGGCTCCCCCATCCCTGGGATTCTCAAGGCAAGAACACTGGAGTGGGTTGCTATTTCCTTCTCCAATGCCTGAAAGTGAAAAGTAAAAGTGAAGTTGCTCAGTCGTGTCCAACTCTTAGCGACCCCATGGACTGCAGCCTACCAGGCTCCTCCGTCCATGGGATTTTCCAGGCAAGAGTACTGGAGTGGGTTGCCATTGCCTTCTCTGTAATATCCATGAATGTAGGCTATTTTCTTGAGCAGAAATTCAAAGTTCTGACATCTCCTAGTGCCCAGACTATGTCAATGGAGGCCTATCCTTCCATGACTTACATAATTGAAATGTAGAGGGTGGAGGCCAGTCTGTGTCCCAAGAATCCCAGACAAGTGGAAGATATCTCATTACATTTTTATGAGTCCCTGAAAATCTTGGTATGGTGGAACACGTTTGGGCTTTGCTGCTGACTGACTTTTGTCCTAATCTTATACCCATTTCTTATGAGGTATATGACTCTAAGCAGTTACATTACATCCTCTTTAATTTTTTTTTTCATCCATTAAATGGGACAATGACACTTACCTCAAAATACTGCTGCTAAAGTTAATAAAATTTTATGTATTTGGTTGGTGCAAAAGTAACTGCAGTTTTTGCATTGTTGAAATTTCATATTTGATATTGGAATACATTCTTAAATAAATGTGGTTATGTTATACATCATTTTAACATGCATTTCTCACCTTATGTTTTTTGCTAATGATTTATTATGAGCTATTTATTTTGCATTTATTTTAGACTATGGAAATGATGTTAAACAAAAGGTAAACTCCAGCTATTTTCTTATTAAAGTTCAGAATGGGTCATAAAGCAACAAGGACAACTCACAACATCAACAACACATTTGGCCCAGGAACTGCTAACAAACATATAGTGCAAAGGTGGTTCAAGAAATTTTGCAAAGGAGATGAGAATCTTGAAGGTAACAAGTGTAGTGGCTGGCCGTTAGAAGTTGACAACAACCAACTGAGAGCAATTATCAAAGCTGATCCTCTTACAACTACATGAGAAGTTGTTGAAGAACTCAACAACAACCATTCTACAGTTCTTTGGCATTTGAAGTAAATTTAAAAGGTGAAAAAGTTCGATAAGTGGGTGCCTCATGAGCTGATCAAAAATCAGAAAACTCTGTGTTTTGAAGTGTCATCTTTTCTTATTCTATGAAAAATGAACTGTTGTTCATAGATTGTGATGTGTGATGAAAAGTGGATTATATACAACAACTGGCAATGATCAGCTCAATGGTTGGACTGAGAAGAAGCTCCAAAGCACTTCCAAAAGGTAAACTTGCACACAAAAAAAGGTCATGGTCACTCTTTGGTGGTCTGCTCCCTGTCTGATCCACTACAGCTTTTTGAATCTCAACGAAGCGATTATGTCTGAGAATTATGCTCAGCAAATCAATGAGATGCACCAAAAACTGCAGGGCCTGCAGCCAACATTGGTCAACAGAAAGGCCCCAATTCTTCTCCATGGAAACGCCTGACTGCACATCGCACCACCAATGCTTCAAAAGTTGAATGAATGGTACTATGAAGTTTTGCATTACCTGCCACATTCACCTGACTTCTCGCTGACAGACTAGTGCTTCTTCAAGCATCTCAACAACTTTTTGCAGGGAAAATGCTTCCCCAATGAGCAGGATGCAGAAAATGCTTTCCAAGAGTTCATCAAATCCCAAAACACAGATTTTTATGCTACAGGAATAAACAAACTTATTTCTCATTGGCAAAAATGTGTTGATTGTAATGCCTCCTATTTTGATTAAGAAAGATGTGTTTGAGCCTGTTATAATGATTTAAAATTCACACTCCAAAACTGCAATTACATTTGCATCAATCTAGCAGACTTTCTGCAGGAGCATGGATCCAAGGGGTTCTAGGTACATCCATAGTAAGCTTCTTTTCCATAGACATCTTTTCAGCAAGCATTTTCACCAAATAACTAATTTACAGTAACTCAGTTTTGCCATAAAAGATAAAATAATAATAAATATAAGAGGGACATCGAAAAGGACATAATGAAACATGAGAAATGAGTAGGAAAATTAAACGCATAAAAATGGGGGTAATGTGTCAATGGAGAAATGAATCCAAACTGTCAACCAGTTGTTTTATCTTTAATAATAAAATTGTCTTACAGCCAATCAGCTCTGTAGCAAAAATGCTTGCAACAAAGATGTCTGTGGCAAAGATGCTTACAGTGAAAATATTGGACATGGATTCAGGGAGCCCCAGGACACTAACCTTTAAGGGATAAATGGATAGTACACCTTCTATACTTATTTGCACACACTTATTCTCTAAAAGCCTCTGTTGCTCTGTAGTGTAGTCTTCCTGTGTTTTTCTGCATGACCTAGACCATACCAGTAACATACCTTTGAGGTAAACCTTGTCTTACTTCTCATTTTTACCCCCCACTGCTTAGAAAAATGGGAAACATAGGAAGGATTTTAAATGTTTGTCTAGTTAATATATCCATTGGGTACCAAAATTGTGAATTCCCCACTCTGCTATCCTTCAGACTCATTTATTTCTCCTGGTTTAATCCCCTCAGTGTCTCCTCAGTACTTTCTAAATGAAGACAAATCTCCTAGAATAACTTACAGAAAAGCTCTCATTATGACTATGAACACAGACTGTGAGGGGTACATCTTTTTTTCCCCAGGACTAATGAAATTATCTACAGAAATACTAAATAAGCCCATCTATAATAGGGACAGAAAAGAGTTTCATTTAAGTCAAGCAGAGGACTATAGCCCAGGAGATACAGATTCAAGAACCACTTGAATTATGTTGAGTCAGTCTACAAAATGGGGGAGACTTATAAAGGAAAAATTGGCAAAGTTACATAAATTGTTTTTTAAGAATTAGGATTGGATCTTGCTGGATGTAAGAGTCTGAAATTGTTGCAGAATTACAAGGAGAAACCTTGAGATCATAAGGCTGCAATGGACAACCATTAGCAGATACTGTTTTGGAAAAGCCTAGTAGTACTCTTAAGCCTGGAAGAGTTTAGAAAATTCAAGTTCTCAGTAGTGCAGGAATGTGTCTGAAGCCACATCCAAAATGGCTACCTGAACCACAGTTACTCCATTCTGATTTTTAAATGTGCTTTTTTCTTTAATAGTTAAAGCAGATATTTAATAGGCCACAAACAAGCTGTTTTATTTAGCCTAAAGTTTATGTTAAATCATATATAAGCCAGAATAACTTCTTTCTACCTCACTATATGAAAAATCCTCCTATCAAGGTATAATTGACAAAGGTGTATGATATTTAAAGTGTACATAGCCCCCTTTGTCTGAGTGCGGTGCGGGCGGCCACGCCTGCGGGTGAGGCAGCTGCGGGGACGCCCTACACGCTTCTCTGATACGGTCTCCCTCAGACGTGCCACGGACCAGATGATGGCGGCGGCCCGGCTCCTGCCGCCACCAGCGGTGCCTCAGGCCAAGGTGACCTTCGAGGACGTGGCTGTGTTCCTCTCCCCGGAGGCGTGGGGCCGTCTGGGCCCCGCCCAGCGTGGCCTCTACCGACCCGTGACGATGGAGACCTATGGGAATGTGGTCGCCGTGGGAATTCCGGGATCCAAGCCCGAGGTGATCTCCCAGCTAGAGCGAGGAGAGGAGCCGTGGGTCCTGGACAAGCAGGGCCACGAGCAGCTCAGGGGCTGGGGCATCAGCCGCTCAGGATACGAGCACAAGGATCAGGACCAGAACGCAGACTCTAGCCTGAGGCCGCTCACTTCAGAGGAGATATCAGTGATTCTGAGGAAAACGCCTGCCGAGTGGAGTGATCCGGGAAGTTACGAACCTGAGCGGAGCTTCCGTCTGAGTCCCAGCCCTGCCCGCCCCGCTGAAGGCCCGGCCGTGAGTCCCAGCGCGGCGGTCGCCCAGCGCCCGGCCGCTCCTGGTGGGGAGAGGCCCTACCGGTGGTGGAGTGCGGGAAGTGCTTTGGGCGGAGCTCCCACCTGCTGCAGCACCAGGGGACGCACACTGGGGAGAGGCCCGATGTGTGCGGTGTGTGTGGCAAGGCCTTCAGCCAGAGCTCGGTGCTCAGCAAGCACAAGAGGATCCACACGGGCGAGAAGCCCTACGCGTGCCACGAGTGTGGAAAGGCCTTTCGAGTGAGTTCGGATCTCGCTCAGCATCACAAGATCCACACGGGGGAGAAGCCACACGAGTGTCTCGAGTGCCGCAAGGCCTTCACGCAGCTCTCGCACCTCCTGC
The DNA here is from genome assembly GCA_006410635.1 of Cephalophus harveyi. NCBI lineage: Eukaryota > Metazoa > Chordata > Mammalia > Artiodactyla > Bovidae > Cephalophus > Cephalophus harveyi. Next base: position 433,438 of record SJYT01031684.1, read on the forward strand.
AGCACCAGCGCATCCACACTGGCGAGCGGCCGTACGTGTGCGGTGTGTGCGGCAAGGCCTTCAACCACAGCACTGTGCTGCGCAGCCACCGGCGGGTGCACACGGGGGAGAAGCCGCACGAGCGTGCAGAGTGTGGTCGCGCCTTCAGCGTGAAGAGGACACTGCTCCAGCACCAGCGGGTGCACACCGGGGAGGAGCCCTACGCCTGCGGCGAGTGTGGCCGCGCCTTCAGTGACTGCTCTGTCCTCATCCAGCACCACAGCGTGCACACTGGCGAGAAGCCGTACGAGTGTGGTGAGTGTGGCAAAGCCTTCCGGCACCGCTCCGCCCTCCTGAGCCATGAGCGCATCCACACGGAGGAGAAGCCGTATGGCTGCTATGCCTGCGGCAAGGCCTTCGTGCAGCACTCCCACTTGACCCAGCACCAGCGGGTCCACACCGGAGAGAAGCCCTACGTGTGCAGCGAGTGCGGCCATGCCTTCAGCGCCCGCAGGTCCCTGGTCCAGCACCGGCGGGTCCACACTGGCGAGCGGCCCTTCCGCTGTGCACAGTGTGGCAAGGCCTTTAGCTTGAAGGCCACGCTGATTGTGCACCTGAGGATCCACACGGGCGAGAGGCCGTACGAGTGCAGCCGCTGCGGCAAGGCCTTCAGCCAGTACTCGGTGCTCGTGCAGCACCAGCGCATCCACCAGGGCGAGAGGCCCTACGAGTGCGCGGAGTGCGGCCGCGCCTTCAACCAGCACGGCCACCTCATCCAGCACCAGAAGGTGCACAGGAAGCTGTGACCTTGCCTATCGTGGAGCCACGCTCGGGAGCTCGGGCTCCCAGCCCTGGGAAGCCTCCAGTCCGGACCAAGCCCCTGCCAGTGACACCCAGTGTCACCGAGGAACTCACGGGCAACACTGAGGCATCTCTGGAAGAACGTCAGAGGACACCTCGTTTGCTTTTCTCACCGTCTTGAAATACGTCGCAGAGTAGTCTCACAATGGTAGTGAGTTTTGGTAAAGACAGCTACTATTCATTATTAACGTTAGTTTGTTAGAAATGAGAAACTAAAGGAAGTTTCAGCATAAGGACCACTGTCCCAGCAAAACTTCCTCACGCTCCAAATAAAGGCTTTTTTTCTTAGAATATTATATGCCTTTCCTAAATACAATGGTGGTTCTGATTGTTGCACTTAAAATTGGGATGTTGGACTATATTTTCAGTATTCTGTTAAACAGTAAAGTACTGTGTAGATAAAATGGTATTAAAAAATACTGTTACCAAGTGTCATCATGTAATATGGCTGAAAATCCTAACTGTGGAACTACTTGTTTTCTATGAAAATGGTCTAAAGATTAATTGGTGAGAAATGATATAAATTTAGAAACCCCCCCCCAAAAATAAATAAAGTGTACATGAAATTTAAAGTGTACATGATGATGCTTTGATGTACATATATATGTTGTCAAAGGATTCTAGGGGTTGTATCTTGTCATCTCTGTACCCTCACTGTCAGATTGTTAATCATTTGGTAAAAATGTATAGAAATGTTTTGCATAAACTGGAGAACTCCCTCATGTGATAATAAGCCTGAGTACACGTGGTCAGATAGTTGTGTTTATGAGGCTGTTGGCTTGGACTTGACTGGCAGGAAGGTTTTCTAGCCTGTCATATTGATAACCAGGTGGCACAGTGGTAAAGAATCTGCCTGCCAAGGCAGGAGAAGCAAGAAATGCAGGTTCAATCCCTGGGTTGCAAAGATCCCCTGGAGTAAGAAATGGTAACCCATTCCAGTATTCTTGCCTGGAAAATTCCATGGACAGAGGAACCTGCGGGGTTACCGTCTATGGGTTTTGCAGAGACATGACTGAGCATGCAGGTACGCACAGTTCATAAACAGAGATGGTGCTCCAACCCCTGTGCCACTACATAAAAAGTGGAAAACTAGGAAAAACTGTCCATGGGGACTAAAGGAAGAATAAATCTTCATGGAAGGAGATGACATTCTACATTGAAATATTTCAATTTCCACTCAAACTCAACAACAGCGACAAATGATATCTAAAAACCTGTCAGAGAATGAAATTCCAAGTCCAGGAGGGAAAAAAAAATCAACTTGTGACAAAAATGTATTTTTGTCTCTAAGCATCTGTGAACCAAGCAGCAAACAAATGTCTGGGACAGGAATGGACTGAAACACAGAGGGGCTTAAAACAGAATTTTCACGAAGAACCTGATTCCATCGGGTTTTCATTTTGGCTTCCAAATGGTGATTTACTTAAACAAAGTTGTCTTTTGACTGGCTGAAGGCATGATAGAATTTCTCAGAGTTGCCTGCTCAGATCACAACTTCCATAAAGCATGAGTAAACTGGGTAAACTTCCTCACCCAGCACTTGGTGTCTCTCACATTCAAATGAAATTAGCATCTTTTGATGACAATAGAAGAAGTTTTCAAAGAAAAGCCCATTGATGGTCTATAGATGGATCAGATTTCATTTTGCTTAACATTTAAAAGCTTCTTCCTGCCAGAAAATCCATAGAGAAGAGGAAAAAAAAAAAAAAAAAAAGCACCAAGGCCAAAAATAATTGTCAGAAAAGGAAGATATTAGATTTTATATATTTAAACTTCTTCTCTGGCAAAGCTTTCAAGTTAATTACAGTTTCAAACAGACCTCTTCCTGTACAAAAGTGTAAAAGGGATGATTAGTTTTCATGTGATTTGCTTTTATTTTAGTGTGCATTTCTATTTTTCCACTTTTTTAAGATAAATTTTAAACCCAGGTATCTGTATTAGGTCCTTGTTTGGCTTTTGTTCTTGGCCAACTGGTTAATTAAAACTTAAAGTATTAACATATCCTTTAAATTTTGATAGTAGAGATAAATAGTTAAATAGATGGATAAACAGATATATACACAAATATATATGTTTATATATATGCACAGGCTGGCCAAGAAAGAAAGATTGTCACATAATCTTTCTCTTCCAGAGCTTCACCCCTACAAACAAACCTAGTAGATGAATTTCTAAGAATATGAAGCTTAATATAGCAGTTCAGAAAGGAATCAACGGCCTGTTTACCGCACTTATCGACAATTTGTGAAAGAAAAGACCAGAAATCAGTCTAATTACCGGAATGCCAGTTGTGCTTGTTAACACCAGCTTTGTGACCAAATGTTATTCCACAGTTGTCACATCACACGAGGGTTTCATTACTAACATAATAGTGAACAAGATCACATGAAAAGCTATTGATTGATCTGCCACACAAAGGAAGGACACACTCGTCTCTATTATAACATGTTACATCTTAGACTCTAAGCAGCAGATGTAACCCCGCCATTCCTTTTCTTAGGGAAGTGTCATTTAGATACTGTCCTGCTTCTTTCAGTGTTTGCCAATTAGGCTCCCCTTCCTATTTGCATATGTCATCAATGGGCTGAAGAGACAAGAAATTCTCCTGTTCTAGTTCTTCCTGATCTTTAAGCCAGACTTAATCGATTCTCTTGAATTGAATCCAGGAGACGCTTGGGATGTGCACAGTGTCTACTTTATCAATTGCCATTTCTGGCAATAAAAACAAATGGCTGCTTTGTGTTAGGTTGCTTTCACGTGGTCAGCTATAACTAGACAATCCAGAAAAGGAAGAGGAGAGGAGGCCAACCCCATCTTGCAGCCTCTCTTCCCTGAACGGTCAGAGTTAGATGGCAGAAGGGTGCCTGCACCCCCAAGTCAACTGAAGTCACCGTCACCATAGTTTTCAGGTCCTGCATTTTTCATTGTCTGACTCAAAGAAACTCAACAAACCCTTTTGCACTGTCCACATATTTTGAAGGAGCAGCCACTTTTATTTTTGAATGAGCTCAATGAATATTCGGGTTTGTTTACCACAGAGAAAGCACCTAAAAAGTCCGCTGTGTTGTCTTACCTGAGGATGAGTAATTTATCAGGCAGAACGTGAGTCTTTTCCTCACTGGCTCCATTTTCCTGCTGATGCTTGTTGAACAGATACAATTTAATGAAAAATATAAAGTATTTAAAATCCATCTACCATTAATAGTTTAATTAAACTGACACATACTTCAAAAACAGAGCGACAGAAAACATTAATTTTGGTTATAAAGGGCATGGCATTATTAAAGTGCAATTAAAAACAACATTCACTTACAGCTAACAGCTAAAACAATTTAATTATTTAACACCGGATTGTCACTTGTGACTAACTTCCCCTCTTTGATGTGGAGATGTTCTGTGTCCCTGTTGATTGTTATGGTTCCTTCTCTAGAATTCCAAATGGGGTGGCATTCTCAGAGCAGCTTTCTTCATTCAGTCACGCCTGGTTAGCACACATTGTGAAGGATGAAAATTTAACCGAATGTTTTGTAGTGGTAACAGCTACTCTACCATAAATGGTGATTACACAGCATATGTGAAAAGTTTCACCTAGTCTGAAAGCATTAGCCAAGGTTATGCTTTCTCTTCAGGCACCTTAAACAGTAAGTGTTCAATGTAGTATAACCATTAAAAAAATATGGATTTATTCTGGCCTGCGCTGCCTGGTTTCCGAATGAAGATCCCTAACTTCTCCCTAGGTAACTCAGGTGATGTTTTCAAGTCTTATGTGTCTCTGTGTCCTGGTCTGAGGATGGAGATAATAATAGTACTTGTATTAACAGGATTAAATGAATAACTAGATTTAAAGACAAAGACAGCTGCTTGATAGATAATAAGTGCTCAAAAATGTAAACTTGGATCAATATTGTTATCATTAAGTAATGAGAATGAAAATGAAGGCCTGTTAAGCATAACCTCAAACGGTCAAGGATTAAGTAGGCAAAAATGAAGGTTTTGTAACAAGGAGTAATCTAGCCATCAGGAGACCACAGACAGTATGAGAAAAATTCCCTACGCAGTTTCAAAACTACAAAGACATAACAAATGCCTGCATATGATTTGTTCTTACGAATCTGTATATTCACACACAATTGACAACCCTTAAAATTTTGGATTCCCTCCAGAAAAGAAAGCACAGAGTCCAATACATGGAACCTGGTCAACAGAGATTGACTCGCCTCTGTTTCAGGCGAGAGCACTAAAGACCACAGGAGTTAAAGAAGCAACACATTCAACACCAAAGCTGGAGAGAGAGGCAGATAAACTGAGGGCTCTTCTCTTAGCAACTACACTAATATTCCTTCCGTTATTTACCTCTACCACTAATCTCTATGGATGAGAAATGGAGGTAAAAATGAGTTCTAGAACTCATCTTTACATCAGAGTCAGACATCTTAGAATTGAGCATTGACTGCAAGTTCTCAAGTGCAGGCAACATGTGCGGGATATTTGAAGTATTTTTTTTCTGTACAGATATCAGGAAGAACAACCATGAATATTTGAAAGGGAGGCACATAGGGGCCAGTAAGAACCATAACTCATAAAAGTAATTAAAAAATTATCATGACCTTAAGGGCTTCCTAAATGGCACTAGGGGTAAAGAATTTTCCTGCCAATGCAGGAGACACAAGAGACCGGTTCTGTCCCTGGGTCAGGAAGATCCCCTGGAGTAGGAAATGGCAACCTATTCCAGTATTCTTGCCTGGAAATTTCCAAGGACAGAAAAGCCTGGTAGGCTACAGTTCATGGTGCTCTAGAGTGTCAGACGCAAGTGAGCAGCCAAGCACATGCATACACACACACGACTTTAAACATATTACGATTACGAGAACACACTTATAGTCCTCAAAAAAGATAGCAAGGAGATGAGAAAAGAAATTTAGCAGTTAAAAAATTGGGGATAATCTACTAAAAGAATACGCATATAAAAATTTCATTCCTGTGACTTGAAGATAGTAGGTCAGTGGTCCTTAGTATACAATGTTTGAACACTTAGCAAGTAGGAAAAAAAACCTTTAGATTGGTAGATTTCAGGGAACTATATGCTGCTGCTGCTGCTGCTAAGTTGCTTCAGTCGTTTCCAACGCCGTGCGACCCCATAGACAGCAGCCCACCAGGCTCCCCCGTCCCTGGGATTCTCCAGGCAAGAGTACTGGAGTGGGTTGCCATTTCCTTCTCCAATGCAGGAAAGTGAAAAGTGAAAGTGAAGTCTCAGTAGCATCCGACTCTCAGCGACCTCATGGACTGCAGCCCACCAGGCTCCTCCGTCCATCGCATTTTCCAGGCAAGAGTGCTGGAGTGGGGTGCCATTGCCTTCTCCAATTATATGCTAGCAGATTTTAACTTGAATATTATCTACTTGTCATAGACTGAGCTAGGAACTTCATTAGTGCCCTTTTAAATGGACTTAAATTAAAGGCTTGTCAGGTGGCTCAGTGGTAAAGAATCTGGCTACTAATGCAGGAGGTGCATGTTCAATCCCTAGATCAGGAAGATCCCCTGGAAAAGCAAATGGTAACCTGTTCCAGTATTCTTGCCTGGGAAATCCCATGGACAGAGGAGGCTGGTGGTCTACAATTCACAGGGTCACAAAAGAATCAGACACAACTGAGTGTGAGGATGTATATATCATGTATATTTACTAAGTGCTCTTTGGGGATCTGTCAGAAACTGGTAGGCTCTTGTTTCCTCATTTTCCTCTGCCATGCATATGTTCCCACCTGGTTCCAAACAGCTGTAAAGATCTGCTCATACCCTGAGATCAATCTAGATGCTGACCCTTGTATATTTGTAAGTACTAAAAAGGTCTAGACACCTCTCAGTACTTACTTATTTTTTTTAAAAATTATTTTATTGAAGTATAGCTGATTTACAATGTGTTCATTTCTGGTGTACAGCAAAAAGATTCAATTATATATATACACATTCTTTTTCATATTCTTTTAAATATAGTTTGTCACAGGATACTGAACAGTTTCCTATGCTATACAGCAAGACTTTGTTGTTTATCCATTCTATTGACTATATGTAATTGTTTACATATACTGATTCCAAACTTTCAACCCATCTCTCCCACAACCCTGCTTCCCCTTGGCAACCACAAGTCTGTTCTCTATGTCTGTGAGTCTCTTTCTGTTTTGAGATAAGTTCATTTGTGTCATATTTTAGATTTCACATATAAGTGATATCATATGGTATTTGTCTTTCTCTTTCTAACTTACTTCATTTAGTATGATAATCACTAAGTTCATCCATGTGGCTGCAAATGGCACTGAAAAGTGAAAGTGACTCAGTCATATCTGACTCTTTTCGACCCCATGGAATAGTCAATGGAATTCTCTAGGCCAGAATACTGGAGTGGGTAGCTATTCCCTTCTCTGGGGGATCTTCCCAACCCAAGGAACAAACACAGATCTCCTGCATTGCAGGCAGATTCTTTACCAACTGAGCCACCAGGGAAGCCCAGCTTTATTTCATTCTTTTGACAGCTTAGTGATATTCTGCTGTATGTATCGTACTTACCCATTTTTGATGCTGGAACATTTTGCATGTGACCCTATTCAGATCCTCACTTTCTTCATGCTGTATTTTTAGGCTGGTTCCTTGACCCCTTCTCCCTTTCCTTATGGAATCTCTTCCTTTTCAGGATCTGGCCCTCTTGAACTTACTTGCTGTTTTCTGAGATTTCAAGCCATGCCTCACTTTTCCATGTGCCTGAGTGATAAGATCTATTCCTATAAAAAGTGGGTGGAAGGTGACTCCAAAACATAAAAAAAAAATAAGTCCTATTGACATAAGGCATATATGACAAGCTGACATGAAATAAGTAGATAATCAGGCAGGCTTTATGCTGTTTAGTTGCATAAGATGACATCTAAGCAACAGAAGAGCTACAGGAGAGAGTGCTAGATACAGGGTACCCACATCAGGATGTGCTTTCCGGAGGCTACAGGACCTGTGTTGGTATCCAAAAGTGCTCAAAGTCACTAGAAAGACAGAAAAACTGAGGTGTTATCCCTTAGTTGAATGAAATACAAGTGAAAGAAACAATGTGAATTAAGACAGAAAGACAACAGCGAGTATAGGGAAGGGGTGAAGAAAAGAAAGAGGGACAGGAAGGACAGAGCTTAGACTAAGCTAAAAACTGACCCTGAAAAGTACAGCTTAAAGTTGGACAGGGTGTATGGAGCAATTTAATGACTGATCTTTCTATTTAGTTATTCCATATCATAATCTAAGAAGAAAATAAAAGAAATAAGAACTCATGACAACTGAGCAACAGTTCGGCTTTGGGAAGAACCCCATCAACATGGAGCAGGGTGATGTTTTCTCCTGTAAAGTCTTCTGACTAACCAGTACAGCCAAAGCATGGAAATGAATTAAAATAGGAGGCAGGTGAGAGAGCTTCCTGGCTGGGCTGTCTTTTCTCTCTTCACTTTATTGAGTGCATGGAGCTATTACAATTGCACAACCCAATTTCCAGCAAAAACCGTCTAGGTCAACTGATTTAATTTAACCAAGACAATCTTGCCAGCTCACTCAGTGAATCAAACAATAATCCTTTAGTTAGTGGATCAATAAGAAATTAAGAAGCAATTAAAGAGAAATGAAAAAAACTTAAAAATTTATATTGATCTGGCAGTCAGATTTTTTTCCTCCTAGAAAAATCAGGATTTAAATACAATCAAACCCATCGTACTCTTCTTGCGTTCTATCTGTTGGTTTGGAAAATTTTTAAATATCAAATTAGTGAAAAAATACAGTAAAAAAGATAGAGAACTTCAAGTTTTAGAACTCAAACAACAAATAACATAATATTGGAAACTAAAGCCAATAGCTAAATGGACACAAACACATTTTATGGAAATAGCTGTGACTATGCAGAGATGCTGTAGAATAAGAATCAGTTTCCCAAATAATCATTTCATCTGTAGCACAGAGGCAACATTTCAAAACTAAAACTGTCACTTTCAACTAAGATCATTTCAGTGCCAACTCCTCTCCAAATAACCAGCACTATTCATTTCATCCACCAAAACAAAAAGTTTTTCTTGTGTGTGTTTTTTTTTTTAAAGAAGCCTTAATATGGTGTCCAGCTTTTATCTTTCTCAGCCCTAGTAATCATAGTTGCAAAAGCTGTGAAATAGGAATACCTACTTTGGTACATTTTTCTCCAGCTCAATTGTTGGCTAACCTTTGATAAATTGTTTAACCCCATTGTGTCTTTGGATTCATCTCTGTTTAAAAGGTGAGGAAAGTTATTGCTTACCTACGAACGTGTTGAAGATGAGTGAGCCCAGGTAAGTCTATTAAGGTCTAAGAATAGAGACATAATATAATGAGGAAATGGTGTAATTTTTACAGCAAATCTTTAATTCAAGGATCTGACCTACTCATCATGATCATCTAGAAAAATTTCTTTGAGGGAAAAAAGATGATCTTTTCCTTAAATGGATCATGCACAACAACACACAAATGTGAAATAAAAATGGCAAGAAAGATAAATGGGAAAAACAATGCAGGTGTCTTCCAGCAAAGGGCCTAGAAAGACGCGAGTGGGACTTAAGTTTTATTCTCCAGCAGGCAGGCACACTCGTGCACTGCTGTTCTAATTTCCCTGCTATGGAATAAAACAGCAGACAATTGCTAAGCATTGCCTCCTTTATGGGCACTGACTGCTGTGGGGGCATGGACTTCAGAAGCTGCTGATGTTGGATGAAGTCCTATATACCATAAATGACTGTATTTCCTTTTCTGATTTAAAGGTGTTTTATTAGACAATATATGCCATCTTTATGTTTCACACTTAATCCTTCAAATAGAGAAGTATTATACGAGAAGCTGCGTGGGGTGCTTAAAGACATGCACACCAAGAGTAATGCAATTAAAACTGGCATTTATAAAAGTATATTTTGATTCCTAATCCTGTTTTTACAAGTGCAAAATCACATTAGAAAACAATGTGATGCTAATTAAAGCTTTGTCACCCATAAGACCTTAGTGAATTGCATTTGTAATAGGCTCTGATGCAGAAGCAATTTCTGCTGGGGAAACTTAAACAGAATAAGTGACTACATTTCTTGTTACTCTATTAAAATCAATTCTACAGTTGTATATATTACTGTCATGTTTTTATCTCTAAACAGCTTGAAATGTCATGCCGTCTAAAGTTAAATTCAAAAACTGAAAAAAATTGCATTATATTGCATATGTAAAAGTCAATCAAAAGACCAGAGATACTATTGATTTTTACTATATCAACAAATACTTCAGATAATATATGAATCCCACTTTGCCAAACTAAAAATGGCTACTGGGGAAAAAGTACTAACTGGACCTTGTTCTTATGTTTATATAAGAGTTACCTATAAGATTATAAAGTCTGAATGAATTCAACATTTTATTCATACATAGTTTTAAGGATATGAATTTTTTGGATTCTCAGATCAGCCTTAATCCACTCAGCCTGGGTAATTAGTAAAATCCCAGATATAATGGACACTTAAACATACATGCAAGCTCAGTTCTCTTGATTCCAAGAGGCATCACTAGGGCTCTGATTATTAACAGAGAAGGAAATCATGTGGATTGGAATCTGAAAACCAACCAGAGCTTACCTTGATCTTTACACGTGGCCACTAACATTACTTAACAGCTATATAAATGTGGATGTCTGTGTATATGTGTGTATGCAATTTAAATAGTCCTTGGACTCTGCCATTTTTATTCTGAAAATCTCTCAATAGTATTAATAACAAGTAAAAAAACCCATAGCATTTTTAATGACTTACCCAAACAGCACAGTTTCAACTATCAAGAAAAAACTAATGTGCCTGGAGGAAGCAAAATGGACATGGATAATTAATATCCATGACAGCAATTATAGGAAAGTTTTAAACTCCTAGAACATCTCAGAGAGCTAGAGCATGTAAAAATTATTTTAAACTATTCAGATATGAATCCTTGAGGTTTGTTTCATCATGTGGTTATACCGATAAACCTCTAAGCCATAAAAGAATTCCAGTCCAGTATGCCTTCCTCCCTACCCAGCGTCCCCCCCAAAAAATCTGTAGCTCTTGATATTGATGAGTCAGAGAAATGAATAAATGGAGATACAAAAATCTGAAAGAGATAAAATGATGAAATTTTGACAAATGCTCACAACAGACAGGACAGCAAATAGGCAACCACCAAAGAGATCAGAATAAGGAGGAATCAGTGAATATGGACAGTGGTGCATTAGGGACATTGAATCAGAAAGTTGAGCACAAGGCAAATAAAAATAGCCTGAGATTTAATGGCAGAGTGTGCACAATAGGTGAAAATGAAAGAACACATCAAATGAATCCATATATTTGGAAGAAAGAAATGTTTGATGGTAAGATGAAGGATAGTGCAAAGGGAAGCAGGCATGAGACCAAAAGAAAAAAACTGCATATTTCATCTTGCGAGGGAGTGGTGCCCACTGAAAACACAACCCATAATTATAGTCAACCCAATAAACAAAGTAAACACAAAGAGAAGGAGAACTGGAAATAGAAAAAGGAAATTATGCGGTTATTTTCTTCCCTCTAAAGCTACATTACTCTTCCTTTTGTATTCTACTTTTCTCATCCTTTTATTTCTCTTCAAGAGGAAGAAACAAGCAAAAATAATTTACAACCATAGATTATCAGTATCCACAGTCCATCTGTTTAGCTTAACCACAGCAGAATGTGTAAGAGTGTTTGTATTTGGGGAGAGACGAGCAGGCACTATTATGTACCAATGAAACAATCTAATGTATAAAACCCGGATTCTGTTCAGTAATAAATTCTACTATCTATGTTATAATCCTGCTTGAAAATGCTCACAGGAATTCAACTTAAAGAATTCCTCTTCTTTTTTTTTTTTTTTAAAGAAGTCAATTGTTCCTGCCATGAATATTCACAATACATGTCCCCACAAAGGACAGCTAACGCATCCAAAAGAGAAACCGGTAAACAGCCACTGGCAATAGAAATTTATGGAATTAGAAAAACCGGACTGGTTAAAATACATGACTGCATTCATTGTTGCAAAATGATTGGATTCATGTCTCATCAAATTTATATTGTGAAGACTGAATATAGTATGATTAGGCATTATTTTAACAAGTACATTAAAATACAATTTAAAATAAAATGGCCCTTCATATCATACTAATATCTGTGTTTTAAATAACAAAGGGAATTTTTTTAAAGGAAAGGATTAGCATTTTGTTTCAATCAGTACAAGCAATGAGATTCCAGTTGGGGTCTCAAAGATTCAGGATTTTATTAATATTCCAGAGATGCATTTGTGTTGCCTCTGGGTACACTGAAAAGCCACTTAAACCGCACTTAAAACAGCACTACAGGATCAAATTGATGTGCATCAACCATTTACAATAAAACTTGATTATTATAAAGGCATACATATTTGCATAATTACATGTTTGATTTTTTGATAATGCAGCATACAGGACAAAATGTGGTTTCATGTAGAAACACATCATCAAAAAGCACCATCTGCTGTAGTATTTAATGCACTGCACACTGATCAAAAATGTTGAAGATAGATTTTCGAGTATCAGAAAGAAGAAAGCCTGAGTTGTATTTACACAGGCAGTATGGCTGGCTGGATCATGTAGAAAGGAGAAATAAAATGCAGGCAAAGCATGGTATAAAAGGGTAACAGCCACACATCTTCAAACACAGAAATGAGCACTTGCATGAATGTAGGATAAGAGGGTTGGATATCTGTTTATATGATGTCATCCTTGCATTTAGTAAATTCTCAGATTCTAGATTCTATATTTAGAAATGAAACACTTTAGAATAATTGCTCATGAATAGGGTTATCCTTGGAGAGCCTTCCATTATATCTAGCAGTGGATTTGGAAAAGAGGAAAGAAAAGAAAAAAAAAAAAAACACTCCATTTTTCATTGTGCACTGAAATGAAGGTAGTAACAATGATTGCCTTGGATAGTGGAATTATACATGATTTTTTCTTTTCTTTTCTTCTTTATGTTTTTTCCCCTGAAATAATCTTCCTAATTTTTATGTAATCTACCTTTAAAAATGATATAAAATAAAAAGTTAAAAAATATAAATATAACAGTTAGAGACCTACTTAAAAAAAAAAAAAACTGGTCTTAGAGGAAAACTGAAGAGAACACACAAAATATACTAACATGAAAAACAAACTTCTAATGCGCTTTGCAGAGCACTTAGGAGAGTAGAAGACACACCTGCGGGGTGAATAGAAACTATCTAGTCATGAAGGTGATGATGCTGTTTGGCTATTGGTGAAATTAAGCTACAGATCATAAAGTTTTTAGTATCAGAAATGGAAGTGCACTTCTCAAAAGGGAGAAATGATCTCTTCATTAGAATTCCATTAATTCAGGGCCTATAAGAATTATTTTAAAATCCAAATGTTCTCATACAGTTCTTTTGTTATGTGAGTCCCCAACGAGGACTGACTTAAGAAAAGAAATTCTCTAGATGAAGAATATGTGGTGAATGAGGGACTTTGGGAAACAGAGAAGTTGAAATAAATGAAACTGGCTCTTACTGCTAGTTCCAAGCCAAAAAAAATTGAAATATTATTTTAATCACAGATTTAGTATTATAAACAAGAGAAATCAAGTCTTATGAATACATTCTGTAACAAATATTTGGAACTAACAAAATAAAGGTTCAATAATACTACCAGTTTTGTCCAATTAATTAGAAGTGCCCTGGTGAGAGGGGAACTGTTCTGAGGAAAAGTTCTAAGAGCTTTACAAAGTAAGAAACCTGTGTACCAAAATGAGCAAGAACTTAAATCAAACACTAGAATATCCCACACTTTGAAACTGGCTCTGGGAAATTCTAGACCTAACGCTCCTTTGATATTGGCAACTCCACTCACAGGTTCCTGTCTGAAACCCACTGTAGGAAGTGCTATTCATGCAAACTGAAATGGTCACACAGGCACTCTTGCAGGTGAAAGAGGGCTTCTGGCAGGAGCTGGCCGTTCTCTGTGGATTCCACATGCTGCCCATGGACTTGAACATCAGAGACGACAGTGCACAAGGACGATAGCTACAGACACCACCCAAGGACATCTTGCATCTTAGCATGCCTGTGTGCTAAGTCGCTTCAGTCAGGTGACTCTTCAGGACCCTTTGGACTGTAGCCCTCTAGGCTCCTCCTCCATGGGATTCTCCAAGCAATAATACTTGAGTGGATTGCCATGCCCTCCTGCAGGTGATCTTCCCCACCTAGAGGTCAAACCTGCATCTTTTATGTCCCATGCATTGGCAGGTCGGTTCTTTACCACTAGTACCACCTGGGAAGCCCCTTATATCTTAGACCTGTGTCCAAAGATCCAAAGTCAAATCAGCTGTAATTTTTGACTGACACTCCTTTCTTAAGACCAGCAATGTGTGCATGCATGAATGTGTATTTGTGTATGCGTGTGTGTGTAAAAGCACTTGGAAATATGCCATGGCTCACTAGAAAAAGATGAAAATCCTTTTTTTAACCTAAATATTAGTATTATACTCCCTTTTAGTGGGTTCACCATCTATGTTTGTAGTCTTTTTTCATTTTTAATGTTTCTTTTCTAACTGTGAAAATAGTGCATATGTGAAGTGGAAAATTCATAGCCTATAGGAAAAGACAAAGAAGAAAATTAAAATAATCAGCATTCCTACTATTCACTTACTTAGATTTTAAATTTCCCATGAAAAAAGCCACATGATATTTTTTAAATGAAAAAAAAGAAAAAAACCTTTTGATTCATTTAGAACTCTTCTTTTAAAAATTTAACTTTATATAATAAAGTAAACAAATGTTAATGGTAACAATTCAACAAGCACTGGTGAAATATATGGTGGCCACACTTCTAACAATCCTCTTCTGGGCTCAATTGGCCAATACTTCTGTGGCTTAGCTGGTAAAGAATCCACATGCAATGTGGGAGACCTGGGTTCGATCCCTGGGTTGGGAAGATCCCCTGGAGAAGAAAAAGGCTACCGACTTCAGTATGCTGGCCTGGAGAATTCCATGGATGATACAGTCCATCGGGTTGCAAAGAGTCAGACACAAGTGGGCAACTTTCACTTTCACTTTCTTATCCTCTGAGTAAGGATTCCACAGGATTAAGGGAGAGTGCCTCCAGACGACTCATGTAATATGCTCTGGGGAGCCAGGGCCACACATTCTCTGCCCCAGAGGTTCGTTTCCAAGGCCTTGGCCTTTTCCCTGGGTATTCCAAGGGTGAGCTATACTGCAGTTGGGTACACCTTTGTATCTACAGGATATCCCAGGGGCAGCTGAGTATAGATGACATAGAGATGCAGTTTCAGGTTAAGCGAATAGGGTGGGCAGCATGATGGCGACTAGAGTAGAACTCAGCAGATTCTGAAAAAGATATATTTGAATCTGACCTTATAGGTAATTAAGAAGATATTATCAAAGAAGGAGACTAGAACATGTCTCAATAGCTGTGTTAGCTTGATTTAAAATCCTCAAAGATTTCATATATGGTATATTGGCCTATATGTATAATTGTGCTCCTAGAGCTATAAACATTGGAGACAGGCCTGACGGCAATAAAGAACGTGTTTAGTAGGGTTTCCAGCAAGAAAGCAGTGGTAGTTTAGTTCTCAGGACTTCCATGTTTCTCCATGGAAAATAAACAAGAGCAACAAGAGGCAGTACAAAAATAGCCGCAAAGTCTATTTTTCACTGAAACGAGAGAACAGGAAAACATTTGTAATCTTCCAAGAGGCAGGTTGCTCTAGGGAACACTGAGACCGAATGGTGAGGAGGTGTGGGCAGGCTGAGGGGCTGAGTGGAACAGACAGCCTAGACCCTCGAAACGTGCAGAAAGCATACACTGCTAGAAGGGAAGAGCGCCAACCTGAGCAGGAGCTGTTGGGAGCTAGACTGCCGTCTTACAGGAACCAAATGGTGGGAGAGACAAAATGAGAGGCGAAGAAAGTGCCTGGTGGGGCCCAAGGTAAGTCTTGGAATCTACCAAAATAAAAAAAGAAAATAGCATATAAATAAGTNGAAAGCATACACTGCTAGAAGGGAAGAGCGCCAACCTGAGCAGGAGCTGTTGGGAGCTAGACTGCCGTCTTACAGGAACCAAATGGTGGGAGAGACAAAATGAGAGGCGAAGAAAGTGCCTGGTGGGGCCCAAGGTAGGTCTTGGAATCTACCAAAATAAAAAAAGAAAATAGCATATAAATAAGTGAACCAATAAAAGTACCCTGAAAGGTACTTTTATTGAAAAGGTACAGCAGCTGGTGAAGGAAAACAGGCAAATGTAAGCTGGATAAATCCTTATGAATTAAATTAGGTTCTGGAAGAAAGATAGCACATTTTAAGGAAAACACAGTATTTATTTCTGTAGTAACAAAAGTGCTGTTGGCCTATAATGTTTTGAAGGATACATTGCCCCTACTCACTCTTCCAAGTAACACTGGCTTTTATTAATAACAAGTCCAGAAAAATTCAACTCATTGATTATGAGTATCAAGAAAAGAAAAGGTGTAGCACACATACAAAGACACCACAAGAAAAAATATTACTAAACATAAGCAAAACTCTTCCACAAATGAAGAAATTTCACTGGAAAAATATCTACAAGGCAGATAAAAATTATAACCTAACATTAAAGCAGTACTGAAGCAATTACTCTTATAAAAGAAAACCACAAAACAGAAATGTAAGAAATTATGGAAGTGTTGCTTAGGCCAAAGCTGTCAACAATAGGAGAAAGTAAACCAGTTACTAGCAGAACTCAGGCAGAAAATGGATAAAATCAAATTATTTCAGAAATGAAGATTAATGATTAGCACTTAGGAAAATAGACACCACAGAGAGTAAAAGACTGGATAGAAACTCAAAAAGCAAATGAAGTGAAACAAAAATGAAGAAAGAAATTTTTTTTTAAATCATAGAGAAAAAAAACAACTATAGAAGACAAAGAAGATTCAATTTGTGCTTTGGTATATTTCCCTCCAAAGAAAACCATACAATAAAACAAAAAAAATTAAATATAATTTAAGAAACCTTTCCTGAAATGGAAGAAGACTTATGTTGACATGATAAAAGAGCATCAGGAAAACTGACTCCAAATGATCAAAAAATGACACTTATTCTTGTTAAGTAGGGTGTCTAATCTCAGTATCCAAGGTGATTTCTGGCTAATAAGCATAACAGAAAAAGAACAAAATTTATAATGTTAAAGAGGACAATGAAATTTTGATGACATATGCTTAAAAATGGCAGCACCTATAACAAAATAGAGGCTTCCCTGCTGGCTCAGTGGTAAAGAATCCACCTTCAATGCAGGAGATACTGGTCCAGTCCTTGGTTGGGGAAGATCCCCTGGAGAAGGAAATGCAACACACTCCAATATTCCTGCTTGGGAAATCCCATGGACAGAGAAGCCTGGCAGGTTACAGTCCAAGGGGTTGCAGAAGAGGCAGACACGACTTAGCGACTAAAACAGCAAAGCAAATAACAAAGGAGACTTTGCAGAAAGTCATGGAGAAACAGAAAGGTACAAGTTGTCAGAAGCTTCTGTTTACCACTTTTGGTCCAAAACAGATCAAGTGAACTAAAAATAAGTAAGGAGAGAGAGGACTCAAACAACATAATAAACAAGATAGAAAATTTTTGTTTATGTAATTGACAATTTTAGATTATTACCAAGCATAATCATTCTATGGGGTTTCCCTGCTGGCTCAGGGTAAAGAATACACCTGCAATGCAGTAGTCACAAGAGATGTGGGTTCAATCCTTAGGTCAGGAAGATTGCCTGAAAAGGAAAGGGCAACCCACTCCAGTATTCTTGCCTGGAGAATCCTATGGATAGAGGAGCCTGGCAGGCTACACTCCATAGGGTAAAAAAGAGTCTGACATGACTGAAGCAACTGAGCATGCATGCACGCAATCATTCTACCCTTACTAAAACTCTTCTCTGACATCATAACATACTCCCATCATTGTTAACGGGGGACCATAGAACCACTTCCATCAAAGTCAAGAACGTGATATGCCTCTCAACCATTCCCTCTAACACGTCTATTATTTAATATATGAGATGTATTCACTAGTAAAATTTAAAAATTAGTTATTGAATTTAGTTATAAACATATATGTGGTCCCATCACTTCATGGGAAATAGATGGGGAAACTGTGGAAACAGTGTCAGACTTTATTTTTGGGGGCTCCAAAATCACTGCAGATGGTGATTGCAGCCATGAAATTAAAAGATGCTTACTCCTTGGAAGGAAAGTTATGACCAACCTAGACAGCATATTGAAAAGCAGAGACATTACTTTGCCAACAAAGGTCCATCTAGTCAAGGCTATGGTTTTTCCAGTAGTCATGTATGGATGTGAGTTGGACTGTGAAGAAGGCTGAGCATCAAAGAATTGATGCTTTTGAACAGTGGTGTTGGAGAAGACTGTTGAGAGTCCCTTGGACCTCAAGGAGATCCAACCAGTCCATTTTAAAGGAGATCAGTCCTGGGATTTCTTTGGAAGGAATGATGCTAAAGCTGAAAGTCCAGTACTTTGGCCACCTCATGTAAAGAGTTGACTCATTGGAAAAGACTCATGCTGGGAGGGATTGGGGGCAGGAGGAGAAGGGGACGACCAAGGATGAGATGGCTAGATGGCTTCACGGACTCGATGGATGTGAGTTTGAGTGAACTCCAGGAGTTGGTGATGGACAGGGAGGCCTGGCCTGCTGCGATTCATGGGGTCACAAAGAGTCGGACACAACCGGGTGACTGAACTGAACTGATATATAGATAACCACAGGGTAGAAAATATTTTAAAACATTAAAGCTTCATTAATAATAGAAAAGATATAACATATCTATGAAAAATTTAACTAGAAAATGTAGAGAATCTATATGAGGAAAACTGTAAAACTCGCTTGATAAACACACAATGTAAACTTTTAAGTTTAAACCTCATGAATCCATTGCCATGTATTTACAGTGGTTAATTTTGTGTTTCAATTGACTGGACCACAGGGTCCACACATTATTCTGGGTGTGTTTATGAAAGTGTTTCTGGATGAGATTAACATCTGAATATTAATAGGTATACCTTTCCTTTTCTCCTTTGTCTTTCACTTCTCTTCCTTTCTTAGCCATTTGTAAGGCCTCCTCAGACAACAATTTTGCCTTTTTGCATTTCTTTTTTTGAGAATATCTTGATCACTACCTCCTGTACAATGTCACGAACCTCCGTCCATAGTTCTTCAGGCACTCTGTCTATCATCTAATCCCTTGAATCTATTTGTCACTTCCACTGTATAATTGTAAGGGATTTGATTTAGGTCATACTTGAATGGTCTAGTGGTTTTCCCACTTTCTTCAATTTAAGTCTGAATTTTGCAATAAAGAGTTCATGATCTGAGCCACAGTCAGCTCCCAGTGTTGTTTTTGCTGACTTTATAGAGCTTCTCTATCTTCGGCTGCAAAGAATGTAACCAATCTATAATCAATCTGATTTTGGTATTGACCAACTGGTGATGTCCCTGTGTAAAGTCACTTCTTGTTTTGTTGCACGAGGGTGTTTGTTACAACTAGTGCAGTCTCTTGGCAAAACTCTGTTAGCCTTTGCCCTGCTTCATTTTGTACTCCAAGGCCAAACTTGCCTGTTGCTCTATCTCTTCACTTCCTACTTTTGCATTCCAGTCCCCTATGATGGAAAGGACATCTTTTTTTTTGGCATTAGTTCTAGAAGGCCTTATAGGTCATCACAAAATTGTTCAACTTCAGCTTCTTTGGCATTAGTGGTTAGAGCGTAGACTTGGATTACTGTGATATTGAATGGTTTGCCTTGGAAATGGACGAAGATCATCCTGTCATTTTTGAGACTGCATCCAAGTACTGCATTTTGGAATCTTTTTTGACTTTTCAGAGTCCCTTGGACAGCAAGGAGTTCAAACCAGTCAATCCTAAAGGATATCAGTCCTGATTATTCATTGGAAGAATTGATGCTGAAGCTGAAGCTCCAATATTTTGGCCACCTGATGCGAAGAACTGACTCATTCGAAAAGTCCCTGATGCTGGAAAAGATTGAAGGAGGGAGCAGAAAGGGATGACAGAGGATGAGATGGTTGGATGGCAATACCAACTCGATGGACATGAGTTTGAGCAAGCTCCAGGAGTTGGTGATGGACAGGGAAGCCTGGCAAGCTGCACTCCACTGTGTCACAAAG
This sequence comes from Cephalophus harveyi, assembly GCA_006410635.1. Classification (NCBI taxonomy): domain Eukaryota; kingdom Metazoa; phylum Chordata; class Mammalia; order Artiodactyla; family Bovidae; genus Cephalophus; species Cephalophus harveyi. The sequence continues at coordinate 453,565 of SJYT01031684.1, forward strand.
TGTCGGACATGACTGAGAAACTGCCTTTGTACTCAAACTGAAACATTGCTCTTCTTGGTCTCAACCCTACCATCTTTTGAAGTGGAACTTACAACATCAGCTCTCCTGGTTATCAGGCCTTGGGACTTGGACTAAAACTACACGTCAGCACTTTTGGGTCTCCAGTTCACCAACTGTTGATTTTGGGACTTTATCCTCTATAATCACATGAGACAATTTCTTATAATAAATTTCTTCATATATATATTTGTCATTGGATGCATAGTATATGTCTGCTCAGTTGTGTCCAACTCTTTGCGACCCCATGGACTGTAGCCCACCAGGCTCCTATGTTCATAGAATTTTTCAGGCAAGAATACTGGAGTGGGTTGCCATTTCCTTCGCTAGGGGATCTTTCTGACCCAGGGATCAAACCCACATCTTCTGTAGCTCCTGCATTGGCATGTGGTTTCTTTACCACTAAGCCACTGGGGAAAATCTTTATATATATAAAAAATGCTAATAACATAGTCAAAATAAAATGAAGTGCTAAAAATAACCTTTTAGTACAATCAAAGTTTATCAGGATATTATTTCTTCTGAGGGTGTATTTGTAAATGTCAAACTCTAGGTATTCATGGTTTCAAAAACTTTCTATTTTACTGTTATGCAAAAGGTCAGTAAGTAGAGACATTAATGTGCCCAAATAGACTAGAGTGAATAACAGCTTCTTAGTCCCAGGAATGCTTCTAACTGTTTCTTGAAGAGTAGCTAAATTTGAAGTGAAACTTTATTCCAAAATGGTACTATCTCCTACTCTTCATTCCTTGATCCTGCATATCAGCTTAGGAAATCTATTTTCAATCAATTAAAAAAGCACACATATGACTGCAAATATCATTAAGTGATTCACCAAATAATTAGTTAGTGTTACTAGATAATAAGCACTCTGATAGGGACTAGATATATTTTGATCAATTATGCATAGTCTTCTATAGAATCCAATGGAAGAAATAGAAACAAAGAGCAACAAAATAAATAAACATATAATTACAGATTAGGGGAACAAGGCAGATCCACAGATAAAGAATGGATGGAAGACTGATAAAGATAAAACCACCAAGATGTCTCTGAAAAGATGATATTAAGCCAAAAGCTAAAGATACATTAGAATATTAAAACATCAGAGTAAGTGTAGTTTTAAGCAGAACACCATATGATGGGTTGAAATAAGAAAGAAACTAACTTGCTTGAGAAAATGTCAGGAGTTGGTGAATCTAGACTATGGAGACTGAGGGAATACTATGCAAAATAAGCCTGGGGATCTGAGTAAGAGGTTGACTGGCAGAGAAGCCACATCCATGTGCCTGGACATAAGACAAAATGCAAAGAGAGATTTTAAATTGTCAGAGAACGTCATGCTAGATTTATGTTTCAAGAAAGACTATTTCTGTGCCTGTGTACAGAATCACTTAGGAATGGGAATGGCTGTGTGTCATGTGTATGGAGGTATTCTGGTAATTGGGTTTAAAATCTTGATAACTTGGACTAGAGTGTGGCAGTGATGATAGAGAGAAGTCGATCACCTTGACATACATTTAGGAGAAACAGATGATTGGACGTAGTGATTAGCTAGATGAAGAGGAAGAGAGACAGGGAGGAATTATGAGTATCTCCCAGGTTTCATAAGAAACTGGGTAGATGTTAGTATCAAAGGAAAGGAAGTTGGAAGAAGGTTTTTAGAGGAAAATAAAAACTGTGTCTTGGATCTGTTTGTGTTAAATGATCCTGAAGTATCTATGAAAGTGAAAGTGAAGTCGCTCAGTCATGTCTGACTCTTTGTGACCCTGTGGACTGTAGCCTATCAGGCTTCTTCATCCATGGGATTCTCCAGGCAAGAATACTGCAGTGGGTTACCATTTCCTTCTCCAGAGGATCTTCCTGACCCAGGCATCGAACCTGGGTCTCACGCACTGGAGGCAGACACTTTAACCTCTGTGCCACAGGGAAGTATCTACGACAGAGTGGAAAACAAAGGTATATAAGTTAGAAGGTGAGAGGGAAGGTTAGGACTAGAAGTACATATGTAGGAATTGTTGACCTGAAAATGGTATTTTAAGACACAAGGATGGAGAAGGTCATTTTATGGAAACATGAGACTTGTGGCTTAGATTAGAATATTGAGGAAATTTAATGCTTAGAGATATGATAGTCAAAGGAGATGCAAAGGAGACTTAGGAGGAACATGTAGAGAAGCAGGGGGAACTGGGAAAATATGAAACCTTATAAGCCAAAAACAGAATTTGGGGAGAAGAAAGGTCAATTATTGAATATTTTAATGTTGATTTTGCAATACAGAGGTTGTTAGTGACCAACTAGGTTGTGAGAGTGAATGTCAGTTTCAAGTAAATTACAAAGTGAACGTGAAGTATAAAAGTGAGGGTGCTATAATGTATACACACATTTATTTTATGGAGTTTCATAGGGAAATAGAAGAATGATATGGTAGCTAGAAGGAGATGTGGATTGATACAGAGATTTTTAATTTTAGTTTTTAGGATAATAATACTTGATTAGGTGCATATACTGGTGGGAATAATTCAGTAGAGGAATGCCAAAAGCATTGAAATTCCTGAGAAGATGAGAAGAACGGGATCCCAAGCATGGCTGAAAGACAGGCCTTTGATTAAAAGGGGACACACTCAGTTAAAAGAGGGACAGAGACAATAGGAATCATGGACAGAGGAATTCAGATTTTGTGGCAGAAAGTTCCTATTAGTCTCAACAAAATGCTAGGTGAGCAGAAAGAGAGTAGGAGGTAGTACCCTCAAGCACTAGATGCTGATTGAGAAGAATCTTCAAAGAGATGTAGGTGGGCACATTGGAGGAGAAATGGGTAGAGTGAAGAGGGCAGGCAGAAGGGTGTTCCCAATGAAGAACAGTCTGTTGACCAAATGACCAAGTCACAGAACAAGGTAACAGCCTGGTGCATTCTATTGAATATATTCAATAGATTAATGTACCTGGAACAAAGGATGAAAGGGCTAAGATGGAGGCCCTTGGATGAAATGAAATGCTTATTAGTTTGAACAGTGTTCAGTAGGTAACATGGAGCCACTGAAAGCTATAAACAGTCAAAAGAAGAATGTTACTCAGACCACAATGCCGATAATGCATTTGAGAGATGTGAAACCAGTGACAAAGAGATTACTGCAGTGGCCCAGGTAAGAGAGGTTGATATCCTGAGCTAAGGCTTTAACAGCAGGAATAGAGGGGAAAACACGGATTAGAAAGATATTAGACAGTTTTATTTGACAGGGCCTCATTATCAAATAGTGATGATTATATAGGGAGATAGTGGGAGGAGGTGAAAATTAAGGGCATAATCCTGGTGAGCAGCTACAGTTAAAGTGCAGTAGAGAAGAAACAGCTAGGGATGTGGGAGAAGACACGGTAAAAATAGAGTTGTCACAGAGTCAAAGTAAGTGAGAATTTTAAGGAAGAGTGATTATATCAAAGGCACACACACAAAAAAACATAAGACCATAGGACATGAAACAGAAAACTATACATTGGAGCCATCACTTGCAAAATGAAAACAAATGACGAGAAGTTTTTAAATACTGTGCAAAGAGAGAAACTCTGCAGTCGAGTAAATAAAAATCAGTTTTGAGGGATTCATCATTACAAATTTATTTATCAAATAAAGTGAATATAAATGGCACCTTTAATAGTTTATGTTAGGAAATAGGCAATTATGATAACTTTCTTCAATTCATCTACTAACTTCCCAAACTCTATTTTCTTTTCAAGGTCATAAATTCCTCAAACATAATTTTTCCATACCACAGGGATTTTCAGGACCATAACCTTCAAGATTAAGGGGGAAATACTGTATCTGAGAATAGGTTCTGCCATTAGTTAGCCACCAAATTCTCCCTAGGCTTTTGTTTCCTCATCTGTAAAATGAGGTGTTTGTATTCAATGTCCTACGGGGTCTCTTCTATGGTGAGATATCTATAAGTTTGTGAATGTGGCTATTATCTCTGAAATATTCCTGTGACTTGTGCTGCTCTGGACAACAAGACTCAACCTGAAAGGTTTGCAAACCACAGCCTGTCTGCCCACTGATTGTTTACTTAAAATAAGTTTCCTCTCCCTTTGCGTCCCAGTTTCCATTTTGTGAAAACAGACACGTTTGCAGAATCAAAGCCCAGAATTATAGAAACTGAACAGGCAAGGTGCTGTGTACAAAATTAGCACTCAGTATTTCTTGTATAGGTGAATATATAGAGATAAATATTCAGAAGTTATTAGCTCTAACATACCAGAGGCTACTAGAATCCCTTTTATAATACCTGTGACCATCTACCTCTTTTTAAAGATGTCCAGACATGAGAAACTCCTGGTCTTGCAGGGTGCCAATGAGTCCTTATGGCTGACACAGAGTGGTGGTAGTGCTTCTGGCAATGGAAACAAGTTCCATTTAGCCAGGGCAATGCCAGACAGCAGCGTCAAAGCTGCAAATGGCAGGAAGTACCAGCCTATGAAGCTGAAGTTCAGTAGGGCTGAGGTGCTTCGAGGGACACAAACAGAAAGAGAATTCAAACTGATGCTGCCATAATGTAAAGCTTTATTGGCGACTATCTTGGGAATTTTGTAAGAAAAAAGAAATCCTTATTCTTAATACAACATTAACTCTGCTTCTATTGTGGTTTGCTATTCCTGAAGACCTTAGCTCCTTAGCCATATAGGAGAAACTGTTCATTTTTTACACAACTTTTAGGTTTTTCTTTTAGGGTTTTCCAAAGAATGACCTAAAAATCACCTTTATAATAATAGCTTTAGTCATAGGTCATGGGATACTGCCCACCATTAACATGCCAGACCTTTAATAATCTGAAGATATCAGTTACGTCATGATTTTTTTTTGAATTGTGAAATATTTCAGGCACCAAAATATGCTTTTGAGTATATGAACCCTTACATATGCTCTACTCAGCTTAAGAAACAAACATTACAGATTAAAATAAAAAATTTTGTACCCCTTGTGCTGTCATTTTCTTCTCCCCAATATAACGAATGGGCTTCCTGAGTGACTTAGTGGTAAAGAACCTGCATGCCCATGGGTTTGATCCCTGAGTCAGGAGGATTCCCTGGAGAAGGAAATGGCAGCCCACTCCAGTATTTCTTGCCTGGAGAATCCTATGTACAGAGGAGGCTGGCGGGCTACAGTCCACAGGGTCACAAGAGTTAGGCATGACTTACCAAACAACAACAATGACATAATAAATATGAAATTTGCCTGTATTATTCTCAAGTTAATAGAGAATAGTTACACACAGATAATTCCATAAAAGGTATGTTTCACATTTTTAGGAGTTGGGATTAAAATGCGCACACTATTAAATGTAAAATAGGTAACTAACAAGGTGTATAGCACAGAATTATACTCAATATCTCATAATAACCTACAATAGAGAATGTAAAATCAGAATATATTTATATATAAGTATATATATATATATATATAACATAATCACTTTTTTTGTACCCTTGAAACTAAAACAACATTGTAAATCAATTATATTTCAATAAAAGTTTTAAAAAATTAAAATAAAAATTCTGATACTTCAGAAAAACATTTTTGTTTTAAATGTTATATGCATGATATTATACCGTACCTCTAATTCTGCAACTTTACTTTTAACAGTTTTCTTTTGACACTCATCCATGTAACTCAAGTGTTTTCTTTTTGTAACTGAGTAGCCCAATGTATAAATGTACGACAATGTATTCATTATTTCCCTAGATACTTAGATTGATGAACTGCTGTCCTTGAAAGTGGAAACCTTCAATTGCCTGAATATTCCTGAACCCCAGTGGATGTTTTCACCATTAGTAATAGATCTCATCTGCTGCCTCTAAGAAATGTAAAGATTGTTTAGTGAATAGCCTAGTAAGAGGAAGAGGCATTTTGATTTTTCCTTACTTTCCCAGGTGGAAGAATTCAGGGGACGTGGTGAAATGTAATTACAACTCACTTTAATCTTATTTAAGGGAGCAATGTTTCTCTCTAATTTACACACATAAATTAGAGCAAAGAAGCAAGTACTTCAAAGAAGGAGGGGAAATTTAACTAAGTGTTTGGCAGAAATTGTGTGCTCTACCTCAGGGCTGCTGTGAAAAGGTCAGCTATTGGGACCATCATGATTATCTGGGTCGTGAAGATCTTTTTTGTACAGTTCTTCTGTGTATTCTTGCCACCTCTTCTTAATATCTTCTGCTTCTGTTAGGTCCATACCATTTCTGTCCTTTATCGAGCCCATCCTTGCATGAAATGTTCCCTTGGTATCTCTAATTTTCTTGAAGAGATCTCTAGTCC
>SJYT01031686.1:12156-32377 GCA_006410635.1 Cephalophus harveyi
TCTTTGGCATTGCCTTTCTTTGGGATTGGAATGAAAACTGACCTTTTCCAGTCCTGTGGCCACTGCTGAGTTTTCCAAATTTGCTGGCATATTGAGTGCAGCACTTTCACAGCATCATCTTTCAGAATTTGAAATAGCTCAACTGGAATTCCATCACCTCCACTAGCTTTGATTGTAGTGATGCTTTCTAAGGCCCACTTGACTTCACAGTCCAGGATGTCTGACTCTAGATCAGTGATCACACCATCATGATTATCCAGGTCATGAAGATCTTTTTTGTACAGTTCCTCCATGTATTCTTGCCACCTCTTCTTAATATCTTCTGCTTCTGTTAGGTCCATACCATTTCTCTCCTTGATCGAGCCCATCTTTGCATGAAATGTTCCCTTGCTATCTCTAATTTTCTTGAAGAGATCTCTAGTCTTTCCCATTCTGTGGTTTTCCTTTATTTCTTTGCATTGATTGCTAAAGAAGGCTTTCTTATCTCTTCTTGCTATTCTTTGGAATTCTGTATTCAGATGCTTATATCTTTCCTTTTCTCCTTTGCTCTTCACTTCTCTTCTTTTCACAGCTATTTGTAAGGCTTCCCCAGACATCCATTTTGCTTTTTTGCATTTCTTTTCCATGGGGATGGTCTTGATCCCTGTGTCCTGTATTTACATTACTGTAAATTTTGTTTTAAAAGAATTGATTTCAGCCTAAGACTTTGAGAAGCTTGGAAATAGCAGATATCAGTCGTTAAGAGAAAACCTATAATACCTGAATTCTTCTCCACCAAATAGGAAACTAAAAGAAGTGTGCTCAGACACCAGTGATCTGACAGGAAGGTATATGGGTAAATTAGCCAGAGCGCTGTAAGACAGGAAGAGGAAAGAAAGCCAGGTTTGACTCCATGATTCTTCTCCAAGGTATCTGTAAATGGGCTTAGGAGTTTCATATGCTTCATTTCCTGGAGAAGACAATGGCAACACAATCGAGTACTCTTTACACTGGTAAATTCCATGGACAGAGGAGCTTGGTAGGCTGCAGTCCATGGGGTCGTGAAGAGTCTGACATGACTGAGCGACTTCACTTTCACTTTTCACTTTTATTCATTAGAGAAGGAAATGGCAACCACTCCCGTGTTCTTGCCTGGAGAATCCCAGGAGCAGTGGAGCCTAGTGGACTGCCGTCTATGGGGTCCCACAGAGTCAGACACGACTGAAGCGACTTACCAACAACAGCAGCATGCTTCATTTCCAGAACGTTTTTGCAGAAATTCATGGATCAAGCCTGACCCTTTGGAATGGGAGCACTGACTCCATGACCCTAGACTACCAGAGAACTAACCCTAGGGAGTACCAAATGGTGAGAACTCACACAAAGGAAACTACTTGAATACAAGACCCAGCATCACCCAACCACCAGTAGTACCCTGTGCAGGACGCCTCATCTAAACAACACAAATAAAACAAAACAAAAATGCAAACAAAACAAAAATACAAACCCAGTCACCAGCAGAGAAGATTACCACCTCACTCAGTCTTGCCCATCAGAAGAAAAACAAACAGACAAACAAAAACAACACAAATCTCACCTTATAAGCTTATGCAAACCACTGGACCAACCTTAGGAAGGCAGAAACTAAAAGGAAGAAAATTCAACCTTCAAGTCTGGGAAAATAGACCTCAAACACAATAAGTTAAAGAAACAAAAAATGAAAAGGCAGAGAAATATTACAGAAATGAAAGAACAAACCAGAAACACAGAAGTCCAAATAAATGGAAAAGAAATAGGCAAACTACCTGACAAATAATTCAGAATATTGATAGTAAACATGATCGCAATCTTCAAAACAGAGAGAATGCAAGAATCAATTAACAAAGACCTAGAAGAATTAAAGAATACACATACAGGGACAAACAACACAATTACTGAAATTAAAAATAGTCTAGAAGGAATCAATAGCAGAATATCTGAAGCAGAAGAACAAATCAGTGAGGTAGAAGATAAAATGGTGGAAATAACATCCATAGAGCAGGATAAAGTAAAAAGAATGAAAAGAACTGAGGATAGTCTCAGAGACCTCTTGGACAATATCAATCACACCAATATTCAAATTATAGGGGTCCCAGAAGAAGAAGACAAGAAGGGTATGAGAAAATTTTTGAAGATTATAGTTGAAAATTTCCCCAACATGGAAAAAGAAATAGTCAAGTCCAAGAGGCACAAAGAGTCCCATACAGGATAAACCCAAGGAGAAACATACCAAACCACATACTAACTAAACTAACAAAAACTAAACACAATGAATATGAAAAGAAACAAGGGAGAATCAACAAGTAACATAGAAGGGAAACCGCATATGCGTAACGGTTGATCTTTCAGCAGAAACTCTGCAGGCCAGAAAAGAAGGGCAGGATATATTTAAAGTCAGTCAGCTCAGTCGCTCAGTCATGTCTGACTCTTTGTAACCCCATGAAGTGCAGCACGCCAGGCCTCCCTGTCCATCACCAACTCCTGAAGTTTACCCAAACTCATATCCATTGAGTTGGTAATGCCATCCAACCATCTCATCTTCTGTCGTCCCCTTCTCCTCCTGCCCTCAATCTTTCCCAGCATCAGGGTCTTTTCATATGAGTCAGCTCTTCACATCAGGTGGCCAAAGTATTGGAGTTTCAGCTTCAACATCAGTCCTTGCAATGAACACCCAGGACTTATCTCCTTTAGGATGGACTGGTTGGATCTCCTTGCAATCCAAGGGACTCTCAAGAGCCTTCTCCAACACCACAGTCCAAAAGCATCAATTCTTTGGTATTCAGCTTTCTTTATAGTCCAACTCTCACATCCATACATGACCACTGGAAAAACCATATTTAAAGTACTGAAATGGAAAAATCTACAACCAAGGTTACTGTCCCTGGCAAGGATCTCATTCAAAATGGATGGAGAAATAAAAAACTTTTCAGATAAGCAAAAGTTAAGAGAATTCAGTACCACCAAACCACCTTTATGACAAATGTTAAAGGGACTTATATAGTCAAGAAATACAAGAGAAGGAAAAGATCTACAAAATAAACTCCAAACAATTAAGAAAATGCCAATAGGAACATATATATCAATAATTATTTTAAATGTAAGTGAATTAAATGCTCCAACCAAAAGACACAGACCAGCTGAATGGATATAAAAACAAAATCCATGTATATGCTATCTCAAAGAAACCCACTTCAGATATAAAGAAACATATAGACTGAAAGTGAGAGGATGGAAAAATATATTCCATGCAAATGTGAAGCAAAAGAAAGCTGGAATAGCAATCCTCATATCAGACAAAATAGACCTTAAAATAAAGAAGATTACAAAATATAGGGAAGGGCACTACCTGATGATCAAGGGATCAATCTGAGGAAGACATAACATACATTTACATAACAGTTGTAAATATCTATGCACCCAACATAGGAGCACCTCAATACATAAGACAAACACTAACAGACATAAAAGAAAAAATTGATAGAAACACAATAATAGTAGGAGACTTTAACACCCCACTCACACCAATGGGCAGATAATCAAAACAGAAAACTAATAAGGAAGCACAAGTCTTAAGTGATACATTGGTTGAGGTGGATCTCATTGATATCTTCAGGGCATTCCATCCAAATGCAGAAGAATACACATTCTTCTCAAGTGCACATGAAACATTCTCCAGGATAGACCACATCTTGGGTCACAAATCAAACCTAATTAAATTTAAGAAAATTAAAATCATATCAAGCATCTTCTCTAACCACAACACTATGAGATTAGATAACAATAAAAAAAAAAAAAGTAAGAAACAAACACATGGAGACTAAACAACATATTTCTAAATAACCAATAGGTTACTGAAGAAATCAAAAGGGAAATAAAAATTTTCTAGAAACAAATGAGAATGAAAACACAACAACTCAAAACCTATGTGATGCAGCAAAAACAGTTCTAAGAAGAAAGTTTATAGCAATACAATCCTACCTTAAGAAACAAGAAAAACATTTAATAGACAACCTAACTTTACACCTAAAATAACTGGAAAAAGAGGAAGAAAAAAAAAAGTTACTAGAAGAAAAGAAATCATAAAGATCCAAGCAGAAATAAATGGAAAAGAAATGAAAGAAGCAATAGTAAAGATTAATAAATCTAAAAGCTTGTTCTTTGAGAAGATAAACTAAATTGGCAGGCCTTTAGCCAGACTCTCCAAGAAAAAAAGGAGAGAAGAATCAAATCAACAAAATTAGAAATGAAAAAGGAGAGGTTACCACAAACAATGGAGAAATGCAAAGGATTATAAGAGACTATTATGAACAACTATATGGCAATAAAATGGATGACCTGGAAGAAATGGACAGATTCTTAGAAAACGTCAATCTTCCAAGATTGAACTAGGAAGAAATAGAAATTTATGAATAACCCAATTACAAGCACTGAAATTGAAGTGGTGATCAAAAGTCTCCCCAAAAACAAAAGCCCAGACCAGATAGCTTCACAGGAAAAAATTATATCAAGCATTTAAAGAAGAGCTAATTCCTATCTTTCTAAAATTCTTTCAAAAAATTGCAGGGGAAGGAACACTTCCAAACTCATTCTACAAGGCCACCATCACCCTGATACCAAAACCAAAAACAACACAAAAAAAGAAAACTACAGGCCAATATCACTGATGAACATAGATGTAAAAATCCTCAACAAAAATTTAGCAAAAAGAATTCAGCAACACATCCAAAAGCTCATACACCATGATCAAGTTGGGTTTATTCCAGGGATGCAAGCATTCTTCAATATACGGAAATTAATCAATATGATACACCATATTAACAAACTGAAAGATAAAAACTATATGATAATCTCAGTATGAAATGAAATGAAATGAAGTTGCTCAGTCGTATCCGACTCTTTGCAACCTCATGGACTGTAGCCCACCAGGCTCCTCAGTCCATGGAATTTTCCAGGCAAGATTACTGGAGTGGGTTGCCATTTCCTTCTCCGATGCTGAAAAAGCCTTTGACAAAATTCAGCACCCATTTAGGATTAAAACACTTTAAAAATGGGCATAGAAAGAACCTACCTCAATATAGTAAAGTCCACATATGATGAGCCTACAGCCAAAATTATTCTCAATGTTAAAAAAAATTGAAAGCATTCCCCCTAAGATCAGGAACAAGACAAGGGTGTGCACTTTCACCACTATTTTTCAACATATTTCTGGAAGTACTAGCTACAGCAATCAAAGAAGAAAAATAAATAAAAGGAATCCAGATAGGAAAAGAAGTAAAGCTCTCACTGTTTGCAGATGACATGATACTGTACATAGAAAATTCTAAAAATAGTATCAGAAAATTACTACAGCTGATCAGTGAATTTAGCAAAGTTGTAGGATACAAAATCAATACACAGAAATCACTTGCATTTCTATATAATAACAATGAAAATCAGAGAAATTAAGGAATCCTAGTCACCATTGCAACAAAAATAATTAAATATCTAGGAATAAACTTACCTAAGGAGACAAAAGAACTGTACACAGAAAATTATAAGACACTCATGTAAGAAATCAAAGATGACATAAACAGGTTGGGAGATATTCCATGTTCCTGGGTAGGAAGAGTCAACATTGTGAAAATGACTATACTACTTAACACAATATACAGATTCAATGTGGTCTCTATCAAATTACCAATGGCATTTTTCACAGAGACAGAACAAAAAATTTCACAATTCATATGGAAACACAAAAGACCTTGAAGCCAAAGCAGTCCTGAGAAAGAAGAACGGAGTTGGAGGAATCAACCTTCCTGACTTCAGATTATACTACAAAGTTATAGTCATTAAGACAGTATAGTACTGGCCCCAAAACAGAAATATAGACGAATGGAACAAGATAGAAAGCCCAGAAATAAACCCATGCACCTATGGGTAACTTATTTTTGACAAAGGAGACAAGAATATACAATAGGGCAAAGACAGCCTCTTCAATAAATGGTGCTGGGAAAACTGGACAACTACATGTAAAAGAATGAAATTAGAACACTTTGTAACAGCATACACAAAGATAAACTCAAAATGGATTAAAGACCTAAATGTAAAACCAGAAAGTATAAAACTCTTAGAGGAAAACATAGGCAGAACACTCGATGATATAAATCAAAGCAAGATCCTCTATGACCCACCTTCTAGAATAATGGAAATAAAAACAAAATTAAACAAGTGGGACCTGATTAAACTTAAAAGCTCCTGCACAGCAAAGGAAACTATAAGCAAGGTGAAAAGACAACCCTCAGAATGGTAGAGAATAATAGTTAATGAAACAACTGACAAAGGATTAATTTTAAAAATATTATGTATGAGCTGCTTTCAAAGAGCAGCTCATACAACTCAATGCTACTCCACCTTGAAGGTCAGGAGGGGTGGCCATGAGGAGATACCCCTCATCCAGGGTAAGGAGCAGCAGCTGTGCTTTCTGGGGCAGCTGTGAAGAGGTACCCCATGTCCAAGGTAAGAGAAACCCAAGTAAGATGGTAGGTGTTGCAAGAGGGCATCAGAAGACAGACACACTGAAACCATAACCAAAGAAAACTAGCCAATCTGATCACGTGGACCACAGCCTTGTCTAACTCAATGAAACTAAGCCATGCTGTGTGGGGCCACCCAAGACAGGAGGGTCATGGTGGAGAGGTCTGACAGAATGTGATCCACTGGAGAAGGGAATGGCAAACCACTTCAGTATTCTTGCCTTGAGGACCCCATGAACAGTATGAAAAGGCAAAATGGTAGGATACTGAAAGGGGAACTCCACGGGAAAACTGGACAGCTACATGTAAAAGAATGAAATTAGAACATTTCCTAACACCATACACAAAGAAAAACTGAAAATGAATTAAAGACCTAAATGTAAGACCAGAAACGATAAAACTCTTAGAAGAAAACATAGGCAGAACACTCGATGACATAAATCAAAGCAAGATCTTCTATGATCCACCTCCTAGAGTAATGGAAACAAAATAAAAATAAACAAGTAGGACCTCATTAAATTTAAAAGCACAGCAAAGGAAACTATAAGCAAGGTGAAAAGAAAACCCTCAGAATGGGAGAAAATAATAGCAAATGAAACAACTGACAGAGGATTAATTTCCAAAATATACAAGCAGCTCATTCAACTCAATGCCAGAAAAGCCAACCAACCAAACAAAAAGTGGGCAAAGAACTAAACAGACCTTTCTCCAAAGAAGACATACAAATGGCTAACAAACACATGAAAAGATGCTCAACATCGTTCATTATTCAGTTCAGTTCAGTTCAGTCACTCAGTCGTGTCCGATTCTTTGTGACCCCATGAATCGCAGCACGCCAGGCCTCCCTGTCCATCACCAACTCCCGGAGTTCACTCAGACTCGCGTCCATCGAGTCAGTGATGCCATCCAGCCATCTCATCCTCTGTCATCCCCTTCTTCTCCTGTCCCCAATCCCTCCCAGAATCAGAGTCTTTTCCAATGAGTCAACTCTTCACATGAGGTGGCCAAAGTACTGGTGTTTCAGCTTCAGCATCATTCCTTCCAAAGAAATCCCAGGGCTGATCTCCTTCAGAATGGACTGGTTGGATCTTCTTGCAGTCCAACGGACTCTCAGCATTCATTATTAGAGAAATGCAAATCAAAACTAAAATGAGGTATCGCCTCACATCAGTCAGAATGGCCATCATCAAAAAGTCTACAAACAATAAATGCTTGAGAAAGTGTGGAGAAAAGGTTATGCTCTTGCACTGTTGGTGGGAATGTAAATTGAAACAGCAAGTATGGAAAGCAGTATGGAGATTCCTTTAAAAGCTAGGAATAAATCCACCATATGTCCCAGTAATCCCATTCCCAGACATATACCCTGAGGAAACCAAAATTGAAAAAGACACGTACCCAAATGTTCATTGCAGCAGTATTTACAATAGCTAGAACATGGAAGCAAGCTAGATGTCCATCAACAGATGAATGGATAAAGAAGTTGTGGCATATATACACAATGAAATATTACTCAGCCATAGAAAGGAATGCATTGAGTGAGTTCTGAATGAGGTATATGAATCTAGAACCTATTATACAGGCTGAATTGAGTCAGAAAGAGAAAGATAAGCATTGCATTCTAATGAATATATATGGAATCTAGAAAAATGGTACTGAAGAGTTTATTTACAGGGCAGCAATGGAGAAACAGAGAGAGAATAGACCTACGGATGTGGGGAGAGGGGAAGAGAGGTCGAGATGTATGGAAAGAGTAACATGGAAACTTACGTTACCATATGTAAAATACATAGCCAACGGGAATTTGCTTTATGGCTCAGGAAACTCAAATAGGGGATCTGTATCAACCTAAAGGGGTGGGATGGGGAGGGAGATGGGAGAAAGGTTCAAAAGGGCAGGGATATAGAAGAGCAACCCCACGTCTAAGGAGCAGCGGCTGCATGGGCACAGGAGGGCTGAGAGGAGCTAGTCCACCTCAAAGGTCAGGAGGGGCGGCCATGAGGAGATACCCCTCGACCAAGGTAAGGAACAGCGGCTGTGCTTTCTGGAGCAGCCGTGAAGAGGTACCCCATATCCAAGGTAAGAGAAACCCAAGTAAGAAGGATAGGTGTTGCAAGAGGGCGTCAGAAGGCAGACACACTGAAACCATAAAACTGTAACCAAAGAAAATTAACCAATCTTATCACATGGACCACAGCCTTGTCTAACTCAATGAAACTAAGCTATGCTGTGTGGGGCCACCCAAGACAGGAGGGTCATGGTGGAGAGGTCTGACAGAATGTGATCTACTGGAGAAGGGAATGGCAAGCCATTTCAGTATTCTTGTCTTGAGAACCCCATGAACAGTACGAAAAGGCACAATGATAGGATACTGAAAGGCGAACTCCCCTGGTCGTAGGTGCCCAATATGCTACTGGAGATCAGTGGAGCAATAAGTCCAGAAAGAATGAAGGGAGGGAGCCAAAGCAAAAACAACACCCAGTGGTGGATGTGACTGGTGACAGAAGCAAGGTCCGATGCCATAAAGAGCAATATTGCATAGGAACCTGGAATGTCAGGTCCATGAATCAGGGCAAATTGGAAGTGGTCAAACAAGAGATGGCAAGAGTGAACGTCGACATTCTAGGAATCAGTGAACTAAAACGGACTGGAATGGGTGAATTTAGCTCATATGACCATTATATCTACTACTGAGGGCAGGAATCCCTTAGAAGAAATGGAGTAGCCATCATGGTCAACAAAAGAGTCTGAAATGCAGTACTTGGATGCAATCTCAAAAATGACAGAATGATCCCTGTTCGTCTCCAAGGCAAACCATTCAATATCATGGTAATCCAAGCCTATGCCCCAATCAGTAATGTTGAAGAAGCTTAAGTTGAAAAGTTCTGTGAAGACCTACAAGAACTTTTAGAACTAACACCCCGAAAAAGATGTCCTTTTCATTATATGGAACTGGAATGCAAAAGTAGGAAGTCAAGAAACACCTGGAGTAACAGGTAAATTTGGCCATGGAGTACGGAATGAAGCAGGACAAAGACTAATAGAGTTTTGCCAAGAGAACACACTGGTCATAACAAACACTCTCTTCCAACAACACAAGAGAAGACTCTACACATGGACATCACCTGATAGTCAACACTCAAATGAGATTGATTATATTTTTTGCAGCCAAAGATGGAGAAGCTCTGTACAGTCAGCAAAAACAAGACCGGTAGCTGACCGTGGCTCAGGTCATGAACTCCTTATTGCCAAATTCAGACTTAAATTGAAGAAAGTGGGGAAAACTACTAGACCATTCAGGTATGACCTAAATCAGATTCTTTATGATTATACAGTGGAAGTGAGAAATAGATTTAAGGGCCTAGATCTGATAGATAGACTGCCTGATGAACTATGGATGGAGGTTAATGACATTGTACAGGAGACAGGGATCAAGACCATCCCCATGGAAAAGAAATGCAAAAAAGCAAAATGGCTGTCTGAGGAGGCCTTACAACTAGCTGTGTAAAGAAGCTAAGTGAAAAGCAAATGACAAAACGAAAGATATAAGCATCTGAATGCAGAGTTCCAAAGAAGAGCAAGGAGAGATAAGAAAGCCTTCCTCAGTGATCAATGGAAAGTAATAGAGGAAAAGAACAGAACGGGAAAGACTAGAGATCGCTTCAAGAAAATGAGAGATACCAAGGGAACAATTCATGCAAAGATGGGCTTGATAAAGGACAGAAATGGTATGGACCAAACAGAAGCAGAATATGTTAAGAAGAGGTGGCAAGAATACACAGAAGAACTGTACAAAAAAGAGCTTCATGACCCAGATAATCACATCACTCACCTTGAGCCAGACATCCTGGAATGTGAAGTCAAGTGGGCCTTAAAAAGCATTAATATGAACAAAGCTACTGGAGGTGATGGAATTCCAGTGGAGCTATTTCAAAACCTGAAAGATGATGCTGTGAAAGTACTGCACTCAATATACCAGCAAACTGGAAAACTCAGCATGGCCACAGGACTGGAAAAGATCAATTTTCATTCCAATCCCAAAGAAAGGCCATGCTAAAGAATACTCAAACTACCACACAATTGCACTCATCTCATACGCTAGTAAAGCAATGCTCAAAATTCTCCAAGCCAGGCTTCAACAATATGTGAACTATGAACTTTCAGATGTTCAAGCTGGTTTTAGAAAAGGCAGAGGAACCAGAGATCAAATTGCCAACATCTACTGAATCATGAAAAAAGCAAGTGAGTTCCAGAAAAACAACAATTTCTGCTTTATTGACTATGCTAAAGCCTTTGACTGTGTCGATCACAATTAAACTGTAGAAAATTCTGAAAGAGATGGGAATACCAGACCACCTAACCTGCCTTTTGAGAAACCTATATGCAGATCAGGAAGCAACAGTTAGAACTGGACATGGACAACAGACTGGTTCCAAATAGGAAAAGGAGTACATCAAGGCTGTATATTGGCACCCTGCTTATTTAACTTACATGCAGCGTACACAATGAGAAACGCTGGGCTGGATGAAGCACAAGCTGGAATAAAGATTGCTGGGAGAAATATCAATAACCTCANTCAGCCCTTGGTGTTCATTGGAAGGACTGATGCTGAAGCTGAAACTCCAATACTCTGGCCACCTCATGTGAAGATTTGACTCACTGGAAAAGACCCTGATGCTTGGAGGGAGTAGAAGGGGATGACAGAAGATAAGATGACTGGATGGCATCACCGACTCAATGCACATGAGTTTGACTGAACTCAGGGATTTGATGATGGACAGGGAGCCCTGGCGTGCTGTAATTCATGAGGTCGCAAAGATCGGACATGATTTAGTGAATGAACTGAACTGAACTGACTTCTGGCTGATTTCTGTTGAGGTTTGACAGAAAGCAATATTCTGTAAAGCAATTATCCTTCAATAAAAAATAAATTAATTTTAAAAATCTAATCTCTTACTTAAATATATTATTATAATAAAAGACAGAGTAAAAAGAACATCAGAAATAAGCTGGTAAAGCTTTGTGAAAAGAGATGATAGCAGAAAAACTCCCCAGTCATTCCACAAGATTAAGTCTGGAATTCTCCTCTAAGCATCAGATTTTAGAGATATATTGTATCTCCACATATCATATACAGTCTATAAATATTTGTTTTAATTGTGATTGAAAAATGCAAAATACATAGTTCTAATTCTGAAAATTAGCAAAATTTTACAAGTATTGGCACAGAAGACCAACTTAAACCATTGCATCTTTCCCAATGTGTTCCACAGTATTTGTAATTTCACTGCAATAAGCAAGATGTTTTCAAATTTTTATTTTATTGAAGTATAGTTGATTTACAATGTTGTGTTAATTTTGTCTGGACAGAAAAATTATTCGGTTATGCATATAGTATATTGTTTCCTATTCCTTTCCGTTATGGTTTATTACAGGATACTGAATGTAGTTCCCTGTGCTGTATAGAAGTATCTTGTTTGGAGTGTCCCTGGTAGCTCGGGATCTTGTTGTTTTTCTTTTCTATATATCATAGTTTGGATCTGTTAATCTTAAACTTCCAATTCATCACTCCCCAACTCTCCTCCTCCTTTGCAACCACAAGTCTCTTTTCAATGTCTGTGTGTCTGTTTCTCTTTTGTAGATATGTTAATTTGTTTCATATTTTAGATTCTGCATGTAAGTGATATGATATTTATCTTTCTCTTTCTAGCCTACTTCATTCAGTCTGATAATCTTTAGGTCCATCCATGTTGCTGTAGGTGGCACTATTTCATTCTTTTTTATACTGAATAATATTCCATTGTGTTTGTGTATATGGTGTGTGTGTGTGTGTGTGTGTGTTTGTATGTATGTATTTCTTTATCCATTCATCTGTTGTTTCCATGTCTTGGTTATTTTGAATAGTGCTGCTATAAACCTAGGGTTGTATGTATCATTTCGAATTATGACTTTTGTCTAGATACATGCCCGAGAGTGGGATTGTTGGATTATAAGACAAATCTATTTTTAGTTTGTTAAAGAAACTCCATACTGTTTTCCATAGTGTTGTACCAATTCACATTCCCACCAACAATGCAGGAGGGTTCCCTTTTCTTTATACTCCAAGCATTTGTTATTTGCAGACTTCAAAAAAAATTATTAGAGTATATTTGATTTACAGTGTTGTGTTAGTTTCAAGTGTACAGCAAAGTGAATCAATTATACATGTACATATACGTACTTTTTAAAAAATTATTTCCCCATGTAGGCTGTTACAGAATATTTAGCAGAGTTCTCTGTTCTATACAGCAGGCTATTAGTTATCTATTATATATATACACATAATATATATGTATACATACAGTAGTGTATATATCTCAGTACAAATCTCCAAATTTATCCCTCCTACCCTTCTTATTCCCAGTAACCATAAGTTTTCTTTCTACATCTGTGACACTACTTGTAAAGAAAATCACTTGTACCCTTTTTTTCCTTAGATTCCATATATAAATATATTTGTCTTTCTGTGTGTGACTTATGTCACTCATTATGACCATCTTTAGGTCCATCCAATAAGTAGACCTTTTAATGATGGCTATTCTAACCAGTGTAAGGTGGTACATCACTGTAATTTTGATTTGAATTTCTCTAATAATTAGTGATGTTGAACATCTCTTCATGTGCCTGTTGACCATTTGTATGTCTTTTTGGAGAAATGTCTATTTGAATCTTCTGCCCATTTTTTGATTGGTTTTTTTGCTATTGTATGAACTGTTTATATATTTTGGAAATTAAGCCCTTATTGGTTGCATCATTTGCAAATGTTTTCTCTGAGTCTGTAGGTTGTTTTTTCATTTTGTTAATGATTTTCTTTGCTGTGCAAAAGTTTAATAAGTTTAAGTATGTCTCATTTGTTTATTTTTGCTTTTAATTCTATTGCTTTGGAAGACTGACCTAAGAAAACTTTGATAAAATTTATGTCAGATAATGCTTTGCCTATGGTCAATGAGGATAACATTTTGAGAGCTAAAATATCTTAGGAGAGGGCAGCTGGGCAGATCAGAGTGAATTCAGATGTCATGAAGACACTATGAACAGAAAAGTTTGGGCAAGAGAACCCAAAGTCAAATTATTGTACTCTACAAGTGCATATATTTCAGGGTGTATATTACCATCTACTTAGAGTGCTAATTTCAATTCCTCTGTTTGTTTTAAAAAAAATAAGTGGCTACATAGAAATCTAAGATCCAAAGTTGACATTTTATGCAAAGTCAGTTTCTTTTCTGCATAAAAAGGAAATAAAAGAAGTTACAGAAATTCTTCATACCCTTGTAGTTGAAAATTTAGGAGTCAGGGCTCTGAAGTAAGATAAAGACTACAAGTTTTGTTTGTTTTAAATTGCATTAAAATAATACATTTATATATTTACATATATTTAAATTAGAGTAATCTCAAAAGTTATATAGCTGTCTCTTATACACATCTAGAGATACCAAAACTTGATGGACATGAGTCTGAGTGAACTCCGAGAGATGGTAATGAACAGGGAGGCCTGGCGTGCTGCGATTCATGGGGTCGCAAAGAGTCGGACACGACTGAGCGACTGAACTGAACTGAACTGAACTACATACATTTAGTATATTTATCATAGCAGCTTTTTAACCTAATTTTCACAAATTAGAATTGTATGATCATACTTTTGAGAGGATGTATTATTAAAATTAATATGTTATAAAAATATTTTCAGATAGAATGCTACGATTACTGCTTAGGGTAAATGTAGGTAATACATTCACAATAATCAAACTGTAGCTGTTATAGTTAATATATAGAATACTTAAGAAAATCTCCAGAAGCAATTGAATGCCTTCTGCCATACTAAATCTTGCACATTTCAGAACTGGGTAGAACCTTGTTTATAGCATTATAAAATGAAAAGAACATAAAACTTTCACTAAATGTATATATATGCTTTTACTTTCTTAGAGAAACTGAAGAATATCACTTCTATTTCTTTTTCAAGCATCTAAGTCTCCACATAAATTTTTTAAAGAGAAAGTACAAGAAGAGTCAAGTTGCAGAGAAAGCTGATTGAAATTTTGCACTAGTTTCTTACATGTGAGAGAGGGGAAAAAGGGTAGAAAATTAGGCAGACTCATAAATAGATCTCAGATTGAAGAAAAACATGCATAACAATAAAAAATGGTCCTTTTAAAGCAGTGAGTTAATGTCAACTTATTACATACATGATGTCAGAGAAGATTTACAAGTTAATATGATTTTAAAACTTAAATGCATTTAACACTTGTATATCCTGTATTTATCAGATATCCACTACCGCAATAAAGCTGCATTATAAAGGACTACAAAATCTCAGTGGTACATGGTACTAAACATTTATTAACTCCTGAGTCTCATTAGTCTGGACTTAATTAATCAGGCTAGGCTCACACATGTATGTCTGTGTGGTTCTCAGTTGTGTTTGACTCTTTGGGACCCCATGGACTGTAGCCTGCCAGACTCTTCTGTCTATGGGAATTTTCAGACAAGAATCCTGGAATGGGTTGTCATTTCCTTTTCCAGGTAATCTTCCTGACCCAGGGATCAAGCCTGTCTCCTGCATGTCTCCTTTTGCAGACTGTTTACCACTGACACACGTGGGAAACTGCTCAATTATATATCACTGGTCAGCTATGGGTCATCTAGGCAGTTCTGCTAACAGTAAATGGCTCTGTTAGGTTTTGGGGAAAACCTGTAGCATGGCTAAGGCATTCTTGCTGGAATCCATACCAACCAGGTTTCTTAACCTTCCTCGATCAATAGAAATTGACTAGAGGCCAGACAAACTTAGGAAAGGCTTTATGGGGGTTCCTGTGCAGGCTGCAGGAGGGAGTGAAAACAAGTAACAGGTTCCCTTGCTTGCTCGTTCCCTGATGGGGAATGAGCTCTTTTCTTATTTGGGGTGAGGGTAGGAATGTGTCCAGGGTTTGTGCTGCAGGGGAGCTTAGGTGCTTTGCCCACCCCTTTGTGACACTGAAGGCAGGGGGCATGCACAGTACCCTGCTTTTGCTCCCAACACTGTTTTTGCTCCAGACTCTCCAGAAGTCGTAGTTGGGATTTTTTTTCTTTTGCTCTAGAATTTGCCCGACTGTGCATGTACACATTTATTTTAAGTCCCATACAGTTTCTTTGTATTTTATAAATTGAGGAGGGGTGTGTTCAGGTACAAGTATTGCAGAGCTGTAGAAAGGGGTCCCAGGCTTTTCTCAGAATAACTACAGGAATTCAGCACCTTGTCACATATCCTTACTGTCCTACAGATTAGCAGGTACAAGTTTTCCAATAACTACAGAAAAACAAGAGTGGCAAAATCAATCAAGAAGGTCCTTTTGAACATCCTCTGTATTACATGGGCTAATATCTTATAAGCTAAAACATGTCTCAAGGATTAATTCAAAATTAAGGAGCAGGAAAATAAATTATGCTTTTTTGTTTGTTTTTGGTAAACAATAGCATTGCCATAGGACAACTGGCATGGATACAGCATGGGGTGAAGAACTGGAGCCAGTAACATAATCAATCTACCACACCACATTATTCTGATAATTCGTACTTTCTTTGGAAAGCCAAAAGACATAAAAATAGTATCTACTAACTAACTAATACTTGGTGAACTCATTAGGTTTCTAAAAAAGGACATTTTTTTTAGTATATGGGTATGAGTATTAAGTATGTTTACAATAGAAAGTAAATGATCTGATATTGAGTAGATATAATGTAGGGGCTTCCCTGGTGGCTCAGAGGTTAAAGCGTCTGCCTCCAATGCAGGAGACCTGGGTTCGATCCCTGGGTCGGGAAGATCCCCTGGAGAAGGAAATGGCAACCCACTCCAGTATTCTTGCCTAGAGAATCCCATGGACAGAGGAGCCTGGTAGGCGCTAGTCCACAGGGTCACAAAGAGTTGGACACGACTGAGCGACGATATGTTATATGTTCAATGTAGGTCCAAGTTTCCTGCTTTTTTTCCCCCAGTCATTAAATGTAATTTTTGAGTAGCTAAAGCAATGAAAAGGATAAAACAATACAAAACTTACTTTTTTAACATTTCCTCAAATTCAGCCACCTGAAAATGATGGTATTTAACCTTTCATAAAAAAAAATTGTAAATTTTCATTTATGTTTATTTGCTGCTGGAAATTAGAAGGTGAATGGATGGATAAATAAATAAAAGTAAGGCCTAAATTTGGAATCACACCATAGCTAGCACATCTTTTAAAATCATTTCAGTGGTGTTTACATTTAATAAAAATAAAAATGAATTTATATCATTTACTAAATCATACTAAACTTTAGTATAAAGTTTTCTTTACTATAATTTGCCTTTAAAGATTACTTTAGATTAAATAAGAATAGATATATACATGAGTAAATAGAGATAGACACAGAGAAATATAGATGATAATTTGTTGTAAGACATAATATTTTAGAAAAGTTTCAGGTTTACAACAAAATCTAGTAGAGATTTCCCATATACTCTGCTCCCACATGTGCATAGT
The DNA here is from genome assembly GCA_006410635.1 of Cephalophus harveyi. Lineage (NCBI taxonomy): Eukaryota > Metazoa > Chordata > Mammalia > Artiodactyla > Bovidae > Cephalophus > Cephalophus harveyi. Next base: position 29,219 of record SJYT01031686.1, read on the forward strand.
CTCCCCTATCATCAGCATCACTCACCAGAGCAATGAAATTTTTTACCAAGAATCAAACTAAATAGTACATAGTTCACCTTGGGGACTATTCTTGGTGTTATACATGTTTGGGTTTGGACAAATATAAATTCATCATAATATGCAGAATATTTTCATTGCCCTACAGATCCTCTGTATTCTGCCTATTCATCTCTCCATCTGACCCTAGGTATCCACGTATCTTTTCATTAACTTTATAGTTTTGCCTTTTCTGGAATGTCATGTAGTTGAAATCATAGGCTCTGTAGTCTTTTCAGATTGGTTTCTTTTACCTCCTAGTAACATGCCAAAGAATGCTCAAACTACCGCACAATCGCACTCATCTCACATGCTAGTAGGAGAAGGCAATGGCACCCCACTTCAGTACTCTTGTCTGGAAGATCCCACGGATGGCGGAGCCTGGAAGACTGCAGTCCATGGGGTCGCTGAGGGTTGGACACGACTGAGCGAATTCACTTTCACACACTGGAGAAGGAAATGGCAACACACTCCAAGGTTCTTGCCTGGAAAATCCCAGGGGTGGGGGAGCCTGGTAGGCTGCCATCTATGGGGTCACACAGAGTCGGACATGACTGAAGCGACTTAGCAGCAGCAGCAGCAGCAGCAGCACATACTAGTAAAGTAATGCTCAAAATTCTCCAAGCCAGGCTTCAGCAATATGTGAATCATGAACTTCTGATGTTCAAGCTGGTTTTAGAAAAGGCAGAGGAACCAGAGATCAAATTGCCAACATCCACTGAATCATCAAAAAAGCAAGAGAGTTCCAGAAAAGCATCTATTTCTGCTTTATTGACTATGCCAAAGACTTTGACTGTGTGGATCATAATAAACTCTGGATAATTCTTCAAGAGATGGGAATACCAAACCACCTGACCTGTCTCTTGAGAAAACTATATGCAGGTCAGGAAGCAACAGTCAGAACTGGACATGGAACAACAGACTGGTTCCAAATAGGAAAAGGAGTAGGTCAAGGCTGTATATTGTCACCCTGCTTATTTAACTTATATGCAGAGTACATCATGAGAAACGCTGGACTAGAAGAAACACAAGCTGGAATCAAGATTGCTGGGAGAAATATCAATCACCTCAGATATGCAGATAGCACCACCCTTATGGCAGAAAGTGAAGAGGAACTAAAAAGCCTCTTGATGAAAGTGAAAGTGGAGAGTGAAAAAGTTGGCTTGAAGCTCAACATTCAGAAAATGAAGATCATGGCATCTGGTCCCATCACTTCATGGGAAATAGATGGGGAAACAGTGTCAGACTTTATTTTGGGGGGCTCCAAAATCACTGTAGATGGTGACTGCAGCCATGAAATTAAAAGACGCTTACTCCTTGGAAGAAACATTATGACCAACCTAGATAGTATATTCAAAAGCAGAGACATTACTTTGTCAACTAAGGTCCGTCTAGTCAAGGCTATGGTTTTTCCTGTGGTCGTGTATGGATGTGAGAGTTGGACTGTGAAGAAGGCTGAGTGCTGAAGAATTGATGCTTTTGAATTGTGGTGTTGGAGAAGACTCTTGAGAGTCCCTTGGACTGCAAGGAGATCCAACCAGTCCATTCTGAAGGAGATCAACCCTGGGATTTCTTTGGAAGGAATGATGGTAAAGCTGAAACTCCAATATTTCGGCCACCGCATGTGAAGAGTTGACTCATTGGAAAGACTCTGATGCTGGGAGGGATTCGGGGCAGGAGGAGAAGGGGACGACAGAGGATGAGATGGCTGGATGGCATCACTGACTCGATGGACGTGAGTCTGAGTGAACTCTGGGAGTTGGTGATGGACAGGGAGGCCTGGCATGCTGCGATTCATGGGGTCGCGAAGAGTCGGACACAACTGAGTGACTGAACTGAGCTGAACATGCATTGAAGTTTTCTCCATGTTTTTCATGGCTAAATAGCTTATCTCCCTTAGTGTTGAATTATATCCCATTGCCTGATGTCTGTTTTTTTTAAATCCATTCATCTACTGAAGGAACTCTTAGTTGCTTCTAACTTTTGGCAGTTGTGAATAAAGCTGGTGTAAACATTCATGTGTAGGTTTCTGTGTGGAAATAAAACTTCACCTCCTTTGAGAAAATACCAAGGAGCACAATTTCATGGTAAGAGTATGCAGAGTTTTGTAAGAAACTGCTGAACTGTCTTCCAAAGTGGCTGTGCCATTTTGCATTTGACCAGCAATAAAGCAATAAATGAGAGTCCCTTTTGTCTACATCTTTGTCAGCATTTGGTGTTATCAGTGTGCTAGACTTTGACCATTTAAATAGGTGTATAGTGGTATTTCACTGTTGCTTTAATTTGCATTTCCCTGATGACATATGGCGGAAACATCTTTTCATATGTTTATCTGCCATCTGTATCTCTTTGCTGAAATAACTTTTAAAGTCTTTGGTCCCTTTTTTGATTGGTTAATTTGTTTTCTGGAAGTTGAGTTTTAACAGTTCTTTGTATATTTTGGAAAATAGTCCTCTATCTGATGTCTTTAATGTCTCCATTTATTTAGTTGTTTTCTGATTTCATTCATCAGTGTTTTATACTTTTTCTCTATAGATAGTGTAATATTTTGTTAGATTTATATCAATTTCATTTTTGTGGGTGCTAATATAAATGTCATTGTGTTTTATTCCACTTGTTTATTGTCACTATATTGGAAAGCATTTGACTTGTGTATACTTTGTATCCTGCAGCCTTGCTATAATTGCTTATTAGTTCCATAAGGATTTTTTTTTAATCTTTTGGATTTCTCCATAGATAAGCTGTCATTTGTAAATAAAGACATTTTTAAAAATACATTTTTTAAAATTTTAGTTGATTTACAATGTTGTTAATTCCTGTTGTACAGCATACTGGTTCAGTTATATATATATATATAGATAGATAGATATTGAATATAGTTGAATATATATTGAATATATATATATATATTGAATATAGTTCCCTGTGCTATACACTTGGACATTGCTATTTATCCATTCTATATGTAAGAGTTTGCTTCTGCTAATCCCAAATTCCCAATCCATCCCTCATCTGCCTCCCCTTCTTGGCAACAGCAAGTGTATTTTCTCTATCTGTGAAGTGACTTTGTTTCATAGATAAGTTCATTTGTGTCATATTTTA
>SJYT01031686.1:34587-46028 GCA_006410635.1 Cephalophus harveyi
AGTTACTGTTGGGCTCGTAATCTGTTGGTTTTAGTTATTTATTTTTCCATCCTGTTATGTTGCCCTCTGTGCTTCCAAGGCTTGCCCCAGACTCGGCAGCGAGAATGTTTCCTGGTGTTTGGAAACCTCTCTTCTTACGAGTCTCTTCCCGTGATGGGATTCCCTTCCCGGGACGGAGCTCCCTCCCTACCTCCTTTGTCTCATTTTTCGTCTTTTATATTTTTTCCTACCTGTTTTTGAAGCCAATGATCTGCTTTTCTGGGTGTCTGATGTCCTCTGCCAGCATTCAGAAGTTGTTTTGTGGAATTTACTCAGCGTTGAAATGTTCTTTTGATGCGTTTGTGAGGGAGAAAGTGGTCTCCACATCCTATTCCTCCGCCATCTTGGGACCGCCCCTCGAAAGCTGTTTTTTTAATCTCATAAAGGGTAACATGTGCATACACAACCTAAAGCTAAGATCATGCTTCATGGTGAAGGTCTGAATTCTTTCCCCTGTAAAGGAAGAAACGAATGGTCTCTATTCACAACTGATAGACCTGTCTGTGTAGAAGTCCAATAATCCTTGGGCATGGGGTATCTCTTCACAGCTGCTCCAGCAAAGCACAGCCGCTGCTCCTTGCCTTAGACGAGGGGTGAGTGTGTCATATTTTAGATTCCACACATAAGTTACATGGTATTAGTCTAACTTCACTGAGTGTGATAATCTCTATTTCTATCCATGTTGCTGCATTATTTCAGTTTTTTTTTTTTAATGGCCAAATAGTATTTCATTGTATTGGAGAAGGAAATGGCAACCCACTCCAGTGTTCTTGCCTGGAAAATCCCAGGGACAGGGGAGCCTGATGGGCTGCCGTCTATGGGGTCACACAGAGTCGGACACGACTGAAGTGATTTAGCAGCAGCAGCAGTATTTCATTGTATATACAGACTACATCTGAAAAACAACAAAAATTATTTCTTCCTTCCCAGTCTATATACCTTTCATTTCATTTTCTTGCATAATTGCTTAAGCAAAGACTTTCACTATGAAATTGAAAAGATGAAGGAAAACATCACTGCCGTGTGCCAGATCTTTGTAGAAAAGCTTCAAGTTTCTCACTATAAACTTGGCTGTAGTTTGTTTTGTGGATAGTGTTTATCAAATGAGAAACCTCCCTCTATTCCAAGTTTACTGAGTGCTTTCATCATGAATAGGAGTTGAATTTGGCAAATGATTTTTCTGCATCTGCTGATATGATCATGTGATTTTTATTTATCTTGATGTGATGTTTGCAATGCTGAAACAGCCTGGCACACCTGGGATAATTTCTACTTAATGAAAGTTTATAATTCTTTTTATAATTTTTGGATTTGATTTTCTAATATTGTTGGTGATTCTGGTGTCTATGTTCAAGAGAGACATTTGTCTGTAGTTTCTTTTACATAATGCCTTTGTTTCTGGTTGTAGGGTAATGCTGACCTCACCAAATAAGAAAATTGTTCTCTCTGCTTCTATTCTCTGAAATGTATTGTAGAAAACTGATATAATATCTCCTTTAAATGTTTGGTAGTATGGCAACCCACTCCAGTATTCTTGCCTGGAGAATCCCAGAGACAGAAGAGTCTAGTAGGCTGCCGTCTATGGGGTCGCACAGAGTTGAACACGACTGAAGCGACTTAGCAGCAGCAGTATTCAATAGAGAATCCATACGAACCTCGTGCTTTCTGTCTTGGAAGCTTATTAATTACTGACTCAACTTTCAAATAGTTATAGTGCCCTCTAAGCACTGCTTCATTGCATCCCACAAATTTTGATAAATTGCTTTGGTAAATTATTTTCATGTAGCTCAAAATATTTTTTAATTTTCTCTTGAGATTTCTTCTACATAAGTGTCATTTTAAAGGTGTGTCATTTAATACCAACATATTTTAGAATCTCTCAGTATCTTTCTGTTAATTGCTTTTGAGTTTAATCATTGTGGTCTGAGGACAAATGTCTTATGTTTCTGTTCTTCTCAATGTGTTAGATTATACTCAAGGCTATAAAACACACTATCTTGGTGAATGTTTCATGTGAGCTTGAAAAATATGTGTTCTGCTATGGATGGATGTAAGAGATGTACTATAAAGAAAGCTGAGTGCAGAAGAATTCATTCAAGGTGTTGGAAAAGACTCCTGAGAGTCCCTCAGGCTGCAAGGAGATCCAACCAGTCCATCCTAAAGGAGATCAGTCCTGGGTGTTCATTGGAAGGACTGATGTTGAAGCTGAAACTCCAATATTTTGGCCACCTGATGCGAAGAGCTGACTCATTGGAAAAGACCCTGATGCTGGGAAAGATTGAGGGCAGGAGGAGAAGGGGATGACAGAGGATGAGATGGTTGGATGGCATTACCGACTCAATGGACATGGGTTTGGGTAGACTCCAGGAGTTGGTGATGGACAGGGAGGTCTGGCGTGCTGCAGTTCATGGGGTCACAGAGTCAGACACCACTGAGTGGCTGAACTGAACTGATGGTTGGATGAAGTAGTCTATAGATGTCAGTTACATCCAGTTGATTGATGGCATGTTGAGTAAAACTGTATCCTGATTTTCTGCCTATTGGATATGTCCATTTCTGTTAGAGGGATATTGACATTCCTAGTGTCATTATCATTGACATTATCATTGACATTCCTAGTGGATAATCAGTTTCAGGTCTAGTCTATTTTTGCCTCATGTAGTGTTGTTTTGTTTTAGGCATACACACATTAATAATTGTTAGGTCTTTTGAAGAAAAAAAAAAAAAAAAAAAACAAAATGCTTGTTACCTCTGTGTGATTGGCATTATACAAGAATAAACATTTGTTGAAAGTCATTAAATGGAAAATTTTAAATTTGTGTATGTTAGTGTATGTAAATTCTCATCTAAAGATGATAAAGTAGTTGGGAAAAAATTACCTGGTGGTTTGGTCAGTAAAGTATCTGCCTGCAAGTTAGGAGACATCAGAGAAGTGAGTTCAATCCCTGGGTCAGGGAGATCCCTTGAAGGAGGGTGTGGCAACCCACTCCAGTATTCTTTCCTGGAGAATCCCATGGACAGAAAAGCCTGGTGGGCTACAGTCCACAGGGTCTCAAAGAGTCAGACATGACTGAAGCGACTGAGTACACTTGTATGTCTTCTTTGATAAACGACCGGTTTATTATTATAAAATGCTCTTCTTTATCCCTGTAATCTTTATTTTGAAATCATTTATGTTTGAAATTAATATAGCCATTCCTGCTTTATTTTTATTAATGGTGGTATGGTATATTTTTCTGTACGATTTACTTTTAATCTTTAAACTGTATGTGTTTATTTTTGCTTAAAGAAGGTTTTCTGTAGAAAACATAGTTGGGGAGCAATTTTTCTTTTTTTCTCTCAATTTTTCATATACAAACAAGGCCTTCACTTTTTCTTCTTTAATCAATGAGTCCTATGAAATTCAAATTAAGGTTATAGGTGTGAGTTACAAAGAACATCAATTGTAGCTGGGGATGTTATGAGATTGTGGGAAATTTCTCCTAGAAGTAACATGTGCCTTCAGAAACTTCTCAGTACTGATCTGGTATGTACTATTTTTATTTGATAATTTTTTGTGTTCACTCTCATATATTAAATTATGGTTTGATTCATGAAACTTCTGTTTCCAATATAGAGGAAAATTGTTTCCTCATACACAACTCAAGTTTGCATTGAGCTGTGTATGAGAAGTTTGCCAATTTATTTCACTCTCAGGAACAAGTAGTAACTGCCAGAGATCTGTTTCACACCAATCTGATTATTTCTTTGGGGTGCTTTTCATCGTGGTAGTCACTCGTGTGTCTGATGGTTATTTGCTATGTTATGGCTTCCATTGCTCCAGAATCTCACCATTAACATGTTATTAGGAAAGTCTGCTTCAATGTCTATATCACAGAGAGAAATTTTAGACAAAGGGCAGGTGTATACAAAATATTAAGGCAAGAGATAATATGATTATGTTTAACTGTACAATCCATTGCCATTAAGTACATTCAAACATTGTATAACTATCACCATTTCCAGAAAACTTTCCTTTTCTGAAACAGAAACTTTGTATCCATTAGACAATAACTCCCCATTCCTCTCTCCTCTCAGTCACTGATACTCCAAACATTTATTCCAAAAATATTTAAACATATACAGAGTGATCAAAAGACTTTTACAATGAACACCATATACTTACCATTAATATTCTACAATTAATATTTTTCTGTATTTGTTTTAACACACTACCTACTATCCCCCCATTCACCAATCCATCTTTTGTTAATACATTTCAAAGTTGCAGACAATAGTATGTTTCACATTGAAACACTTCAACATGTAAAATTAACTAGTTTATACTTACTGTACTAATGTAAACTATATATATACGGAAATGCATGTCTTACACTTATTGTGCAAGTTTTGAAAAATTCAGCCCAAACCCTTATCAGGATATAGAACAAATATAGGACATTTCCTTCACCGCACAAAGTTCTATGAATATTACCATCACCAAGAAAGTTCCCTCATGCTTCTTCCCAATCACACACAAGCCTCAGGCAAACCCTGATAATCTCTTTTAATTGGTACATTTAGATCATTGATATTCAATACAGTTATTGATTTAATTGGGTTAATATCTACCATATCATTACTGTTTTTTATTTTTTGCTCTTGTTTTCATAGTTGATTCAGGTATCTATTGATTTTATGCTCATATTTTCAAGCTCTCTCCCACTGAATCATTATTTCTAACTGTTATATCAATCCCTGATAGTTCAGTTGGTAAAGAATCTGCTTGCAATGCAGGAGACCCTGGTTCAATTCCTGAGTTGGAAAGATCCACTAGAAAAGGGATAAGCTACCCACTCCAGTATACCTGGGCTTCCATTGTGGCTCAGTGGGTAAAGAATCTGCCGGCAATGCAGGAGACCTGGGTTTGATCCCTGGATTGGGAAGATTCCCTGGAGAAGGGCAAGGCTACCCATTTCAGTATTCTAGCCTGGAGAATTCCATGGACTGTAGTCCATGTGGTTGCAAAGAGTCGGACATGACTGAGCAACTTTCAAAAAAATAGTTACATTATTACAATTGCAAAATTACACTCTCTTGGGGAAAACTTCCTTTTCTGAAGATATTCTGCTGCTGCTGCTGCTAAGTCGCTTCAGTCGTGTCCGACTCTGTGCGACCCCACAGATGGCAGCCATTGGGCTCCGCCATCCCTGGGATTCTCCAGGCAAGAACACTGGAGTGGGTTGCCATTTCCTTCTCCAATGCATGAAAGTGAAAGTGAAGTCGCTCAGTCGTGTCTGACTCAGCGACCCCATGGACTGCAGCCCGCCAGGCTCCTCCGTCCATGGGAGTTTCCAGGCAAGAGTACTGGAGTGGGGTGCCATTGCCTTCTCCAGAAGATATTCTAGAAATTTACTAATTCTTGATATTTATTTAAAAAATAAATGATCGATACAAATCTCTTTTAATTTTCAGATTTCTTATATAGTTTTTCTAATGTGTGCTTCAGGATGGTATATTGAAAGAGACACCACATGTACCCCAGTGTTCATTGCAACACTGTTTATAATAGCCAGGACATGGAAGCAACCTAGATGTCCATCAGCAGATGAATGGATAAGAAAGCTGTGGTACATATACACAATGGAATATTACTCAGCCATTAAAAAGAACACATTTGAATCAGTTCTAAAGAGGTGGATAAAACTGGAGCCTATTATACAAAGTGAAATAAGCCAGAAAGAAAAACACCAATACAGTATGCTAGCGCATATATATGGAATTTAGAAAGATGGTAACGATAACCCTGTATGTGAGACAGCAAAAGAGACACAGATGTATTGAACAGTCTTTTGGACTCTGTGGGAGAGGGAGCGGGTGGGATGATTTGGGAGAATGGCATTGAAACATTTATAATATCATATACGAAATGAGTCACCAGCCCAGGTTCAATGCATGATACTGGATTCTTGGAGCTGGTGCACTGGGATGACCCAGAAGGATGGTATGGGGAGGGAGGAAGAAGGGGGATTCAGGGTGGGGAACACGTGTATACCTGTGGTGGATACATGTTGATGTATGGCAAAACCAATACAATATTGTAAAGTAATTAACCTCCAATTAAAATAAATAAATTTATATTAAAAAAATAAATAAAATGATAAGACAGTCTGTTACTTACCATAATGATGGACAATACCACTTCTCAGAGCTTTGGCAGTGTTTCAGAGTGAGGAGGAAAGGTTAATATTTGTTTAAAATGTATTTTTTTAAAACTAAATATTTAAATAAATTTAAAGCTTTATATTATAGAAAAGTTCAGACATATAAAAAATAACCTGGCTGTGCTGTGCTTAGTTGCTCAGTTGTATCTGACTCTTTGTGACCCCATGACTATAGCCCACCAGGCTCCTCTGTCCATGAGGATTCTCCAGGCAAGAACACTGGAGTGGGTTACCACTTCCTTCTCCAGGGGATCTTCCCAATCCAGGGATTGAACTCAGGTCTCCTGCATTACAGATGAATTCTTTACTATCTGAGCCACCAGGGAAGCCCAAAAAATAACTAAATAAATACAATCAACCCACATATACCCATCTCTTATCAACCTGTCAATTATCATTTGCCTTTCTTGTATCTCCTATAACTTCACCTTACTTCTTCTTGTTGCTGTTTAGTCACTAAGTTGTGTCCAACTCTTTTGTGACCCACAGACTGAAGCCTGCCAGGCTCCTGTGTTAATGGGATTTATCAGGCAAGAATACTGGAGTGGGGTGTCATTTTCTTTCTCCAAGGGAACTTCCTGACCCAGGGATCAAATATCATCTCTTCAATGGCAGGTGGATTCTTTACCACTGCACCACTGTGAAAGCCCCACCTAAGCCTTCATAAATTTTTTTTATGTTTTTCACTTATATATCTATAATGAAATATACATATCATAACTGTTTAATTATACAAATGGACAGACCAATCTGAATCCCACCCCTATTAAGGCATATATCTCATGCCAAAACAGAATAATCCCTTTAGCAAGTGAATTCAGTCATTGTGGCATACCATTCCCTTACCGACCTCTTGCCTGTGAAACAGCTAAAAATTCTCTTTTCATTATTGATCAGCTTCACCTATATAAGTTCAGGTAATAGAGTTATGCAGTCTGTATTTCTTTGTGTCCAACTACGTTCCATCAGCATATTTGTGAAATGTGTCCAAGTTGTCATGTGTGCCACTGATTTTTATTTCCAATATATTCCATTAAAAATACAATTTAATGAACCAAATGGTAAAATTAATGTTAATTGCTTCTAATTTTGCATGTAATTTGTTTTATTTTCTATTTAGTCATTGTATAGATTCATCATTTTCTAGGTAGGACACTAGAATATCTGTAGGTATAATGAGAATAGTTTGATTATTTGAATACTTTTATTTTGTGCACTCTAACTACCAAATTATCTGTATCATATGATTTAGACTGTCATAATTGTGTAAAGAACATAACTCCCTTGCTGTCAGAGTTATTGGAGATAAGTTAATGTGTTCTACTATGTGATGAATAATTGCTACTTCCTACCACAAAAGTTATACTTTTGCATATACAATATTTTTTTTTAAATATGGACTACTGGTTTATATTATGCATTTCAAAATATACTTTAAAAAGTAAATATACCTTTAGTTCACTACTCAAAAACAACAAATATGTCTTGGTTACTTAGAAATGGTTAGAATAAAGCAATTGGTCCTCTAGGATCGTCACATTAGTTAAACTCCTTTTGTTTTCTCAAATATTCCATTACTGGAATTGGGGAATGCTAAAGTATCTTCCTACTCAAGAAAATCTATTTAGTAGTACATACTGATTAAACTAGAAGTTTTACCTAACAACATTTAAAATGATAAATGAAATACTAATAGAACCACTCTTTATTTAATCATTTATTGAGCTTCTTGTTTGTAAAGAAGTTATAGACCAAGAAATGTTGATTTAAGTTGTCTAAAACTAGATTCCCATAAACTAAGGTATAGGAAAGTAGATGTATGTGTAAAATGGTGTTATACAGCCTAAAAATGCAGTAGAAAAACACTAGAGCACAAGTAACGTAATCTAGTTTCTTATATGTTATTTGTTGGAAGTAGTGGGAATGGAAAAGTCAAGAAATTTGTAAGAGGGAATCCAAACTTTTAAGGTAAATTTTACAGTAAAAATAGGGTTTGCCAGATAAGGACTCTATCTGTATATAGGTATATCTTTATGTATGTATTGTAGGGATGTGAGCTTTGTGATCATTTTTAGTAAAGTCAAAATTATATTTAGATGAGAAAATATACTAGTACATAATTACTGATAGTCTAAATAATCTAGAGGCTTAATCTTTGGGAACTTTGTCCATAATAACATGATAGACTTTAACCAAAGTAATGGTGATTAATCATTAATTAGTAGAATTAGAGAGGCAATGGTTCAAGGCTCACTATAAACTTAATACCAGGACATTCTTGATGCTGAAGTTTGGTATAAAAATATGGCACAAGGTAAGGTTGAGCATACCAGTAATGTTGAGTCCTTTACCCTGAAGATTGCAATGATGCAGAGGGAAAGATTCAAGCAGGTTCACATTTAAAATTTGTAAGTAAACAGCATGTTTGCACTGAGTAAATATGAGATATTTATTTTTATCCAGAAAATTGGGAAAATGTTATTAGAAAGAGTAAAATTTAAATATTAATTTACAAACATGATACTTAAAAAGTTTTTTCTTTATAATAGCAGGCCTTATACATGCCAAGTAAGAGTAAAATTATAGTCCATAATGTTTATAAGTACAATTTCTTGAAAACTGAAATAAAGCCTATTGGAAATATCTAAGGACCATTGTCTAGAACTGATATGTCAGATACTGAAATAGGCATTCTATGCACTTATATTAATTCATTTACAGAATAACTTAAAGGAGATATAGTTAATATTTATAGCATTGCAGATATGAGAACTGAATTGGAAAAGGTTGTTAATTCACCAGTATCACACAGCTATTTTCCCAGCAATGGGAATCTATCCTTGAGATTTCAACCTTCAAATATAAAGTAAAAATGAAGATGTAATATTGCCACAATAAAAGCTAATTTACTGGGTACATTAAACATGGCCACAATTTCTTTGCAGATCTACCCACAAATTAGTGAAAACTATTTCCAGGCTTCTTCAATCTGGCTTATCATTGTAACTTACTTTGGCCAATAATGACAGAAAAGTGACACTGAATGAGTTTTAGAGACTAGGCCTCAGAAAGTTTCATCTTATATCTACTTGCAACACTGCCCTACATCCATCTTGCCATAAAGAACCAAAGATAAAGAGAGCCAGTTGCACAAGTTCATCTAACAAGCTCCTAGTCTAACTGAAAATAAGATAAGACAGTACTCAAAAGCCCTCCCTCAGAATCATGAGAAATAGTAAATTATTATAGAGCTCAAAATTTGAGGATGGTTTGCTGGCAGTTATTGATAACTGAAACAGCCAATTTTTAAAGGAGTTAGGTATTTAAATAAAATAGTGAAGAAATTTAAATATGTTCTCAATAGAGATAATCTTAGTTACATTTTGTAATTTCTTTCACTTTTTAAAATTTATTTACTAGAAATAACTATTTCAGGTTGATTGGGGGAGTTAACAGTGAAGTTTAAAGTTTAACAGTGAAGTCTAACTTAAAAGTGAAGTTTACCTACCTTCACTTTTTTTTAATGGCGTATAATGGCTTTATAATGTTATGCTAGTCTTTGCTGTGCACTGAAGTGAATCAGCTAGACGCATACATATATCTTCTCTCTCTTTGACCACCCCCCACTCAATCCCACCCATCTGGGTCATCACGGAGCACCAAGCTGAGCTTCCTGTGCTTTATTGCAGGTTCCCACTAGCTATATGGTAGCATATATACGTCAATTCTAAGCTCCAATTTCGGCCCACCCTCCCCTTCCTCCACTTCACATGTCTGTTCTTTACATCTTCATCTCTATTCCTGCCCTTCAAATAGGTTCATCAGTACCATTTTTCTAGATTCCACATATATGGGTTAATATACAAAGAATATTGAGGAACCAAAAGTCATATCACATCGTTGTAGACTGCTGTCTTATTCGTTCTTTACTCATCTGACATTTGTTAGAAAAATATTAAGTACTTAAAATCACAAATGGGTTAAAATTATTTTATAACCAAAAGTAATTATGTAGAGTACATATAAAAATATATTACTTACTAAGAACTTCAAATATCACCTGTGTGTTCTTTTTGGGTATCAAATCTGATATCCAAAATGCTGGCAAATGTTTTTTAAAGAACTGCTTACCAGAACTATGAAAACGAAGCTGTGTCAGAATGTTAAAATTTGTATTTTTTTTCAATGAGTTGACTAAAACATAGGATCTTTTAATTACTCAAATTATGAAAATGATGTCTATCATTGTGTTTGAAAATTAGTACACAAGATGAACATTTTAGTAATGACAAACATTTAAATATATTTAGTTAATTAAGTCATACTAATGAGCTAGCATCTAATGTGCTTGCTGTGTAATCTTACTAAGCAGTGCATCTGTTTAATCTCCCTTTAAGAGAATTTATTGGTTTCCCTCTAGAAAAAAAAGAGAAAATCATATTTTAAGATGGTATAGAATTTGTTTTATATATATATATATGTGCGTGTGTGTGTGTGTGTGTGTATGTATATATATAAACCAGGCTTCCTTGGGGGCTAAGCTGGTAAAGAATCTGCCTCCTAAACAGGAGACTTGGGTTGGGAAGATCCCCTGGAGAAGGGAACGCCTATCCACTCCAGTATTTTAGCCTGGGGAATTCCATGGACTCTATAGTCCATGGGGTCACAAAGAGTAAGACACGATTGCATGACTTTCACTCTCTCTCACACAGACACACATATATATATAATCCTACATAGATATCTGTTATAATTTACAGTTGTAAATTATATGTATTATCTAATATACATAATTATATATAATTACATATAATCATATATAATCGATGTACAATTGGTTAATCTCATGTATCTTAATCAAACAATCCTATATGGACATTTAATTTTAATTTGTGCATTTCTGATATATCATCCTCTAACCCTCAAACTACTGCACAATTGCACTCATTTCACATGCTGGTAAAGTGATGCTCAAAATTCTCCAAGCCAGGCTTCAGCAATACGTGAACCATGAACTCCCTGATGTTCAAGCTGGCTTTAGAAAAGGCAGAGGAACCAGAGATCAAATTGCCAACATCTGCTGGAAGATGGGTATAAGAGACAGTTCCTAGTGTCATTATCATTGACATTATCATTGACATTCCTAGTGGATAATCAGTTTCAGGTCTAGTCTATTTTTGCCTCATGTAGTGTTGTTTT
>SJYT01031686.1:46639-60939 GCA_006410635.1 Cephalophus harveyi
ACAAATGAATTAATATATACATCTGCTAGATAAATAATTCCAGAACAATAAATAGAGTTAGTAGGAAATTAAATGTTTAAGGAAGCTATCCTGAAATATAAGCAATAAAATATGTTTATAGAATTTTGTATGATCCAATTATGAGGTAAAACAATATATTCAATCAGATCATATCCCTTACTGTAAGAAACTACCTTAAAGTTCACTTAGAATGATTTAGAATTCCAAGTAAATGTTGGTTTAAGTAAAAAGTAAATTTTGAATTATTAAAAAAAATGGACAATAGGTAAAATATTGAATTATGTAATAAACCACTAAAATTAAGTTAATGTTAGGTATAATTGATTTGCCGACTATTGCTATCAATAGCTACATATCGCAAAGACAGGGCTTATGTGTGCTCAGTCTCAGTCGTGTCTGACTCTTTGAAACCCCATGGACTGTAGCCCACCAGGCTCTTCTGTCCTTGGAATTCTCCAAGGCAAGAATAGTGGAGTGAGTTGCCATTTCCCACTCCAGGGGATCTTCCCAACCCAGGAATCAAATCCATGTATCCTCCATTGGCAAGTGGATTATTTACCACTAGCACCACCTGGAAGCCCAAAGACAGGGACAACCAGCTAATTAAAGGTAAAGAAATTATAGGGCACAAGCTGGAAAACTTCAAGCAAATTATTATAATTTTGCTATTACTTGAAAATCTTGTTTTAAGATTTAAAGTCTCTTATTAGGAAGCACAGATGAAAGTAATGATAACATGTAATAATTTACACTTGAATAAGATTAAGCTCAGCAATCATATTGGACTTCTAATGAGAACAAACATGCCTTCCAACCAATACAGGCTGCCTGCGTGCCTCTTAGTGATAAATGCTCTGATTTTGTGTGTCACTGCATCTCATTTCAAAAGTTGGCAGGATGTAGTCTAGTCAAGGCTATGGTTTTTCCTGTGGTCATGTATGGATGTGAGAGTTGGACTGTGAAGAAGGCTGAGCGCTGAAGAATTGATGCTTTTGAACTATGGTGTTGGAGACAACTCTTGAGAGTCCCTTGGGCTGCAAGGAGATCCAACCAGTCCATTCTGAATATCAACCCTGGGATTTCTTTGGAAGAAATGATGCTAAAGCTGAAACTCCAGTACTTTGGCCACCTCATGTGAAGAGTTGACTCATTGGAAAAGACTCTAATGCTGGGAGAGATTGGGGGCAGGAGGAGAAGGGGACAACCGAGGATGAGATGGCTGGATGGCATCACCGACTCGATGGACGTGAATCTGAGTGAACTGCAGGAGTTGGAGATGGACAGGGAGGCCTGGTGTGCTGCGATTCATGGGGTCGCAAAGTCAGACACGACTGAGCAACTGAACTGAAATGAATAATCTGATCACTGACTGGTCATGTAATCTATGATAAAAGAGGCAAGAATATACAATGGAGATGACAGCCTCCCCAATAAGTGCTGCTGGGAAAGCTAGATAGCTACATGTGAAAAAATAAAATTAGGACACTCCCTAACACTAAACTCAAAAATAAACACCAAATGGATTAAATAACTAAATGTAAGTCCATACACTATAAAACACTTAGAGTAAAACAATGGCAGAACACTCTTTGACATAAATCACAGCATGATACTTTTTGATCCACCTCATAGACAAATGAAAATAAAAACAAAAATTAAAAAGTGGGACCAAATTAAAAGCTTTGACACAGCAAAGGACACCATAAACAAAATGAAAAGATGACCCTCAGGACTGAGAAAATATTTGCAAATGAGGCAAATTTAGGGATTAATGTCCAACAAGGGATTCATGTCTACTATATACAAATAGCTCATGCAGTTCAATATCAAACAAAAAAAGAACTCGATGAAAAAATGGGTGCAAGATCTAAATAGACATTTATCAAAAAATATGTGTGGCTAAAAAGCACTTGGAAAGATGCTCAACATCAATAACTATTACAGAAATGTATATCAACACTACAAAGAGGTTTCATTCCACACTGGTCAGAATGATCCTCATCAAAAAATCTACAAACAATAAATACTGGAGACAGAGTGTGAAGAAAAGGGAACCCTCCCACAGTATTGGTGGAAATATATTTTGGTTCGGTACCATGGAGAACAGTATGGAGGTTCCTTAAAATCTAAAAGCAGAGCTACCATGTGATCAGCAATCCCACTCCTGGTCATATATCTAGAGAAAACCATAATTCAAAAAGATGCAGTCTCTCGACTTTCACAACAGCACTATTTACAGTAGCCAGTATGTGGTGCGTGTGTGTGCTCAGTCGTGTCCGATTCTTTGCAACCCCATGGACTGTAGCTTGCCAGGCTCAGCTATCCATGGAATCTTCCAAGCAGGAATACTAGGGTGGGTTGCCATTTCCTACTCCAGGGGATCTTCCTGACCCAGGGATCAAATCCACATCTCGTGCATCTCCTGCGTTGGCAGGCAGGCTATTTACCACTGACACCACCTGGTAAACCCACACATGGAAGCAACCTAAATGCCCATCAAAAGAAGAATGGTTCAAGAAGACATGGTATTAGGGAAGCAGCAATATAGTTACATTAATATAAAGGAGAAGAATATTTGCTGCAAATGTATCTATTTTAGAGTTCCCTCAGCTTGCTAGGGGGAAGTGCTGTCTTTCACAAAGGCATTTCATAGTATATTGTTTACTCTTAAATAGGAAAAATGTTACTATTTTTCTTCTAGTATCCTTATATGTAAAGATTCACAATATATGTTTTGCTACGTGTAATGTTTACTTAGTTGAAGTATTTGTATCTCATGATTCCAGAAGGAGTTTTAAGTTTCTTTTCCCAATATACCAAATTTGGTTTTCTTGTATGAAAATAAATTTAACTGGAAATGTACTCAGTGAGTAACAAGCTCTATAAATAATTTGTTTCATATTACCCCATCATTTTGTTAGCAATGAGACAAAACTGATTATCACATATAAAGTATCCAACACATAAAAAGCTCACAGGTATATATTCAATGAATGAATAACTATATCTACTTTACAACTGAAGAAACTGAGGTCAAAAGAAAAATGTTAACCATAATTACATATAGCTCAAGAAATTCTCTGAAAATTTGATTTAAATATTATTTTTCTATATTCTTTAAAAGATAAATGAAAGCCCTAATAATGGACATTTCCTTTTTGAAAAGGAAATCTGAGAGTAATGTTTTACAGATAAAAAGCCTCAGATTATAATAGCCAGGACATGGAAGCAACCTAGATGTCCATTGGCAGACAAATGGATAAGAAAGCTATGGTACAAATACCCAATGGAATATTACTCAACCATTAAAAGGAATATATTTGAATCAGTTCTAATGAGGTGAATGAACCTGGAGCCTATTTTACAGAGTGACTGAATTAAGTCAGAAAGAAAAACACCAATACAGTATACTCAGTCCTGGGTGTTTATTGGAAGGACTGATGCTAAAGCTGAAACTCCAATACTTTGGCCACCTCATTCAAAGAGTTGACTCGATGGAAAAGACCCTGATGTTGGGAGGGATTGGGGGCAGGAGGAAAAGGGGATGACAGAGGATGAGATGGCTGGATGGCACCACTGACTCGATGGACATGAGTTTGGGTAAACTCCGAGAGTTGGTGATGGACCTGGTGGCCTGGAGTGCTGTAGTTCATGGGGTCACAAAGAGTCAGACACAACTGAGTGACTGAACTGAACTGAACAAGTATATATGGAATTTAGAAAGCTGGTAACGATGACCCTTTATGAGAGACAGCAAAAGAAACACAGATGTATAGAACAGTCTTTTGGATTCTGTGGGAGAAGTTGAGAGTGGAATGATTTGAGAGAATAGCACTGAAACATGTATATTATCATATGTGAAACAGGTTGCCAGTCCAGGTTCAATGCATGAGACAGGGTGTTCAGGGCTGTTGCACTGGGATGACCCTGAGGGATGGGATGGGGAGGGAGGTGGGACGGGGGTTCGAAATAGGGAACAGATGTACACCCATGGCTGATTCATGTCAATGTATGGCAAAAACCACTACAATATTGTAAAGTAATTAGCCTCCAATTAAAATAAATATATATATTTTTAAAAAGCCTCAGATTAAAATTTCAGAATAAAAATAAGGAAGAAAATTATTTGATCTAAACACCATTTCTGTGTTTCTTTTGCTCCTAATTATAAAAGTCTGGGGAAAAAAAAAACAGTTAAATTATAACTTGAAACAGTGGATAAGAAAAAGCTGGAAATCTTAGTAAAGTTCTAACTTTTTTAAAATTGCATATACCACCTTGTTTGTATTTTCCAAATGACTACTGCAAGTAGGAAAGAAAACCAGAAATATAGCCCTATCTTTACCTGCTACCAACACGACAGTTCTAAACTGAAAAACTGCATTTTACAGCTGTTTTACTGTTTAGTTGCTTAGTTGCATCTGACTCTTTTGTGACCCCATGGATGATAGCCTGCCAAGCTCTTCTGTCCATGAGGTTTCCCAGATGAGAATACTGGAGTGGGTTGCCATTCTCCAGGGGATCTCCCTGATGCAGGGACTGAACCTGCATCTCTTGCTTGTCAGGAGGATTCTTTACCACTATGCCACCTGGGAAGCCCACATTGTATGGCACTTAAGTCCACAATTTATTTTCTCCACCTTCTTCATTATAGAACCTTGATAAATGTGCCCAATTTAAAAACAAAACCAGAAAGCAAAACCCCAGCCATTTTGCAACTAGAGGTGTAGCCCATCAGATGCCACTAGAAGTTGTTAGGTGGGGCTTCTGGGGAAGTCCTTAAATAAAACACAGTTCAGCTGCCTGGCATTCCAACCCCCACCTTGGACTCCTGAGGAAAACCTGAGAATAGAAGTCACACACTGGGATGACTAAAGAAGGAAAAGAGATGAGCCCAAGTCTCTAGGATTTGTGGGCTTCCATTCTAGCCTTAGACAATCTACCTTCCATCTTCTTTATTGCACGAGAAAATTAAACTCTGGTTTAAACCAAAAAAAAAAAAAAAATAAATAAAAAGTTAAATTACCAATATATAAATCTGAGGCAAATGGTATCATGAATGACTTTTATTCAAAACACTCTTTGAAATATGCTTCTAGCTACATAAAATGAATGCACTAATATAGAAGATAGCAAACTATTCAACATTTCTCTAAGATACAAAATGTTATGGAAATAGAATGTCATAAAACAAGGTACTTAATCAGTGTAAATTATGAATACTAAATATTAACCCTAATTACAGTTCTTATGTCCTGTTAGAGGCTATGTTCTGTCTTCCTGAAATGTGTTGCTACTACTGCTCTTTTACTTGGAACAAATTTGAATAAAAACACATTGTGTTTAATTGAGCAGCTAATTATATGAAAATGGCTGTCAGTCAAGCAATAGCAAATGGCTATTTTCAAAATAAACAATGGGTTGGTGAATTTGACTACCTTCTTTTTCCACTACAGTAGGTATGTAGACAATTTCATAATTGCTGTTATTTATACATGTATGAAATATAGTCTCTATAAGTCAGGAATTTGAAATAAAAGCTCAATTTTTCTATTTACTAAAGTATAGGCCATGAAGAGTAAATACTTTATAAATACCATATTTAGCTCAGGAGAGATTTTTGTAACAGATATCTATTTGTACTAAATACTTGACATTGTCAATATTTATAATCCCCAGTGATTTTATTTCCTTGGAGAGCTACAGATTTAGTAAAATTCTAAGCAATTCATTTTACCCCAACAAACAGAAACCACAAGTATAGTGAAATATATATTCCTACAAATCTAGAATTTAGAAAAATTGCTACTGTTGAGAGAAATTTTCACAAAGTGTATTTTGTCTCTTCTAAAACAGTAGAAACAGTGTCAGACTTTATTTTTTTGGGCTCCAAAATCACTGCTGATGGTGACTGCAGCCATGAAATTAGAAGACGCTTACTCCTTGGAAGAAAAGTTATGTCCAACCTAGATAGCATTTTCAAAAGCTGAGATGTTACTTTGCCGACTAAGGTCCGTCTAGTCAAGGCTATGGTTTTTCCTGTGGTCATGTATGGATGTGAGAGTTGGACTGTGAAGAAGGCTGAGCGCCGAAGAATTGATGCTTTTGAACTATGGTGTTGGAGAAGACTCTTGAGAGTCCCTTGGACTGCAAGGAGATCCAACCAGTCCATTGTGAAGGAGATCAGCCCTGGGATTTCTTTGGAAGGAATGATGCTAAAGCTGAAACTCCAGTACTTTGGCCACCTCATGCGAAGACTTGACTCCTTGGAAAAGACTCTGATGCTGGGAGGGATTGGGGGCAGAAGGAGAAGGGGACGACCGAGGATGAGATGGCTGGATGGCATCACGGACTCACTCAGGATGGATGTGAGTCTGGGTGAACTCCCAGAGATGGTGATGAACAGGGAGGTCTGGCATGCTGCAATTCATGGGGTTGCAGAGTCGGACACGACTGAGCGAATGAACTGAATCAATATATATTCCATGGGATTTCTCTTACTTTGTGTTGAAAAATCTGGTAATTTTTCTTATGTATATCTGGCATCAAAATATTCTAAAATTTAAGAACCTTGAACAGTTTTAAGTCTAGCACATGAAGCTCTTCAAGATATACTCATGTCTGCTTCTAGCATCACGCCCCTTCACTCTTTTTATGTACTTTTAACAGAATGATTTAATGTAAGTAGAAAACTACTTTTACTTCCTTATGTCATATTATCTTTTGCCTTAATATTTTGTATACACCTGCCCTTTGTCTAAAATTTCTCTCTATGACATAGACATTGAAGCAGACTTTCCTAATAACATGTTAATGGTGAGATTCTGGAGCAATGGAAGCCATAACATAGCAAATAACCATCAGACACATGAGTGGTTACCACGATGAAAAGCACCCCAAAGAAGTAATCAGATTGGTGTGAAACAGATCTCTGGCAGTTGCTACTTGTTCCTGAAAGTGAAATAAACTGGCAAACTTCTCATACACAGCTCAATACAAACTTGAGTTGTGTATGAGGAAACAATTTTCCTCTATATTGGAAACAGAAGTTTCATGAATCAAACCATAATTTTATACATGAGAGTGAACACAAAAAATTATCAAATAAAAATAGTACATACCAGATCAGTACTGAGAAGTTTCTGAAGGCACATGTTACTTCTAGGAGAAATTTCCCACAATCTCATAACATTCCCAGCTACAATTGATGTTCTTTGTAACTTACACCTAAAACCTTAGTTTGAATTTCATGACTCATTGATTAAAGAAGAAAAAGTGAAGGCCTAGTTTATATGTGAATTAAAACACTATGTTGTCATGACCTGAATGTGAATAGTGTGACATTACAGCTTTGCTTAAGGATGGTTCAGAATGCCTTTGGCAAAAAACAAAAACAAAAACAAACTACAAGTGGGCAAGTCTTCTTGAAGTTCACGTAGTAGTTCCCTTTGCCTAAACAGAAAAGTGACCAGAAGCAAAGATCTACATCTGACTCATGGATGTAGCCAAAAGTTTGTTTAAAGGTTTAAGGAAGAAATAAATTTGTAAACTGATGAAAAAACAGATCTGGGGATGGCATGGACATAGAACTCTGAAAATAAGCTACGAGAGTGAGGATATTTGTGATTATGTGAATATTCACATAATGTTTTATCAAGGGCCACCACTCCAGAAGAGTCTGTCCTTAATGTATCAAAAAAGATAATCCATTCTAATTATTTCAGTACAACCTCATTTACTATTTACCCTAGCCCTTACTCAATAAGCCTAAGAAGTAAAGAATGAAGTTAGTGAAAGACAAGGGCTTTTACTTACCAATTAGAAAGACTAACACTAATTTCCTAATATTGCTTTCCTTGGGAATAAACTACTCGGATGACAGATTAATTACATTGCATCCTGTCCATCATGGAAGGAACAGCGGTTGGCCTTGATTGGAATAAATAATTTTTATTTGGATTTCCATTCTTTGCCTAAAATTCTCTGCCAGAAATAGTATCTGCAGTTTAAGGGACACTTTATTTAACTCCCTAGGGTATTACCTTCTCTGTATGTGCGTGTTAATCACTCAGTCATGTCTGACTCTGTGCAACATTACTTTGCCGACTAAGGTCCGTCTAGTCAAGGCTATGGTTTTTAGTGGTCATGTATGGATGTGAGAGTTGAACTGTGAAGAAAGGTGAGTGCCAAAGAATTGATGCTTTTGAACTGTGGTGCTGGAGAAGATTCTTGTGAGTTCCTTGGACTGCAAGGAGATCCAACCAGTCCATCCTAAAGGAGATCAGTCCTGGGGGTTCATTGGAAGGACTGATGCTGAGGCTGAAACTCTAATATTTTGGCACCTGATGCAGATTTGACTCACTGGAAAAGACCCTGATGCTGGGAGGGATTGGGGGCAGGAGGAGAAGGGGATAACAAAGGATGAGATGGCTGGATGGCATCACCAACTCTATGCACATGAGCTTGGGTGAACTTTGGGAGTCGGTGATGGACAGGGAGGCCTGGCATGCTGTGATTCACGGGGTTGCCAAGAGTCAGACACTACTGAGCAACTGAACTGAACTGAACTGAATTGAATTGATCTTATGATTAACACACTAATTTTCTTTGCTTAAGTAATTAGACAAGCAACCTGCCTCAATACTTTTAATGCATTTCATATTTTGGAAGCTCAATTCAGCATACAGTTATTTAATTCTTTGTGTGTAATTGGTCCTGGGCCAGATATTGAACTGAAGGTCAGGTGACTAAAATGGGAAACAATCCTCTCTTTATAGCATATGTTGGAAATAATGATAAGAATAACAAAGGAAAAGAACTGGTAGAATAAAAAAAAAAGAACTGGTCTACAACAGCATTTTTTTGGAAACTAATGGATATAGAAGCATATAAAATAATGCTATATTATTACATTGGGCTTCCCAGGTGCCTCAGGAGTAAAGAATCTGCCTGCCAATACAGGAGATGCAGGAGCCACAGGTTCAATCCCTGGGTTGGGAAGATATCTTGGAGAAGGAAATGGCAACTCACTCAGGTATTCTTATCTGGGAAACTCCATGGACAGAGGAGCCTGATGGGCTATAATCTCTGGAGTCACAGAGTTGGACACAACTTAGTGACTGAGTATGCATGCAGGCAGGCATGTTTTTATTGACTTACTAGTCAATAATAGTGACCAAATAAATATTCCTTCTGTCACAATGGGCTAAGAGAAAAGAATCACCAGAGTACCTGAACTGGCATTCATTAAATATATATACATATATATTTCTTGAAGAATTTCTTTCCTTAATACACTGAGGGGACATACTGAGTACAATCAATGGTAATGAAAAAAAGAAGAGACTTGATATTAGAACCAGTGAAAATTTTTCTGAACCTTAAATTTATAAAGCAAGTAAAACACAGAGATAAGTAAATTTATAGAGCAAGTAAAACACAGAGTCCAAGTAAAACCCTTGGACTGCATGGATATCCAACCTGTCCATCCTAAAGGAAATCAGTCCTGTATATTCATTGGAAGGACTGATGCTGAAGTTGAAATTCCAATTATTGTGGCCACCTGATGCGTAGAACTGACTCATTGGAAAAGACCATGATGCTGGGAAAGATTGAAGGCAGGAGTATAAGGGGACACAGAGGATGAGATAGTTGGATGGCATCACCGACTCTTTGGATATGAGTTTGAGTAAACTCCAGAAGTTGGTGATGGACAGGGAAGCCTGGCGTGCTGCAGTCCATGGGGTCGCAAAGAGTCAGACACAGCTAAGTGATTGAACAGAACTGAACCAAAAACACAGAGATACACACAGTGGGGAGAGAGATGAAATATAAAAAGTTTTGCCTGCAATGAAAAAAAAAAAACACAGAAATTTATGATAGTTCTTTTCTAACACTGATTGCTAATACACAGGAACAGACATTCAGATATCCTAGGGAAAAGAATTGTGGCTCAAGATATACACTTCCAGATGAAGATATATTACCAATTTAATACATATTGATTATATTAATAAATAAATCCATAGTATTTTTAAAATTCTCATAAAGATAAATGTAACATAAAAATGTTGCAATACGTTTCAGCAATACATCAAGAATTTCAATTCCAATCATGACATTTTTTGGATTTGTTTTGAATTGAGATAGTTTTATATTAGTTTTGAGGTTACACAATATTTTATAGATTATACACCACTTACAGTTATTTTTTAAAGCCTCCATTTCCCTATGCTGTACAATATATCCTTATTGCATATCTATTTTATAAACTTTAATTTTGTCTCTTCCAGTTAAGCTATTTCAAATCCAAAAAGATGATGCCCTGAAAGTGCTGTACTCAATATGCCAGCAAATTTGGAAAACTCAGCAGTGGCCACTGGACTGAAAAAGGTCAGTTTTCATTCCAATCCCAAAGAAAGGCAATGCTAAAGAATGCTCAAATTATTGCATGATTGTACTCATCTCACACGCTAGCAAAATAATGTTCAAAATTTTCCAAGCCAGGCTTCAGCAATACATGAACCATGAACTTCCAGGTGTTCAAGCTCATTTTAGAAAAGGCAGAGGAACCAGAGATCAAATAAAGAATGCTCAAATTATTGCATGATTGTACTCATCTCACACGCTAGCAAAATAATGTTCAAAATTTTCCAAGCCAGGCTTCAGCAATACATGAACCATGAACTTCCAGGTGTTCAAGCTCATTTTAGAAAAGGCAGAGGAACCAGAGATCAATTTGCCAATATCCGCTGGATCACCAAAAAAGCAAGAGAGTTCCAGAAAAACATCTACTTCTGTTTTATTGACTATGCCAAAGTCTTTGACTGTATGAATCACAATAAACAGCAGAAAATTTGAAAGAGATGGGAAAAACAGACCACTTGACCTGCCTCTTGAGAAATCTGTATGCAGGTCAGGAAGCAACAGTTAGAACTAGACATGGAACAACAGAATGGTTCCACATAGGAAAAGGAGTATATTAAGACTGTATATAGTCACCTTGCTTATTTAACTTATATGCAGAGCACATCATGAAAACTGCTGGGCTGGATGAAGCACAAGCTGGAATCAAGATTGCCAGGAGAAATATCAATAACCTCAGATATGCAGATGACACCACCCTTATGTCAGAAAGTGAAAAGGAACGAAAAAGCCTCTTGATGAAAGTAAAAGAGGAAAGTGAAACAGTTGGCTTAAAATGCAACATTCAGAAAACGAAGATCATGGCATCTGGTCCCATCACTTCATGGCAAATAGATGGGGAAACCGTGGAAACAGTGACAGATTATTTTCTTGGTCTCCAAAATCACTGCAGATGGTGACTGTAGCCATGAAATTAAAAGACATTTACTCCTTGGAAGGAAAGTTATGACCAACCTAGACAGTATATTAAAAAACAGAGACATTACTTTGTCAACAAAAGTACATCTAGCCAAGGCTATGGTTTTTCCAGTGGTCATATATTGATGTGCAAGTTGGACTATAAAGAAAGCTGAGTGCTGAAGAATTGATGCTTTTGTACTGTGGTGTTGAAGACTCTTGAGAGTCCCTTGGACTGCAAGGAGATCCAACCAGTCCATCTAAAGTGTTCATTGGAAGGAATGACGTTGAAGCTGAAACTACAATACTTTGGCCACCTGATGTGAAGAGCTGACTCATTTGAAAAGACCCTCATTCTGGGAAAGATTGAAGGCAGTAGGAGAAGGGGATGACAGAGGATTAGATGGGTGGATGGCATCACCGTCTCAATGGACATAAGTTTGGTTAAACTCCAGGAGTTGGTGATGCACAGGGAGGCCTGGTGTGCTGTGGTCCATGGGGTCACAATGTGTCGGATGCGACTGAAGTGAACTGAACTGAATTGAATCTCATATTCTGATTTGTTCTTCTCCTCCTTCTGTCCACTGGTAACAACTAGTCTGTTCTTTGTATCTCTGAGTTTGTTTCTCACTTGTTATGTATATTCATTTCTATTATATTTTGGATTTCTTGTGTAAGTGATAACAGTATTTATCTTTCTCTGTTTGACTTACTTCACTAAATGTGATACTCTCTATGTCCATCCACATTGTTGCAAATGGTATTTCATTCATTTTATGACTAATATTTCATTGTATATATATTTCTATATATCACAATCTTATATATTTGTCTGTTGATGGATACTTAGGTTGCTTCCATATATTGGCTTTTGTAAATAATGCTTTATGAATATTGCTATGCATGAATATTTTTAAATTAGTGATTTCATATATTCTGGACATATACCCAGGAGGGGAATTAATGAGTCAT
This sequence comes from Cephalophus harveyi, assembly GCA_006410635.1. Taxonomy (NCBI): domain Eukaryota; kingdom Metazoa; phylum Chordata; class Mammalia; order Artiodactyla; family Bovidae; genus Cephalophus; species Cephalophus harveyi. The sequence continues at coordinate 58,955 of SJYT01031686.1, forward strand.
ACAGTAGGTCTATTTTTAGCTTTTTTGAGGAACTTCAATACTCTTTTCCTTAGTCGTTGTACTAATTACATACACACCTATGGTTCAGATTCCCTTTTCTTCACAATCTCATGAAATTTTTTATTTGTAGACTTCTGATGATAGCCATTCTGACTGCTGTGAAATGATAACAATGAGGTTTTAATGTGAATTTCTCTGATGAACAGCTACATGCAAAAGAATGAAATCAAAATATTTTCTTTCACAATATTAAAAATTAAAATGGAATAAAGACCTAAATGTAAGACCTAAAATCATAAAATACCTGCAGAGAACACAGGCAAAACACGCCTTGACATAAATTATAGCAATACTTTTTGGATATGTCTCTTATGGAAAGTTAAAGCAAAAAATGAAATGGACCTAATTAAAATTAAAAGCTTTGGAGGTGAGTTATTTAAAATCCTAAAGATGATGCTGTTAAAGTGTTTAGCAAATTATGCAGGCAAGTTTGGAAAACTCAGCAATTTCTGTAAGACTGGAAAAGGTCAGTTTTCATTCCAGTCCCAAAGAATGGCAATGACAAAGAACACTCAAACAATTGTGCTTATTTCACATGCTAGCGAGGTAATGCTCAAAATCCTTCAAACTAGATTTCAACAGTACATGAGCTGAGGACTTCCAGATGTAAAAGCTGGATTTACATCCAGAGATCAAAGCAGAGGAACCAGAGACCAAATTGTGAACATTCATTGCATCATAAAAAAAAAAAAAAGCCAGGAAATTCCAGCAAAAGTATCTACTTCTACTTCATTGACTACACTAAAGCCTTTGACAGTGTGGATCACAACAAACTGTGGAAAATACTTTAAAAGATAGGAATACCAGACCACCTTACCTACCTCCTGCAAAACCTGTATTCAGGCCAAGAAACAACAATTAGAATTGGACATGGAACAACAGACTAGTTCAAAATTGGGAAAGGAGTCATAAGGGTTGAATATTGTCACCCCATTTATTTAACCTGCAGAGTACATCATGCGAAATGCTGGGCTGGATGAAGCTCAAGCTGGAATCAAGATTGTCCGGAGAAATATCAATAACCTCAGGTATGCAGATGACACAACCCTAATGGCAGAAAACAAAGAGGGACTGAAGAGTCTCTTGCTGAAGATGAAAGAGGAGAGTGAAAAAGCTGGCTTAATATTCAACATTCAAAAAGCTAATAGGATCATCCAGTTCCATCACTTTGTGGCAAACAGATAGGAAAAGAATGGAAACAGTGACAGATTTTATTTTCCTGGTCTCTAAAATCACTGAAGATGGTGACTGCAGCCATGACATTAAAAGATGTCTGCCACTTGGAAGAAAAGCTATGACAAATCTAGACAGAATATTAAAAAGCAGACACATTACTTTGCTGACAAAGGTCCACCTAGTCAAAGCCGTGGTTTTGCCATTAGACATGTATAGATGTAAGAGTTGGACCATCAAGAAGGTTGAGGGTGGAAGAATGGATGCTTTTGAATTGTGGTGCTAGAGAAGACTCTTGAGAGTCCCTTGGACTGCAAGAAGATCAAGCCAGTCAATCTTAAGGGAAATCAACACTGAATACTCAATTGGAAGGACTGATGCTGAAGCTCCAATACTTTGACCATCTAATGTAGAGAGCCAATTCATTGGAAAATACCCTGATGCTGGGAAAGACTGAAACCAGGAGGAGAAAGACATGACAGAGGATGAGATGGTTGGTTGGCATCACCAACTCAATGAACATGAGTTTGAGCAAACTCCGAGAGATGGTAAAGGACAGGGAAGCCCAGACTATTGCAGTCTATGAAGTCACAAAGCATCAAACATGATTTACCAATTGAACAACAACCACCACAGAATATAAACCACTGCCAAAAATAAAAAGACAATTTTTTAAAATGGTATGACTAGTAAGGGTTAATATCCAAAATATATAAACACCTCATACAACTCAATACCAAAAAAAAAAAAAA
>SJYT01031686.1:61066-89523 GCA_006410635.1 Cephalophus harveyi
ATAAACACCTCATACAACTCAATACCAAAAAAAAAAAAAAAACTCATTCAAAAAATGGACAGAAGACCTGAACAGACACTTTCCCAAAGAAGACATGATAACCTACAAGCACATGAAAAGATTTTCAAAAGGGACTTCCCTGGTGGTCCAGAGGCTGACTCTGAGTTCCTACTGCAGGAGGCCTGGGATGGATCTCCCATTAGGGAATAAAATTACACATGTTGCAACTAAAACCTGGTACAGTGAAATAAATCAATATTAATAAACATTAAGAAAAATATTTTCAGCACTGTTAGACATCATCCAGTTTTCACTGAGAAATTTACAGGATTTTTTTTTTTAGGCAAAATAATGTCTCTGCTTTTCAATATGCTATCTAGGTTGGTTATAACTTTCCCTCCAAGGAGTAAGCATCTTTTAATTTCATGGCTGCGATCACCATCTTAAGTTAACTCAAAACATTACTTACATGTATGCTACAGAAATATCTCCTTGAAGAAATATCTAGAGAAAGGGGTTTGTTATTTTTCCAGAATCGAACATTCTTTCTCATAGTCTCTGAGATGCAGCATTATCAATAGTTGACTAAAATTTCTGAAAACTCTAATTGTCCCATAATTCCTACCACTGCCTGTATTTATTTTAAATAATCTGCTTTACACAGATTAACCTGCATAAACTTTTCATACATAAAAACACCTAAAATTGCACATATCAGAAAAAGAAACTAGATTCCTGAGATAATTTTTAAAATAATATTTCTCTTTCTTTCTTCCACAAGAATAAGCACAAGATCTGCAGAATATACAATCATCAAATACTGTTTATGGAATATATTTGTGAGTGAGGAAAATGCAGAATACATTAGCAGTATTTCAAAGGAATTAACTGAGAAGACAAAACAAACAAAGCATGCCATTATATAATCTCATAACCATTCAGAGCCGATCTGTATTGAGAAATGACATCAGATCCCTCCCTGGTAAGGAAATGAAGCAAGAGAAAGAGGTGTGGATTAATAAAGTATTATCATATTGCAGTGCAATTTTGTTTAATAATGGGCTCTCTCACTAACCCACATTTAAATTAAAATCACTGAGTAAATGTTGAACAGTACTGCATGCATGAATGATGGGGCTACTGTAAAAGAAATGATCAGTTAGTTCATGCTATAATTGAGGAAGGAAGACTGTATAGTGTCATTTGGGATATTGTGTACAGTGAAAGTGGGAGATAATGTCCTCTGAATAGGGTAAAGTACAATTAAATGATGTCAAACCTTCAGTAAATCAGGTTTGTGGCAAACACTGTCACTGTAAAGAAACAAACATACCTCAGCAAAGTCAAGACTCCATCATTTTCTACATTGGCTAAATATGCCTCTTCATCACAATCTGATTTTCACTATTTTAAAATTCTTTTTCTTAAAATTATACATTTAAAATAATTGGCAAAAGGAAATAATTGAAAATGTCATTCAAATTTAGCCTAAACTCATTTCATTGGAGAATTTTATGTAAAGTTTTCATTAATATTTATCAATCCACCTAGTATTGAAATCAATATTGTACCAGTTTACTTCTGAAATGACTTACCAACATTCTTCACCTCACAGTAAACTTTTGTACTTCTTTCTTATCAGCTTAATAGAACAGCACTGAAACTTAACCACTGCCTTACTATTAGACAGTTTTACTGAAACTTTTGACTCTATTATCAATTATGCTTAAGAATATAGTCGAAATTCTCACTATGTATTTTCTTCAGCTAACAACCTATGTCCTTCAGAGCTTAAAGTTCAGCTGAAAAGATTACATAGACTCTTCTAGGGTATACAAAAAAATATAAACATGTAATGAATTTCACAGAAACTGAAATATAAAAAATTCAGAAAGTCCTAATGTTTCCTTCTTAAACATTCATTGCCATTAACTATTCCTCTTTGCATTAAAAATAATTCAATAGAAAATGCCAATATGATGTACTCAATATTTTATTACTTTTTCCTTTTCTCTGATTTCTTCTCCCTTTGAAGATAAAAGAGGTATTTTAATTAGGATGCAATGGGAATAAATTCAGAATTAGCATATGTTGGTGTTCAATAAATGCAGTTTTAATTATAACCTTTTCCTGTTTGTTTCAAAGATTCAGGGAAAGAAAAAACACATCAGAGAAGAAACAAATATTTCTTAACATTTTATATTAATGATATGCTGCCTGAAACTTAATTCTGATATGTGTATGTGTGTTTTTTAATTTAAAAAGCTTGCTTATCCTTCTAGATAGGAAATTCAAAGAATATATGGAAGTCTTCTCATTGCTTTAAATGAAGAATGTTTCTCTACCTAAGCATTGGCAGAACTGGCCTGGAAAATACTCTGTTTCATGAAGAAGATCCAGAAATAATCACAATGCCAGGCATAGTCATAGCAAAAAACAAACAAACAAACAAAAAAGAAATATCAAGGCTATCTATGAAACTCAAAAGACTATAATTGATTGTATTTACCTAGTAATTTAGGGTTGTCTCTATAAGTTACCTGGAGAAGGCAATGGCACTCTACTCCAGTATTCTTGCCTGGAAAATCTCATGGATGGAGGAGCCTGGTAGGCTGTAGTCCATGGGGTCACGAAGAGTCGGACACGACTGAATGAACTCACTTTCACTTTTCACTTTCATGCATTGGAGAAGGAGATGGAAACTCACTTCAGTGTTCTTGCCTGGAGAATCCCAGGGACAGGGGAGCCTGGTGAGCTACCGTCTATGGGGTCACACAGAGTCGGACAGAGCTGAAGCAACGTAGCAGCAGCTATAAGTTACCTGAAACCTACTGGATATACAAAAGCCTTTGTTCAAACACTGCATAGAGGGAAACAAAGTGAGTTCAAGCATTTCTAGAAACTTTACAGTAACTCAAGGAAGAATTTTCTTCACTATTTTGAAAGGTAGAATTGAAGTTAACGAGTAGAGAAAAATGGTCAAATAGTAGGACAAACAATTTTATTAGGTAAAACTAAAATTTCAGATAAATTACCCAAAGATACTTTTATGTAGAAATCTATGGAATGTGGATATATCTCCTCAGTTTCAAAATGCATGCAAGCATCTCATCTGGGAGACAAGATGGCAGAGTAGAAAGACTTTTAGCTTGCCTCTTCCCACAAAAACAGCAATATCACAACCAACTGCTGAACAACCATGGACGAAAAGACTCAAAACTACCAAAAATGACATTCTACACATAAAGACAAAGAAGAAACAAGAAGACAGTAGGAGGGGCACCTTCACAAAATAGTCAAATCCCATACCCACTGGGTGGATGACAGACAAACTGGAAAATAATTATATGCAGAGGTTCTTCCACAGGAGCAAGAGTACTAAGCTTCATATCAGGCTCCCAAGACAGGGGGTAAGGCGTTGGGAGGGGGAGCCGCCAGAGCATTTGGCTTTGAAGGCCAGAGAGGTTTGAGTGCAGGAGCCCCACAAGACTAGGGGAAACAGAAATCCACTCTTGGAAGTTCCACACAAGGTTTCAGGTGCACCAGTGAACCAGAGAAAAGCAGTGATTCCACAGATGTTAGGGCTAGATCTGTCTGTGAGTCTTAGCGAGTCTCCAGAGGAAGCAGAGGTTGGTTGTTACCCACAATGGGAGCAAACACTAATGATGACTGCCCCAGGGAATACTCATCAGTGTGAGCTCTCCTGGAGCTTGCCATTTTAGCACCCACCCAACTCAGACTCCAGTACTGGGATGCCTCAGGACAAAACCAACAGGGTGGAAACAGTCTCACCCATCAGCATACAAGTTGCCTAAAGTCCTCCTTACCCAACAGTCACCTATAAACGCACCACTTGACATCCTCCTGCTCATCAGAAGGACAAAATCCCACTCCACCTACCAGTGGGAAGTAACCAGTCCCACCCACCAGGAAGTCTACACAAGCCCCTGGACCAACTTTACCCACCAGGAGAGAAATACCAGAACCAAGAAGAATTACAATGCTGCAGCCTGAGGACTGGGGGCCACAAACATAGAAAGTCAGACAAAATCAGATGGCAGAGAAATTTGTTCCAGATAAAAGAACTAGGAAAAAAAAAAAAAAATAGAAGACTAAATGGAGATAGGCAATATAGCAGAAAAAGAATTCAGAGGAATGACAATAAAAATCATACAAGGTCTCAATAAAAGAATGGAGGCACAGACTGAGAGGATACAAGAAACATTTAATAAACAGCTAGAAGCTTTAAAGATAAAAATAAAGAACTGAGGCTTCCTTGGTGGCTCAGATGGTAAAGCATCTGCCTGCAATGCGGGAGACCAGGGTTCGATCCCTGGTTCAGGAAGATCCTCTGGAGAAGGAAATGGCAATTCACTCCAGCACTCTTGCCTGGAAAATCCCATGGACAGAGGAACCTGGTGGGCTACAGTCCATGGGGCACAGACTGAGAGGATACAAGAAACATTTAATAAACAGCTAGAAGCTTTAAAGATAAAAATGAACTGAAATGAAAAACACACTAGAAGGAATCATAACAGAATAAATGAGGCAGAAGAATGAATAACTGAGCTGGAAGACAAATTGGTGGAAATTACTGCTACAGAAGAGAATAAGGGAGAAAAAGGATGAAAATGAGCATAATCTGAGAGAACACGGGGACAACATTAATGCACTAACATTTTCATTATAGGGGTTCTAGAAGAAGAAGAGAGAGCAAAGGGGCCTGAGAAAATTATTGAATAGATAACAGTCAAAAACTTTACTAACATGGGAAAGGAAACAGGCACTCAAGTCCAAGAAGCATATAAAGTCCCTTATAGGACAAACACAAGAATACACTAAGACACAAACTAATCAATTGGAAAAAATTTAAAAAAAAAAAAAAAACAATATTGAAAGCAACAAGTGAAAAGCAAAAAATAGCTTATGAGGGATTTTTTTCAGCAGAGACTATGAAGGCCAGAAGGGAGTGACACCATATATTTAAAGAGATGAAAGAAAAACCTTTCAACTAAGGATATACTACCCAGCAAGGCTCTCTTTGGATTTGATGAAGAAATCAAATGCTTTACAGACAAGAAACAGCTAAGAAAATTCAACACCAAACCAGTTTTACAAGAAATGCTGAAGGCACTTCTCTAGATGAAAAAGAAAAGGCCACAACTAGGAACAAGAGGATTATAAAATGGGGAAGCTCACTGGTTAAGGCAAAGAGACAGTAAAGGCAGGAAATCATCAACACACAAATATAATATCAAAAGCAGAAATCTTGAGAAGAGCAGAGTACAAATGCAAAATATTTGAAGTGCATAATATATATATCAAAACCTAATGACAAATGCAAACCAAAAATCTATAATGAAGTGTGTTACAAGATACAAAGAAGGACAGTACATCATGATCAAGGTATCAATCCAAAAAGAAAACTAAAAGATTGTAAATATACATGTATTCAACATAGGAGCACCTCAATATATAAAGCAAAAGCTAACAACCATAAAAGAGAAATTCATAGTAACACAATAATACTGGGAGGGGACTTTAGCACCCCATTTGCATTGTGAATAAATCATCCAGATAGAAAATCATTAAGGAAAAAATGGGGCCTTAAAATGAGACATTAGGGCAGATGGACTTAATTGGTATTTATAGGGCCTGCCCTCAGAAAGCAACAGAATACAAATTCTTCCCAAGTGCAAAGGGAACATTCTCCAAGATAGATTACATGCTGAACCACAAAGGAAACTTTTGTAAATTTCAGGAAATTGAAATCATATCAAGCATCTTCTCAAACCACAGCACTATGAGATTAGAAATCAATTAGAAGGGGGAAAAAAACTGTATAAAACACAAACAATGGAAGCTAAACAGTATGCTATTAAAGAACCAATGGATCAATGAAGAAATCAAATATGAAATTAAAAATACCTAGAAACAAATGAAAATGAAAATATGATGAACCAAAATTTACAGGATACAGCAAAAACAGCCCTAAAGCAGAAGTATATAGCAATATCATCTTAGAGAACAAGAAAAAAACTCAAGTAGACAACTTCACCTTACACTTAAGGCAACTAGAGAAAGAAGAACAAAATAAACCCAAAGTTAGTAGAAGAAAAAAATCACAAATATCAGAGCAGAAATAAATGAAATACAGACAAAAACAGTAGAAAAGATCAGTGAAAATAGAATCTGGTTCTTTGAAATGATAAATTTAATAAGCCTTTATTTAGAATCATCAAGCAAAAAAAGGAGACTCATCAATAAAATTAGAAATGAAAAAGAAGTTACCACTGACACTGTAAAAAAACACAAAGAACCATAAGAGACTACAATGAGCAACTATTTGCCAATAAAATGGACCATCTATAAGAAATGGGCAAATTCTAAGAAATGTACAAGCTTCTAATGCTAAACCAGAAAAAAAATAGAAAATATAAACAAACCAATCACAAGTACTGATATTGAATCTGTGATCAAAAAAATTCCAACAAAAGTCTAAGACCAGATGGCTTCACAACTGAATTCTATCATTTAGAAAAGAGATAGCATCCACCTTTCTGAAACTATTCCAAAAAAACTGCAGAGTAAGGGACACTCTGAAACTCATTTTATGGGGCCACCATCATCCTGATACCAAAATTAGACAATGAAATAAAGGAAAATTATAGGCCAATATCAATGATGAACATAGACACAAAAATCCTCAACAAAATACTAGGAATCCAATAATATATTAAAAGGATCATACACCATGGTCAAGTGGAATTTATCCCAGGGATGCATAGATATTCAATATCTGCACATCATCATTATACATCATATTAACATATTGAAAAATAACAACTGTATGATCACCTCAATAGATGTAGAAAAAACTTTTGACAAAATTCAACACCCATTTATGATAAAAACTCTCCAGAAAGTGGGCACAGAGGGAATAGACCTCAACATAATTAAGGCCCTATTTGACAAACTTATTAGAAAAGATCCTGATGCTGGGAAAGATTGAAGGCAGGAGGAGAAGGGAATGACAGAGGATGAGATGATGACATGGCATCACCTACTCAATGGACATGAGTTTGATCAATCTCCAGGAGATGGTGAAGGACAAGGAAGCCTGGCATGTTGTAGTCCATGGGGTCACAAAGAGTTGGACACGACTGAGCAACTGAATAGCAACAGATGACAAATTCACATCTAAAATCATATTCAGTGGTGAAAATCTGAGCATTATCTCTAAGATCAGGGAAAAGACAAGGATATCAATTCTCACCACTTTTATTTAACATGGTTTTAGAAGTTCTAGCCATGGCAACTAGAGGAGAAATAAGAGGAATCCAATTTGAAAAAGAAGTAAAACTGTGATTGTTTAGAGATGACACAATAACATAGGATTATATGATGACACAGGAAATTCTAAAGACACTACCAGATAACCATTAAAGCTCATCAATGAATTTGGTAAAGTTGCAGGACAGAAAACACAGTTACATTTCTATACACTAACATTGAAATATCAGAAAGAGAAATCAAGTAAACAGTTTCATTTACCATTGCATCAAAAGTAATAAAATACCTAGAATTAAACCTACCTAAGAAGGTGAAAAACTTGTACTCAGTAAATTATAAGACATTGATGAAAGAAATTGAACATGACACAAAAAGATGGAAAGATACAACTTGTTCCTGGATTGGAAGAATCGATATGGTGAAAATGTCTATACTGCCTAAAGCAAACTACAGATTCAATGCAATCTCTATCAAATTACCAATGGCATTTTTCACAGAACTAGGGTAAAAGATTTTACAGTTTGCATGGAAACACAGACGACCCTGAAGAGCCAAAGCAATACTGACAAAGAAATATGGAGTTGGAAAAATCAGACTCCCTGACTTCAGATTGTTCTACAGAGCTACAGTAATCAAGACAGTATGGAACTGGCACAAAAACAGAAACATAGATCAATGGAACAGGACAGAAAGCCCAGAAATAAACCCACACATGTGTGCTCAACTAACCTATGATGAGACAAGAATATACAATGAAGAAAAGACAGTGTCTTCAACAAGTGGTGCTGGGAATACTGGGAAATTACACATAACAGAATGAAATAGCAGAGTCACTAAAACCTTACACAAAAATAAACTTCAAATGGATTAGAGAACTAAATGTAAGACTTGATACTATAAAACTCTTAGAGGAAAACAGGTAGGACACTGACATAAATTGCAGCAATATCTCTTTGGATCCACCTCCTAGGGTAATGAAAAAATAATTTAAAAAAAATAACGAATGGGATATATTTAAAACATTTCCACAGCAAAGAAAACTATAAACAAAACAAAAAGAAAGTGCTCAGAATGGGAGAAAATATCTGCAAATAAAACTATCAACAAAGGATTAATAGCCACAATATACAAACAGCTCATGCAGCTCAGTATCAAAAAACCCAATCAAAATATGGGTGGAAGATCTAAACAGACATTTCTCCAAAGAAGGTATACAGATGGCTAAAAGCACATTAAAAGATGCTCAACATCAGTACTTATTACAGAAATGCAGATCAAAACTACAATGATGTAGCACTCCACTTGTCAGATCAGTTGTTACCAAAAATCTACAAATAATAGAGGGTATAGAGAAAAGGAAACTCTCCTACACTGTTGGTGGGGATGTAAATAGGTACAATCATTATGGAGAACAGTATGGAGATTCCTTCAGTTCAGTTCAGTTGCTCAGTCCTGTCTGACTCTGCGACCCTGTGGACCACAGCACACCAGGCCTCCCTGTCCATCTCCAACTCCCGGAGTTTACCCAAAGTCAGGTCCATAGAGTCGGTGATGCCATCCAGCATATCATCCTCTGTCATCCCCTTCTCCTCCTGCCCTCAATCTTACCCAGCATCAGGGTCTTTTCAAATGAGTCAGCTCTTCACATCAGATGGCCAAAGTATTGGAGTTTCAGCTTCAATATCAGTCCTTCCAATGAACACTCAGGACTGATCTCCTTTAGGATGGACTGGTTGGACCTCCTTGAAGTCCAAGAGTCTTCTCCAACACCATAGTTCAAAAGCATCCATTCTTCAGTGCTCAGCTTTCTTTGTAGTCCAACTCTCATGTCCATACATGACTACTGGAAAAACCATAGCCTTAACTAGATGGACCTTTGTTGGCAAAATAATGTTTCTGCTTTTTAATATGCTGTCTATTTAATTTCCTTCCAAGAAGCATGTGTCTTTTAATTTCATGGCTGCAATAAAGTCAGCCACTATTTCCACTGTTTCCCCATCTATCTGCCATGAAGTGATGGGACCACGTGCCATCAACCTTAGTTTTCTGAATGTTGAGCTTTAAGCCAAATTTTTCACTCTCCTCTTTCACTTTCATCAAGAAGCTCTTTAGTTCTTCTTCACTTTCTGCCATAAGGGTGGTGTCATCTGCCTATTTGAGGTTATTGATATTTCTTCCAGCAATCTTTTTTTTTTTGATTTTATTTTTACTTTATTTTACTTTACAATACCGTATTGGTTTTGCCATACATTGACATGAATCCGCCAAGGGTATATACGAGCTCCCAATCCTGAATCCCCCTCCCACCTCCCACCCCATATCCTTTCTCAGGATTATCCCCGTGCACCAGCCCCAAGCATCCTGTATCCTGTATCGAACATAGGCTGATGCTTCATTTCTCACATGATAATATACATGTTTCAATGCCATTCTCCAGCAATCTTGATTCCAGTTTGTGCTTCATCCAGCCCAGAATTCCTCATGCTGTACTCTGCATAGAACTACCACGGGATCAAGCAATCTCACTCCTGGGCGTATATCCAGAGAAAAACATAATTCAAAAAGATACATGCACTCCAATGTTTGGGTGAACTCTGGGAGTTGGTGATGGACAGGGAGGCCTGGCATGCTGCAGTTCATGGGGTTGCAAAGAGTCAGACACGACTGAGTGATTGAACTGAAGACATGGAAGCAACCTAAATATCTAATGACATATAAATCAATAAGGAAGAAGTGTATACACACACACACACATGCAACACACACACAATGGAATATTACTCAGCCATATAAAAGAATCAAATACTGCCATTTTCAGCAACATGGATGGACCTGGAGATTATCATACTAAGTGAAGTAAGTCACAGAAAGAAAATGATATCACTTATATGTGGAATCTAAGAAGATACAAATGAACTTATTTACAATACAGAAACAGGTTGACAGATTTCAAAAACAAATGTATGGTTACCAAAGGGGAGACATGGGGGTGATAAATTAGGGGAATGGGATTAATATATACACTACTATATATAAAACAATCAACAAGGACCTACTGTATAGCATAGAAAACTCTCGATATTCTGTAATAACCTCTATGGGAAACAATCTAAAAAGAAATGGATAATTGTAAGTGTATAATTGAATAATTGAATATGTAAATGTATGATTGATTGTGAGAAATATTGGAGAAATATCAATAACTTCAGATATGCAGATGACACCACCCTTATGGCAGAAATTGAAGAACTGAAGAACCACTTGATGAAAGTGAAAGAGGAGAGTGAAAAGTTGGCTTAAAACTCAATATTCAGAAAACTAAGATCATGGCATCTGGTCCCATCACTTCATGGCAAATAGATGGGGAAAGAGTGGAAACACTGGCTGACTTTATTTTGAAAGTAAAAGTGAAGTCACTCAGTCATGTCCAACTCTTTGTGACCCCATGGACTGTAGCCTACCAGGCTCCTCCCTCCAGGGGATTCTCCAGGCAGGAGTACTGGGGTGGGTTGCCATTTCCTTCTCCAGGGGATCTTCCTGACCCAGGGATCGAACCCAGGTCTCCTGCCTTCCAGGCAGACACTTTAACCTCTGAGCCACTCACTGCAGATTGTAACTGCAGCCATGAAATTAAAAGATGCCTACTCCTTGAAAGAAAAGCTATGGCCAACCTAGAGAGAGTATTAAAAAGCAGAGACATTATTTTGCCAACAAAGGTCCATCTAGTCAAGGCTATGGTTTTTCCAGTAGTCATGTATGGATGTGAGAGTTGGACTATAAAGAAAGCTGAGCACTGAAGAACTGATGCTTTAGAACTGTGGTGTTGGAGAAGACTCTTGAGAGTCATTGGATTGCAAGGAGATCCAACTAGTCCATTCATATTTAAAATTAATTTATTTATTTTAATTGGAGGCTAATTACTTTGCAATATTGTAGTGGTTGGGCTTCCCTGGTGGCTCAGAGGTTAAAGCGTCTGCCTCTGATGCGGGAGACCCGGGTTCGATCCCTGGGTCGGGAAGATCCCCTGGAGAAGGAAATGGCAATCCACTCCAGTATTCTTGCCTGGAGAATCCCATGGGCGGAGAAGCCTAGTAGGTTACAGTCCATGGGGTCGCAAAGAGTCGGACACGACTGAGCGACTTCACCTCACCTCACCTCAGTGGTTTTTGCCATATATGGACATGAATCAGCCATCCAACCAGTCCATTCTAAAGGAAATCAGTCCTGAATATTCATTGGAACGACTGATGCTGAAGTTGAAACTCCAAAACTTTGGCAACCAGATGCAAAAAACTGACAACTGAAAAGACCTTGATGCTGGGAAAGACTGAAGGCAGAAGGGGACAACAAAGGATGAGGTGGTTGGATGGCATCACCGACTTAATGGACATGATTTTGAGTAAACTCTGGGAGTTGGCAATGGACAAGGAAGCCTGGCAGGCTGCAGTCCATCGGGTCATAAAGAATCAGACACGACTGAGTGACTGAACTGACTGACTGACAATTGAATCACTTTTTATGTATATCTGAAACTATCAACATTGTAAAATAAATGTATTCTAATATAAAATAAAAAGTTTAAAAACAAAATGCATGCAAACATCTAGATTTTGCTTTTCTATTTCCCCTTAATTATAACTATTTTACTCTGAACTTTCTTCAAATATCTTTATGGTAGTCATCTATGAGTTTGTTGATGATGAGGGGAAAGTGCAAGTCATTTAAAGAATACCATTAGCACATACTTTTAATAAGCTACGATGGTTTGAGCAAAGTTTTGGTCTCAGCCAATTATGTTGTATCTAAAGCTATAGGTCCAATTTATCTATCTACATACATACTAAGGCAAATAATTTCAGCTTGAATTATATAGTCATGAAGTAATAAAAATCTTGCCACATGATTAGCAAATAATTCATTTCTAACTATATTCAAGAATTAGGTGATTGGATCTCAAGATACATTTTGACATAAAGATAAGATAATTTCTAGGTTTCCTAGTTTGATAATTTATCAAGAAGGTGGCTAAAATACCATATATTAATATTTTCAATTAAAATGAATAAAGGAAACAAATACAGTACAAATTAAAGAAAAAACATTGCAATTAAATTAAGAAAATAAAAGTTTACTGGATATAAGATGTGTATAAGAGACAGGAAATTGAACATGACACAAAAAGATGGAAAGATACAACTTGTTCCTGGATTGGAAGATTCAAAAATTGATGATACTTTGTGTAAAATTTAACTGAACCTCAAAATCTCTAGCTTTTATGTAGCTAAAATTAAGCTCTATCTCTAGAGTTATCCTAAATCTTATTCATAATAATCATTGTATTTTTTTGCTTTATAAATGCACTTTCCTATTAAGAGGAGAAAAGTAATTACAGAATATGTATTTTCACTTATGATATCAGGTTGCCTGAAAGATAATTAAGATATGTTCAATTTTGTAAAAAGGGAAGTGTACAGCATCATGTTTGCACCCTCCAATGAGGAAATTACATTTCTAAATAAGCTTTCTATTTACCATATGGTATCACTAGCCAAGGACAATCTTATTTTTATAGACAAAAAACAAAATAGAAAGTGCTTTGAGAGGGTGTTGGAATACTGTCTATGAAAGCTGATCTTGCTTTTCTAAAAGGCAAAATTTCAAAGAGAATGTAACATTTCTTTGTCAATTCATTGCTACTTATTTTTTTTAACATCAGACTATCCACTCCCCTAACTCTTTCTCAGATATTCCCACATTAGGAAATATGAATTTCCTAAATAAGAAAACACTAAGAATAAAATATTTTCTCCATGCATCAACTTTTAATACTCTGACCCAGTATCCTATGAAAGGTTTTGTTTTTTTTTTTTTTTTTTTATCATCTTGTTTCCTGAATTAATCAGGAAAACCTAAGGTGAGTGATAACATATTAAAAATGAAGTAACAAAGACTCAACACCATGGGAGCTTATTTCTCAGACTGCAATTCGTTTGGTGCTTCTGGGCTGCTTTTCTTCAACCTTAGACCAGGGATGCTTCATCTTACTGTTACAATTCTTGATCTATTTTGTTTTCAAGATAATCTCAGGAAGAAGATGAACAGACTAGAGCATTGTACAAGATATCTAGAAGGAGAAGCCAGGTCATTTGCATAAGTTTGTTCACATTTAAAGTTGACATAAGTGCAAGGAGAAATTGAAAAGAAAATCTTTCAGAGTGTGAGTATAGGAAACAGAAATATCATAGTACAGATAGGATACTGTCACTGCCATTTCTCCAGAGAAATAAACTTATTTGAGGAATAGAGAGCAACTAAATCTTCAATGTCTGTATTTGGATTTCTTTGGAAGGAATGATGCTAAAGCTGAAACTCCAGTACTTTGGCCACCTCATGAGAAGGGTTGACTCATTGGAAAAGACTCTGAGGCTGGGAGGGATTGGGGATAGGAGGAGAAGGGGATGACAGAGGATGAGGTGGCTGGATGGCATCACGGACTCGATGGACGTGAATCTGAGTGAACTCTGGTAGTTGGTCATGGACAGGGAGGCCTGGGGTGCTGTGATTCATAGGGTCACAAAGAGTTGGACATGACTGAGCCACTGAATTGAACTGAACTGAACTGAACTGATAGGCTATATGATGACTTTCAGAATAATTTCAGAAAATCATAAATAGAACTGAGACAATGTTTCAATGTGTTTCTGGTCATTTCAAACACAATTTAGAAAATAAGTAAGTATTGAGAACAAGCTGCCACCTCTTCTTAATATCCTCTGCATCTATTAGGTCCATACTATTTCTGTCCTTTATTGAGCCCATCTTTGCATGAAATGTTCCCTTGGTATCTCTAATTTTCTTGAAGCTATCTCTAGTCTTTCCAATTCTATTTTTTCCCTCTATTTCTTTGCATTGATCACTGAGGAAAGCTTTCTTATCTCTCTTTGCTATTCTTTGGAAGTCTGCATTCATATGGGTATATTTTTCCTTTTCTCCTTTGCCTTTAACTTCTCTTGTTTTCTCAGATATTTGTAAGGACTCCTCAGACAACCATTTTGCCATTTTGTATTTGTTTCTCTTTTGGATGGTCTTGATCACTGTTTCCTGTACAATGTCATGAACTTCCATCCATAGTTCTTCAGGCACTCTATCAGATCCAATCCCTCCAAACTATTTGTCACTTCTACTGTATAATTATAAGGGATGTGATTGTGGTCATACCTTAATGGTCTAGTGGTATTTTCCACTTTATTCAATTTGTCTGAATTTTTCAATAAGGAGTTCATGATGTGAGCAACAGTCAGCTCCTAGTCTTGTTTTTGCTGACTGCATAGAGCTTTTCCATCTTTGACTGCAAAGAATATAACCAATATGATGTCAGTATTGACCGTCTGGTGATTATAGCAGATTGAATAATGTAGATTCAAAGGTAACACATAGCAGATTGAATAATGCAGAAGAACAAGCAAGTTTTCTAGAAGACAAAATATGGAAATCACACAATGAGAACAGCAGACAGAACACCAAATGACAAACAATAAAAACAGTATGAGACCTATGGAATAATACTATATAAAGCATGACAATCTATGCATAATATAGATCCCAGAAGAAAAAAAGAGAAAAAGGGATTGAAGAATTTATCGCTAAAAACTTCCCAAATCTAAAGAAGGAAACTGATATCCACGTTCAGAAAGCACAGAGTCCCAAATTAGAAGAACCAAACAAACATACACCAAGACATATTATAATTAAAATGGCGAAAGTTAAAGAGAAGAGTTTGAAGGCAGCAAGAGAGAAACAGTTAATTACAAGGGAAGTTTGGTTGATTTATCTACAGAAAGGCTAGGTGCCGGCAAGAATGGTAAGACATATTTAATGTCCTGAAAGGAAAAAATCTGCAACTTAAAAGCAAAATGGCTGTCTGAGGAGGCCTTACAAATAGCTGTGAAAAGAAGAGAAGCAAAAAGCAAAGGAGAAAAGGAAAGATATAAGCATCTGAATACAGAGTTCCAAAGAATAGCAAGGAGAGATAAGAAAGCTTTCCTCAGCAGTCAATGTAAAGAAATAGAGGAAAACAATAGAATGGGAAAGACTAGAGACCTCTTCAAGAAAATTAGAGATACCAAGGGAACATTTCATGCAAACATGGGCTCGATAAAGGAACAAAAGTGGTCTGGACCTAATAGAAGCAGAAGATATTAAGAAGAGGTGGCAAGAATACACAAAAGAACTGTACAAAAAAGATCTTCATGACTCAGATATTCATGATGGTGTGATCACTCACATTAACCTAGAGCCAGACATCCTGGAACATAAAGTCAAATGGGCCTTAGGAAGCATCACTATGAACAAAGCTAGTGGAAGTGATGGGATTCCAGTGGAGCTATTTTGAATTCTGAAAGATGATGCTGTGAAAGTGCAACACTTAATATGCCAGCAAATTTGGAAAACTCAGCAGTGGCCACAGGACTGGAAAAGGTCAGTTTTCATTCCAATCCAAAAGTAAGGCTGTGCCAAAGAATGCTCAAACTACCGCACAATTGCAGTCATCTCACACACTAGTAAAGTAATGCTCAAAATTCTCCAAGCCAGGCTTCAGCAATACATGAACCGTGAACTCCCTGATGTTCAAGCTGCATTTTAGAAAAGGCAGAGGAACCATGGATCAAATTGCCAATATCCACTGGATCATTGAAAGAGCAAGAGAGTTCCAGAAAAGCATCTATTTCTGCTTTATTGACTATGCCAAAGCCTTTGACTGTGTGGATCACAATAAATTGTGGGAAATTCTGAAAGAGATGGGAACAGCAGATCACCTGATCTGCCTCTTGAGAAACCTGTATGCAGGTCAGGAAGCAACAGTTAGAAGTGAACATGGAACAACAGACTGGTTCCAAATAGGAAAAGGAGTACTTCAAGGCTCTATATTGTCACCCTGCTTATTTAACTTCTAAGCAGTGTACATCATGAGAAACACGGGGCTGGAAGAAGCACAAGCTGGAATCAAGATTGCCGGGAGAAACATCAATAACCTCAGATATGCAGATGACACCACCCTTATGGCAGAAAGTGAAGAAGAACTAACAAGCCTCTTGATGAAAGTGAAAGAGGAGAGTGAAAAAGTTGGCTTAAAGCTCAACATTCAGAAAACTAAGGTTGATGGCATCTGGTCCCATCACTTCATGGCAAAAATGGGGAAATAATGGAAACATTGGCTGACTTTATTTTGGAGGGGTTCCAAAATCACAATTGAGTGACTGAACTGAACTGAAGATACTCTAGCCAACAAGATTAGAAGGAGAGGTAAAAATTTAGAACAGAAGGAAAGGTAAAATTTTTCTCATAAAAGCAAAAACTACAAGAATACAGCAATACCAAACCTGCCCTAAAATAAATATCCAAGGGTAAAAGAAGTGAGAATCTATAGGAAAGAAAAATCATATTTGGAAAATAAATCAGGTAAATAATCCAATAAAGAGATTATTCAAAAGTTCTGTGAAAGGGATAATAACCACAATGAACAACAAAAGGATAATCATTAAGATGTAAAAGAGCATATCAAAATTATAAAACATGAGGAATGAGAATAAGAAAATGTAGAATTTATTTTCAGAATGTGTTTTAGCCTATATGACTATCTGTCTAAAGCAAGTAGATATACTGGAAGGGGTTAACATACTTGGAAAACAGGGTACCCACAGATCAAAAACAGATGCAGAAAAAGCATTTGATAAATTCAACATCCAGGCTCAGGCATGTTCACAACCATTCTTGTCGGGGGCCAGTGTGAGGAATCCCGCCCGTGACAAGGTCATGCAGAAGGAAGCCTGGCAAACGCAAGGTTGTGATCAGGTTTCAGGGGTTCCCCCTGGAATTTCCCGAGCATCCACCCCCCCAAAAATAAGAATCTGCCAGCCTTTGTACTCTGCTTCTCCACTCTTCTGATATTCTCTGGAAAAGTCGATTCAAGGCTTTAGTCTTCTGCATTTAAAAGGGATGTTTCAGTTAAACCCCCTCTGATAACTTTCTGGCTTGTCTAACAAGTTCCCCAGACCTCTTACAGCTTGTGAATTGCTTACAGCCCCCAACCACAAGAGGCACAAAGCTTAAAAGCATCTTAAGGATACAGAGCCTTTTCTAAAGAGTTAAAAATTACATTGGTGACGGTTTTCACTGTTGACTCAATGACTGCTGCCAGACCTCCATATTCTTTATCTTTTAGGCACCTGGGAGGATGTTAATCAATGTAAACAGGATATGGAAAAGGATAGATAGTAGTTTTGATGTTAGCAACACTAGACTTTTGAGTTAATTACTTTTCTTTGTTATATATCACTGCACTCCTCTTGTGTCCTTGCTATGTAAGAATGTAACTTTATTTAGTGCTTTCTGAGAGTGGCACCAGACTTTGGAAAGATCAACACAAATAAGTCTTCTGGTTAACAAACCCTTATCAAAATGTTAATTGGCCCTTTTGGCTGGAAGATGATGTCAATCACCTAAGACTTGTGTATACAATTAAGTATGCAGAGAGAAAAGCCTGGTTTTGATAAGAGTCAGGGCTGCTGATGCCGCATAATTTTGTATTACCCATTGATCTCTATGTACAATCAAAGGATAAAAGGAGATTCTAGACAATAGAGGATGGGATCAGTCGCTGGACTGGTTTCCCCCATGTCTCCTCTTTATACTTTAATTTCAGGCTGAATTCCCATGTGGAGCGGGCAGCTCATCATGTCTACTTACTTGCCCTGGCTTTTAAGATCTGTGAGAGAGAGAGCCCAAGGCGGGGCACTCTCCGATATTCAAACGGGCGCCGGTGGCCTAACGTAGATGGTGCAAACTCCTTGTCAGGAGTTTTATTAGTTCAGCTCGTAAACCAAGTTATTCAGCCTCTTTTCTCCACTTAATTTTCCTACTACACTATTTCTTCCTAATCTAATCTACTCTTACATTAATAAATAAATAAGTTTTCCTCGCCGACGCCGTCCACCCTTCGAATCACCCTGGATCCACCGGGGCTGGACCCCGGCACATTCTGTCAGCAACGGCTGCTGACTGGCAGGCACATTTTGGCCTCTGGTACTGGCCATGGTGCCTGCCACCTAGGAGTTATCAGTGATGTCCATGAAGTGGTCCTGGTTATGCTGGGAGTCATTGAGTGGTCACACCATGGGCTGGCCTTTAGTTGCCTCCATGGGCCTCAAAGTTTCTGTTTCCGTTTATTATTCCCAATCAGGCATATAACGTGCCTGACTTTTTCAAACGGGAGTAGTGAGGCTAGAAAAGGTTTCTCCTTAGACTTCTGCAGCATCTATTGTGTGTGTGTTATATATGCTGTCAAGAATGCTATCTCTCAGTTTGTTTCTAGCATGAGTGCTTAGCTGATGTCAAACACTGATATCAAGTTACCTGATATTCCAGAGAACAAGAACAAGGCTCTCAAATAGAGAGGCAAGCCCCTGTTTATGCCCAATAGAATCAGGAAGAAGATTGACTTGTGTCCCTAATACTAATCATGCATAAATATATAGGTCTGTCTATCCCTTTAGAACTGAGGTGGAGGGCTCAGATTCATTGGGCTTTCCTGGTGGTTCCAGTGGTTTCCCTCATATCTCAGTTGGAAAGAATCTGCCTGCAATGCAGGAATGCAAATTTGATTCCTGGATTAGGAAGATCCCCTGGAGGAGGAAATTGCAGCTCACTCCAGTATTCTTGCCTGGAGAATCCCAGGGACAAAGGAGCTTGGCAGGCTGCAGTCCATGGGGTCACAAGAGTCAGACACAACTTAGAGACTAAACCACCTAGTGGTTCCATCCCTGGGTTGGGAAGATGCCTTGAAGAAGGAAATGGCAACACACTCCAGTGTTCTTGCTTGGAGAATCCCATGGACAGAGAAGCCTGGTGGGCTACCACCCATTGAGTCACAAAGAGTCAGATGTGATGGAGTATGCAAGTGCATGAAATTGTAATAAAATACATCTTCACTACAATTTGATTTTTCTTATTTTTTAAGTGAAAAGATGGTAAGTTTGATTTTTGACCCTTCTCTAATGAAGAAATTGAATCACAGGATGGTTAAGTTATTGTTCAGTGGCTCACTTGTTTCTGACACTTTGCAACCCCATGGACTGCAACCTACCAGGCTCCTCCATCCATGGGATTTTCCAAGCAAGAGTACTGGAGTGGGGTGCCATTGTCTTCTCCGATTGGTTTCCCCTACTCTCTTCAATGGATTAGATCTCTTCAATTTCAGTCTGAATTTGGCAATAAGGAATTTATGATCTGAGCCAGAGTTACCTCCCAGTTTTGTTTTTGCTGACTGCATAGAACTTTTCCATCTTCAACTGAAAACAGTATAATCAATCTGATTTCGGTATTGACCATCTGGTGATGTCCATGTGTACAGTTGTCTCTTGTGCTGCTGAAAGAGAGTATTTGCTATCACCACTGCATTTTCTTGGCAAAACTCTATTAATTTTGCCCTGCTTCATTTTGTACTCCAAGGCCAAACATGCCTGTTACTCCAGATATCTGTTGACTTCCTACTTTTAAGTGTCTCCTCCAAAGTTACACAGCCAGTAGGAGGCCAGAATCTACATTCATACCATTATTCTATAGCACCAAACAAATGTTTTCCTAGTGTGAGCATTTTAGGAAGGTGTGTGACTTGGAGAGAAAACTAAGTGGGGAATTGGATAACTCATGATTTAACTCTAATACTTTGGCCACCTCATGCTAAGAGTTGACTCATTGGAAAAGACTGATGCTGGGAGGTATTGGGGGCAGGAGGAGAAGGAGATGACAGAGGATGGGACAGCTGGATGGCATCACCAACTCGATGGACATGAGTTTGGGTAAACTCCAGAAGCTGGTGATGGACAGGGAGGCCTGGCATGCCGCAATTCATGGTGTCACAAAGAGTCAGACATGACTTAGTGACTGAACTGAACTGAACTGAACCTTAACATTTTATTAAGTAGCTTTGTGATTTTATAAAACCAAATCACTTGATCTAGTTAATTATTTGGATATCAATTTCTCTTATTATATAATAAGGCATTTAGATTAGATTATGTTTAAGGTCACTTCTAAATTTATGATTTTGTGCATTTATGATATTATGATCATTGAACACACAAGCACTGTCGACTCATATAATAGAATTAGGTAATAAGAAGACTGTCAGTTACAGCATTTATCAATATACAGTTTCTCCAGAGAATAGATTTGATTGTTAACAGGATAATCTTATAGTAATAAACAGCAATAAAATGCCTCTCTTTCCTTAGTATTGCTCAAAGTTATAATAACTTAAATGAATTAACCAGCTTTGGAAAGGTCACTTTTCCAATAAATGGCAAAATAAAAAAGGTTAATAAAATGATTCAGACTCATTTATTGTTACTTACAAGGGTGATTTTGTCTGACATCTTATATGTGTATAATTATAGCCAAAGCTCTAAAATTGTATAAAAAACTTTTTTTCTTTCAGTCAGCAGAGCAAAGATTATATCTAACTGCTGCATTTTCCTGTGTCTGAAAGCAAACTCTCTCATTAATGTGCAACTGTTTTGGTTGGAAACAGTTGCTAGAGGTTTTCTGCCTAGAGATACATAATAGGTAGAGACAATAAAAAATCTAGAGTGATTTCCACATTGGGAAGAAGAGTCCAGCTTGGGGTTGAGAGTGGGATGCCGAAAAGATTCTTTTTACCTACTGTGATAGGTAAAAAGAATCTAACACTGGCATAACTAATATCCAGACCAGGGCACAGATACAAAATTTATAGAATCTGATTCAAAGAAAGAGAAGTTGGTGTTACCTATTACCTCTTTCTTTTTGCTTGCTACCACCTGGATATTTGCGTTAGGGACTGACTCCACAACAAAATCTATATTAATACTATACTACTTTAAAGTATGTGTTGGGCTGTGAAGAAAGCTGAGCACTGAAGAATTGATGCTTTTGAACTGTGGTGTTTGAGAAGACTCTTGAGAGTCCCTTGGACTGCAAGGAGATCCAACTAGTCCATCCTAAAGGAGATCAGTCCTGAGTGTTCATTGGAAGGAATGATGCTAAAACTGAAACTCCAGTACTTTGGCCACCTCATGTGAAGGGTTGACTCATTGGAAAAGACTCTGATGCTGGGAGAATTGGGGGCAGGAGGAGAAGGGGACGACAGAGGATGAGATGGCTGGATGGCATCACTGACTCGAATGATGTGAGTTTAGGTGAACTCCGGGACTTGGTGATGGACAGGGAGGCCTGGCCTGCTGCACTTCATGGGGTTGCAAGGAGTTGGACGCGACTGAGCAACTGAACTGATCTAGAAGAAATACCCAACTCTAGCCTTCCTTAGTCATCTGGTTCCACAAAGGAAAGGAAAGGAAAAAACAAAAACTCAGCAATACTTGTATAGCTCACAGTTCAGAGCAACCTTACTTCCAGAAATTTATACTGAGGATATAGTTCTACTTAAGAGGCAGAATTGAGCGTTATTCAATGTTATACTGTTAGTAATAGCAAAATGAGAAATAATGAGAATGCTTATTTGGGAAAATAGTAGAACAAACTGTGATATAGCCACACAGTTGATTTATATTAAGCCATAAAAAAGAATGTCATGTCTTTGAACTGACATAAAGCAGTTTCCATAACTTTTAAGCAAAAGAAATTTTTTTTCAAGGAGAAAATGGTATATAGTATATTATCTTTTGCACAAAAGAAAAGGAAAGATAGGAATAGACACCATCTATTTGCTTATTTTTGCAAAAACAAAGAAAAAGCCAATAACATAGGAAAGAGAAACTCCTGAAAATGTTTACCAATTGGGTGTAAATGGGAATAGGTAAAAGGGTAAAGAATTCTTAACTATAATTTATTATTTGAACTGTATAAATGTTACATATACTAAAAACAAACTAAATTTTAAAAGATCAAAAAGAGCAAACCATAAAGTTGAATACAAAAAGAAATAAGCGACTGTGTCAAATTGATAACATAACACAGAACAGCACATAACAACACATAGCAACAACACAGAAAGAGGAAAATTCAAACACATTTGAACACAGTGTCTTAACTAGGAGGATTAATTCTAAGAAGAAAGAAGATGGGGAAAAAATGCTGAACTTTAATGTTTACTGTTAGTTTTAATGCTATTTTAATTCTTAAACTGTAGAATTTACAATATAAGATGACAAATAAATATATTATTGTAAGGGATTAAGATTTTCACCATGAGAGAAAAAGAAATAGAAATATAGTATTTAAAGAGCTAAGGAAAATGATCAAATGTTAAATTTGAGTTGGAAATACCAACATGATTTGTTTTAAATATTTCCAAATTCTATCCATTAGAGTAGTCTAGTAGTACTTTGCCAAGATGGGGGTGGGGTGGGGGTGGTAGAAGGATGTGTGCTCATCTTCTCCTATGAAAAAAGCAAGATCACAACTAGCTGCTGAACAACCATTAACAGGAGAATGTTGGAATCTATCAAGAAAAGATACCCCATATCCATGGGTAAAGAAGCTGCAACAAAAAGGTAGGAAGGGCACAAACACATTTAAAATCAAACCTCATACCCCACAGAGAAGCTTGGAGAAGACAAACAAAACCTTGTGGCACCAGGATCCACCAGAGAAAGGAGCAGTGACCCCCCACAAGACACTGAGTCAGACCTACCTGTGAGTGTTTGAGGGTCTCCTGCGGAGACAAGGGTCAGCAGTGGCCTGCCACAAGGACTAGGGCTTTGGCAACAACAGTCCTGGCAAGCTCAGTGTGCTGGCATAAGTCATTTTTGAGAAGGTAACCATTAGTCCCACTACAGAATCACCTTGTGGGCAATCCACAAACTGGAGAACAATTATATCAAAGATGTTCTCTCACTATGGTGAAAGTTCTAGGCCCCACAGCAGACTCCCCAGCCTGGGGATCCAGCAAAGGGACTGAGAAGCCCCAGGGAATTTGACTTTGAAGGTCAGCAGGATTTGATTACAGAACTTCCACAGGACTGGCAAAACAAATTATTGGAGAGCACAAACAAAACCTTGTGTTCCCCAGAAGAAAGGAGCAGTGACCCCATGCAAGACTGTGTCACACTTGTCTGTGAGTGCTCAGGAGTCTGAGGCGGAGGCATAGGTTGACACTGGCCTATTGCAGGGTCAGGGGCACTTAGAGCAGTCCTGAGAGTTTCCATAAGTCTTTTTGGAAGACCCTCAGGCCAAACTAGAGGCCAAACACAGCCCCACCCATCAACAGAAAATTGGATTAAAGATTTATTGAGCATGGCCTTGCCCATCAGAGCAAAATCCAGTTTTCCCCACAGCCAGTCCCTCCTTGAGAACCGACCAGAAATGGGCAAAGCGTATGGACCGAACTCTCCTTCCTCGGTCAAACTTTTTGGTCTCTTTGACCATTTCATAACTCCTTAAGGCAATGGCACCCCACTCCAGTACTCTTGCCTGGAAACTCCCATGGACGGAGGAGCCTGGTGGGCTGTAGTCCATGGGGTCACTGAGTCAGACATGACTGAGCGACTTCACTTTCACTTTTCACTTTCATGCATTGGAGAAGGAAATGTGTGAACACTCCAGTGTTCTTGCCTGGAGAATCCCAGGGATGGTGGAGCCCAATGGGCTGCCGTCTGTGGGTTCGCACAGAGTCGGACACGACTGAAGTGATTTAGCAGTCCCTCCCATCAGGAAGATTGCACAAGTCTCATCCTCATCAATCAGAGGGCAGACAGAATAAAAACCACAATCACAGAAAACTAACGAAAATGATCACATGGATCACAACTTTGTGTAACTTAATGAAACTATGAGCCATGCCTATAGGGCCATGCAAGACAAACAGTTCATGGTGAAGAATTCTGACAAAACATGGTCCACTGGAGAAGGGAATGGAAAACCACTTCAGCAATCTTGCCTTGACAACCCTATGAAAAATACAAAAAGGCAAAAAAGATATGACACTGAAAAATGACCCCCTCAGGTCAATAGGTGTCCGATAAGCTCTTGGAGAAGAGCAGAGAAATAGCTCCATGAGGAATGAAGAGGTTGAACTAAAGTGAAAATGATGCCCAGTTGTGAGGGTATCCGGTGGTAAAAGTAAAGTCCAATGCTGTAATGAACAATATTGCATAGGAACCTGGAATGTTAGATCCATGATTCAAGGTAAACTGGAAGTGGTCAAACCAAAGATAGCAAGAGTTAACATTGACATTCTGGGAATCAGTGAACTAAAATGGATAGTAATGGGTGAATTTAATTCAAATGACCCTTATATCTACTGCTGTGGGAAAGAAAACCTTAGAAGAAATGGAGTAGCCCTCATAGTCAACAAGAGTCCAAAATGCACTATTTGGGTGCAATATCAAAAACCAAAGAATGATCTCTTCATTTCCAAGGCAAACCATTCAATATCACAATAGTCAAAGTTTAAAGAAGGCAGAGGAACCAGAGATCAAATTGCCAACATCTGCTGGATCATGGAAAAAGCAAGAGAGTTCCAGAAAAACATCTATTTCTACCTTATTGACTATGCCAAAGCCTTTCACTGTGTGGATCACAATAAACTGAGGACAATTAACTGTGAAGAAGGCTGAGTGCTGAAGAATTGTGAACTGTGGTGAATTTTGAACTGTGTTGTTGGAGAAGACTCTTGAGAGTCCCTTAGACTGCAAGGAGATCCAACCAGTCCATTGTGAAGGAGATCAACCCTGGGATTTCTTTGGAAGCAATGATGCTAAAGCTGAAACTCCAGTATTTTGGCCACCTCATGCGAAGAGTTGACTCATTGGAAAAGACTCTGATGCTGAGAGGGATTGGGGGCAGGAGAAAGGGACGACCGAGGATGAGATGGCTGGATGACATCATGGACTCGATGGACATGAGTCTAAGTGAACTCTGGGAGATGATGAACAGGGAGGCCTGGCGTGCTGTGATTTATGGGGTGCCAAAGAGTTGGACATGACTGAGTGACTGAACTGAACTGAACTGAACTGATGTCTCAACCATTAATGTCACTAATACCAAAGAAGCTGAAGTTGAATGGTTCAATGAAGACCTATAAGACCTCCTAGAACTAACACCAGAAAAAAAAAAAAAAAAAGAAGTCCTTTTCATCATAGGGTACTGGAAGGCAAAAGTAGGAAGTCAAGAGATACCTGGAGTAACAGGAATCTTTGGCCATGGAGTAGAAAATGAATCAGGGCAAAGGCTATCAGAGTTTTGCCAAGAGAACACATTGGTAATGGCAAAAGCCTGCTTCCAGCAACACAAGAGACAACTCTGCACATGGACATCACCAGATGGTCAATACTTCATCAGATTGATTACATTCTTTGAAACTGAAGATTGACAGCTTACAGTGAATGGTGTCAGATCTGGTGTTGGATTGCTGAAGAAGAAGATTTAACTTCAGGATCAGGGCTTGATTACTTGGAGCTTTTGTGAGGCAGAAGTTTTATGATTGTGAGAAAGGATAGAGAAAGCTTCTGACATAGACATCAGAAGGGGGACAGAGAGTCCCCCCCTTGCTAGTCTTATCAAGGAATTATATAGTTTTACTAGACCCACTCCTACAGCATGCATCTTAAGTTAACAAGATTAGAACTAACATAGAAAGATTTAACCAGGCCCACATGCTCAAAATTCTCCAAGTCGGGCTTCAGCATTTGTGAACTATGAACTTCGAGATGTTCAAGCTGGTTTTAGAAAAGGCAGAGGAACCAGAGATCAAATTGCCAACATCTGCTGGATCATGGAAAAAGCAAGAGAGTTCCAGAAAAACATTTATTTCTGCTTTATTGACTATGCCAAAGCCTTTGACTGTGTGGATCACAATAAACTGGAAAATTCTGAAAGAGATGGGAATACCAGACCACCTGACCTGCCTCTTGAGAAACCTATATGCAGGTCAGGAAGCAACAGTTAGAACTGGACATGGAACAACAGACTGGTTCCAAATAGGATAAGGAGTACATCAAGGCTGTATATTGTCACCCTGCTTATTTAACTTCTATACAGAGTACATCATGAGAAATGAAGGGCTGGAAGAAGCACAAGCTGGAATTAAGATTGCCGGGAGAAATATCAATAACCTCAGATATGCAGATGACACCATCCTATGGCAGAAAGTGAAGAGGAACTAACAAGCCTCTTGAAAATGAAAGTGGAGAGTGAAAAAGTTGGCTTAAAGCTCAATATTCAGAAAACAAAAATTATGGCATCTGGTCCCAACACTTCATGGCAAATAGATGGGGAAATAGTGTCAGGCTTTATTTTTTGGGCTCCAAAATCACTGCAGATGGTGATCGCAGCCATGAAATTAAAAGTCGCTTACTCCTTGGAACAAAAGTTACAACCAACCTAGATAGCATTTTCAAAAGCAGAGACATTACTTTGCCAACAAAGGTCCATCTAGTCAAGGCTATGGTTTTTCCAGTGGTCATGTTCGATGTGAAAGTTGGACTGTGAAGAAGGCTGAGCACTGAAGAATTGATGCGTTTGAAGTGTGGTATTGGAGAAGACTCTTGAGAGTCCCTTGGACTGCAAGGAGATCCAACAAGTCCATTCTGAAGGAGATCAACCCTGGGATTTCTTTGGGAGGAATGATGCTAAAGCTGAAACTCCATACTTTGGCCATCTCATGCGATGAGTTGACTCATTGGAGAAGACTCTGATGCTGGGAGGGATTGGAGGCAGGAGGAGAAGGGGACGACTGAGGATGAGATGGCAGGATGGTATCACCGAGTCGATGGACGTGAGTCTGAGTGAACTGCGGGAGTTAGTGATGGACAGGGAGGCTGGTGTGCTGTGATTCATGGGGTTGCAAAGAGTAGGACACAACTGAGTGACTGAACTGAACAGATAGAGTCATCAAAAAGAAAACTGGGAGCTGATATTTCAAAAGAGCCTGATGCAGGGAAAGATTGAAGGCAGGAGAAGGGGAAGACAGAGGATGAGATGGTTGGATGGTATCACTGACACAATGGAAATAAGTTTGAGCACACTCCAGAAGATAGCAGTGAAGAACAGGGAATCCTGGTGTGCTGCAGTCCACGGGGTCTTGAAAAGTCAGACACAACTGAGTGACTGAAATACAACAACACTGTAAACTAGAAAAGTGGCACCCTAATAGCAAAGAGTTTCAGTTCAGTTCAGCTCAGTTGCTCAGTCGTGTCTGATTCTTTGCAACCCCATGAATCGCAGCACTCCAGGCCACTCTGTCCATCATCAACTGCCAGAGTTTACCCAAACTCATGTCCATCGAGTCGGGTGATGCCATCCATAATCTTATCCTCTGTTGTCCCCTTCTCCACCTGCCCCCAATCCCTCCCAGCATCACAGTCTTCTCCAATGAGTCAACTCTTCGCAAGAGGTGGCCAAAGTATTGGAGTTTCAGCTTTAGCATCAGTCCTTCCAATGAACACCCAGGACTGATCTACTTTAGAATGAATTGTTTGGATCTCCTTGCAGTCCATGGGACTCTCAGGACTCTTCTCCAACACCACAGTTGAAAAGCATCAATTCTTCAGCACTCAGCTTTCTTCACAGTCCAACTCTCACATCCATACGTGACCACTGAAAAAACCATAGCCTTGACTAGATGGACCTTTGTTGCCAAAATAATGTCTCTGCATTTTAATAAGCAATGCCAAAGAATGCTCCAACTACTGCACAATTGCACTCATCTCACATGCTAGTAAAGTAATGCTCAAAATCCTCCAAGCCAGGCTTCAGCAATACGTGAACCGTGAACTCCCTGATGTTCAAGCTGGCTTTAGAAAAGGCAGAGGAACCAGAGATCAAATTGCCTACATCTGCTGGATCATGGAAAAAGCAAGAGAGTTCCAGAAAAACATCTACTTCTGCTTTATTGACTATGCCAAAGCCTTTGACTGTGTGGATCACAATAAACTGTGGAAAATTCTGAAAGAGATGGGAATACCAGACCACCTAACCTGCCTCTTGAGAAATCTGTATGCAGGTCAGGAAGCAACAGTTAGGACTGGACATGGAACAACAGACTGGTTCCAAATAGGAAAAGGAGTGCGTCAAGGCTGTATATTGTCACCCTGCTTATTTAACTTATATGCAGAGTACATCATGAGAAACGCTGGACTGGAAGAAACACAAGCTGGAATCAAGATTGC
>SJYT01031686.1:89719-114839 GCA_006410635.1 Cephalophus harveyi
ACCAGTCCATTCTGAAGGAGATCAGCCCTGGGATTTCTTTGGAAGGAATGATGCTAAAGCTGAAACTCCAGTACTTTGGCCACCTCATGCGAAGAGTTGACTCATTGGAGAAGACTGTGATACTGGGAGGGATTGGGGGCAGAAGGAGAAGGGGACGACCGAGGATGAGATGGCTGGATGGCATCACGGGCTCGATGGACGTGAGTCTGAGTGAACTCCGGGAGATGGTGATGAACAGGGAGGCCTGGCGTGCTGCAATTCATGGGGTAGCAAAGAGTCGGACACGACTGA
Organism: Cephalophus harveyi; assembly: GCA_006410635.1. NCBI lineage: Eukaryota > Metazoa > Chordata > Mammalia > Artiodactyla > Bovidae > Cephalophus > Cephalophus harveyi. The sequence goes on from SJYT01031686.1 coordinate 90,011, forward strand.
GAGACTGAACTGAACTGAACTAACTGATCCAGGTTGGTCATAACTTTCCTTCCAAGGAGTGTCTTTAAATTTCATGGCTGCAATCACCATCTGCAGTGATTTTGGAGCCCAAAAAATAAAGTCTGACACTATTTCCACTGTTTCCCCATCTATTTCCCAAGAAGTGATGAGACCGGATGCCATGATCTTCGTTTTCTGAATGTTGAGTTTTAAGCCAACTTTTTCACTCTCCTCTCTCACTTTCATCAAGAGTCTCTTTTGTTCCTCTTCACTTTCTGCCATAAGAGTGGTGTCATCTGCATATCTGAGGTTATTGATATTTCTCCCAGTAATCTTGATTCCAGCTTGTGATTCTTCCAGCCCAGCATTTCTTGAAGTTAAATAAGCAGGGTGACAATATACAGCCTTGATGCACTCCTTTTCCTATTTGGAACCAGTCTGTTCTTCCATGTCCAGTTCTAACTGTTGGTTCCTGACCTGCATACAGTTAACAGATAGTATTAGACATTTTGCCATCTCCAGTGTAATAAATATCATCAGTGAATGCTACAATTAGCATATGGGATTGTAGGGAAAGATGACATTTACATAGTTGCAAAATGTCACTCATAGTTTACTTACTGATTATAACTGGGAACTATGACTTTAGATACAAAGCAATGGCATTGCCTTAACCAAGTAAAGTAAATTTAGCATTGAGAGTAGTTGTTCAACCTGGCATGATATGTCCTCTGATATGATGCATTAACCACACAATATCTCTTATAAATTAATCTTGCCAGAAATGTTTAACCTGAAGCTAAGCATAAGAACACAATTAGATGAATTCAAAATGTCTACAAGACAACTGGCCTGGACTCTTTCTTTTCTTAAGTCAGTATCATTAAAAATAAAAAAAGGAGGGCTACTTTAAATTGAAAGAAATTTAAAAGGCAAAAACTCCTAAATATAATTTTCACACTGGGTTGAATCTTTAAAGAAACTAGATGTAAAAATTGAATTATGATTATTTTTTATAACGGCCTTAATTTTAACAAGGCCATGTTAAAATTTTGGGGATGAAGGGTTATGCACTGTGCAAGGAACTTTCAAGCAGTTTGAGAGAGATTGAGAAACAGAGGAGTGAAAAAGAAAGAGACAGAGTACAGATGTTTCAGACTGTTATATCTAAAGAGAGTATTTGAATGCTCATTGCATGATTGGTCTGCCCACATTTTTGTAGATTCAAATGTTTTCCAAATACAGAGTTGGAGAAAAGTAAAACAAAGACAAAAACAAAAAATATATTAATGGGTAATTTACATTATAATCCCTAGGAATGCCTTGAAGTTTACTTTGTGGAGATCCCTCAGTTTAATTTTTTCAGGAAAAACACACACACACATATATATGTATATATATATACACACACACACACATATATACTTGGATATATATATATATATATATATATGTATGTATGTATTATCTATCTATATAGTTGAAGCCTAGCTTGAGAGTAGCTGTATTTAAGATTTATGTATTTTTTGTAAATCCCAAATTTAGTATCAAAGTTCTGTCTCAAGACTATCTGTGAGGAAATCTTGTTAGTTACATGGAAAAGTTCTATCATCTATGGAAAACAAAAATATAAGGTACCTGATTTATTTAAAAAATAAATAAATAAAAAGCCTCAGAGGCAGTGCAAAGAGATAGACTTGAACACCAACCACCATGATGTCAGCCATCCTGCTGTTCCCATTATGGAAAGCTAGGAAAGTGGCAACAGGAAATTTCAGATAAAATGAGAGACAGAGAGTGATGAGAGAAACTAACATAGTCTAAGTTACATAGTAGGCAATGGCAATCAAAGACAAGTAAGACCTAAGCCCTACAGTATTCATAGCAAATGTTGTGTAAAATAAATTGATAAATGAAATCACTGGTTGGCTGTATTTGGGGAAACTAAAAAGGCTATAGGATACAGACTGATTGGAATCTGATGTAATACCAGCGTGACTTCTGAAAGATAGTCTAAAGTAATTCAACTAAAATGTGAGAGAAATTTCTGAATTAAAAGTTCCTGTAGGGTTTCCTTCCTCTTCCCACAATAGCTAATTAATATCAGCTATACAAGAAAATGGAGATTATTTCAGTTGAATAAAACATGTAAGAGTAACATATAAGAGTTGAGAACACAGAAGAGAGGAATAACTCTAGTCTATTTCCATACATCAGAGCCTAGAGTAGTAAATCAGCACAGTGCTCAGAATTCTCATCTGTACCTCCAAAATGGTAAATCTAAAATCTAAGTAGTTACATGCATGTGTTTTCACGAAGGAAAAGTGGAAAAAAAAAAAAAAAACAAACCTCTAGGGAGAAATAGTGAAATTGAAAAACAGAGAATGTGGACAATAGAGGTGATTCCAAAGTTATAGAATAAAATGATAAAATGATTTTAACCCTGAGTATTCTCCCAAAAAAATTATTTATCCATCCACAAAATTACTTCTGCAAATATGTGTACCTTTAAGAAACCTTTAATACAATTTCAAACAGCAGAAATAAAGGGCAGCACACTTCTCCCCCCAAATTTTCTCCTCTACCATTCCTCAGACAAGAAAACTGGTAGAATAGGAATATATTGTTTTTATTCTACCAGTGGAATGAGGATGTTCTCAGATGTTTAAGGGAAAAGTTAAAGATGAGCAAGATGAAAAGCAGGAGGAGAAAGAGAAGAGGGCGCCAGAGGATGAGATGGCTGGATGGCATCGCTGATTCACTGGACATGAACTTGGGCAAACTCTGGGAGATGGTTAGAGACAGGGAGGCCTGGAGTGCTGTGGTCTATGGGGTCTCAAAGAGTCAGACATGACTGGGCAAATGAACAACAAGATGAAAATAAACAGCTTGGCAGTGTCACTTGCCTTCTACAGGAAGAAAGTAACCTGCTCTGCCTGCAATAAATAATGAAAACTAGACAAAAACATCTCAATCTAGAGAAGATAATCGTACATCATTTCATGAAACAAAGAATGAAACCATCAGAACATTATCTTATTAACAAAATGAAGAACAATTAGAGGAGATGGTAAGACAGTAGAATGAGATAAGAAAGGGGACTGCAAGCAGAACAGAGGGCCAAAACAGTATTGTGCATTTATTTAATAAACTGAAAATAGTAGTACAATTGAATCACATAGGAAAATATTAAGATGATAATAACATATACATGAAAAAGATAAAAGGTTAAAGTATTTAGAGATACCATATAATATGAACATAATTAGTGCCCTGTATTAGGGAATCAACAAATAGCATACAGATCTATTCAAAAACATAGGGCAGGAGAACTTATAGAGTGTAAGGAAACGATTCACAGAGAGTAGGACGATCCTAATTCCACAATAAAAGGAGCTATGTTTACAAATCAACTATTGATTTCTAAAAATCAAAGACTAATTTCTGTCAAATATATATACTAAAAAAGGAAATAAATAGAATGTGTGTCTGGAGTGGGGAATGGTATGATAGAACAATTACAGCTTGACTTCAACTTTCTTAACCATGTGTAATGAAATAATATGGAAGAAGACTTAAAAATGTTGAAGAAAAATGTGACTGGAAATCAGTAGTATACATGAGATAATCTGTCAGATTTAGGCTGCCATCAATCCATTTCTTGTGCATAAACACTACTAGCTCCTCTAAGTGGATGTGGTCACTCCTTAAGTGATGCCATGTCAGATTTAAACTTTGCCTACATCAGGACCAACATTGTCACCTCTTCTCTTTCGAGTGTTCTGCTGAAATGTAAGGAGTCCAGGCTATCTTGGAAAGAGAAAAAATGTGAGGTATCACTGAAGTACCAGACATGTGAATGAATAGCTATCTTAGATGTTCCAGCCTCAGCAGTTACTAGCAGTTACTCAGTAGTTACTAGCTTCACCTCTGTGAAGCCCCAGATACCCATTCTGCCAGACTCTATCCACATTCCTGGTCCACAAAAAAGTGAGGGAAAAAAACGAATATTTATTGCTTTAAATCACTAAGTTTTAAGGTTGTTTATACCATAATAGATCTTTAGGATAGTTTACTTAATCAAAATCTATTTAAAAATAAGTAATGAGCAGACATTCTCAGCTATTTTCTTTTAAATGAAGGAACACAAAATCTATTAATCATTCTTGGTAAATGATTATCCAATCAAGATTAAATTAAAGCACCTAGAAATGGAAAAACAGTGCTAAAAAGTGACTAACTTTGAGCATTAAATTCATTCAGAAATAATGATGCTACTGAAAATTTATTTCTTATATAAAACAGAATTTAAATGGTATGAACTTGGACAATGTTAAAGCAATAACATAACCAAGCAAAATGACAGTGTGAGTGGAGGAAACTAGAGAATTAGCCAATGACTATTATCATCACATTTCTCAGTAAGGAGTCATTAAAACACAGTTTACACAAACTTGACTAGAGTGCGTTAATGGCTTTCAAACATTAATAACCTTAGTGAGATTTGTCAGAAAATGGTATTCCTTATTTAGTGACACATTTATTTGAATATCAAAAATTCTCCCCCTTTTCATTTTAACAAACATAAATTGTATGCTGTAATATTTATAATAACATCTACAGCATTTTTTTGGAAATGTTTCTTTGTTTTTATATATGTATATACATTGAATAATATCTCTATAGCTAAATCTCTCCAATGTAATAGACATAAGTCACATTTGGCTATTTAAATTAAAATTAATGAAATTAAATAAATTTAGAAATGCTATTTTTCAATTTCACAAGCCACAGATCAAGTGCTCAATAGTCATACAGGGCGGCTGCTGCTGCTGCTAATTTGCTTCAGTTGTGTCTGACTCTGTGTGACCCCATAGACGGCAGCACACCAGGTTCCACTGTCCCCGAGATTCTCCAGGCAAGAATACTGGAGTGGGTTGCTATTTCCTTCTCCAATGCATGAAAGTGATAAGTGAAAGTGAAGTCCCTCAGTTGTGTCTGCCTCTTTGTGACCCCATGGACTGTTGCCCACCAGGCTCCTCCGTTCATGGGATTTTCCAGGCCAGAGTGCTGGAGTGGGTTGCCATTTTCTTCTCCACATACAGGGCTAGAACCTAGTATATTGGAAGTAAAACAAATGAAGCAAAGTCTACCTAATGTTAATAGTGGTTGTCACTTGTACAGCAATTTGGGGTTTTATTTTATGTTTATTTATGTTTTAATTTTGTGTATTTGTATTTTATGAATTTCTTGAATAATTGTCAATATCTTTCTACCATATTTACAAAAAAAGCTGAAACTAGAATGACATTTCTTTTTAAAATGTCTAGAGGAAAATAACAAAGTTTCAATACAGGTTAATACAGGTTAATCTCCAGGATGGTGGAGATTCAGAAGACTGTAATATTCATTTTTTTATTTTTAGCATTTTAAACATTTTTTAAAATATCACGGAATAATGGAATATCATGGAATAATAATAGAATAAACTTTCTGTGCTCTCTGATTGATTTTTCTGTAAACTTAAAACAACTCTAAAAATAAAATATATTGAACAAAAAAATATGAAAAAAATTGAGAAAATGTTCTTAGTAAAAGTTACCAACTTTGAAAAACTTGGAGATAAAAAGATCATGGTGTATATGACAGATTACAATTATTCAGTATATGCCCTAATAAACATAGTTAGACAGAAGACTAAGAGCTAGGCAGAAATTCTTTTAGAGTTCTGTGAATTCTAAATTATTTGGATTTTATAAATTTAAGTACAAGAAAGAAATGAGTGAAACATAATAATCAGAATTCCTTCTCTTGAGAAATTGAGTGTATGATGAAGCACACTATACTTAAGGATTTTACTAAGGGTTCTGAGAACTCAGTTCAGTTAAGTTCAGTTCAGTTGCTCAGTCACGTCTATTCCTTGCGACCCATGAGTTGCATCACACCAGTCCTCCCTGTCCATCATCAACTCCTGGAGTTCACCCAAACTCATGTCCATCGAGTCGGTGATGCCATCCAACCATCTCATCCTCTGTTGTCCCCTTCTCCTTCTGCCCCCAATCCCTCCCAGCATCAGAGTCTTTTCCAATGAGTCAACTCTTCACACGAGGTGGCCAAAGTATTGGAGTTTTAGCTTTAGCATCAGTCCTTCCAATGAACACCCAGGAATGATCTCCTTTAGGATGGACTGGTGGATCTCCTTGCAGTCCAAGGGACTCTCAAGAGTCTTCTCCAATACCACAGTTCAAACGCATCAATTCTTCAGTGTTCACCTTTCTTCACAGCTCAACTTGCACATCCATATTTGACCACTGGAAAAATCATATCCTTCACTAGATGGACCTTTGTTGGCAAAGTAATGTATCTGCTTTTCAATATGCTATCTAGGTTGGTTATAACTTTTCTTCCAAGGAGTAAGCGTCTTCTAATTTCATGGCTGCAGTCACCATCAGCAGTGATTTTGGAGCCCCCCAAAATAAAGTCTGACACTGTTTCCACTGTTTCCCCATCTATTTCCCATGAAGTGATGGGACCAGATGCCATGATCTTAATTTTCTGAATGTTGAGCTTTAAGCCAACTTTTTCACTCTCCTCTTTCATTTCATCAAGAGGCTTTTTAGCTCCTCTTCACTTTCTGCCATAAGGGTGGTGTCATCTGCCTATCTGAGGTTATTGATATTTCTCCCAGCAATCTTGATTCCAGCTTGTGCTTCTTCCAGCCCAGCGGTTCTCATGATGTACTCTGCATAGAAGTTAAATAAGCAGGGTGACAATATACAGCCTTGACATACTCCTTTTCCCATTTGGAACCAGTCTACTGTTCCATGTCCAGTTCTAACTGTTGCTTCCTGACCTGCATACAGATTTCTCAAGAGGCAGGTCAGGTGGTCTGGTATTCCCATCTCTTTCAGAATTTTCCACAGTTTATTGTGATCCACATATCTTCTGCTTCTGTTAGGTCCACACCATTTCTGTCCTTTGTCGAGCCCATCTTTGCATGAAATGTTCCCTTGGTATCTCTAATTTTCTTGAAGAGATCTCTAGTCTTTCCCATTGTGTTCTTTTCCTCTATTTCTTTGCATTGGTCACCGAGGAAGGCTTTCTTATATCTCCTTGCTATTCTCTGGAACTCTGCATTCATATGCTTATATCTTTCCTTTTCTCCTTTTCTTTTCACTTCCCTTCTTTTCACAGCTATTTGTAAGGCCTCCCCAGACAGCCATTTTGATTTTTTGCATTTCTTTTCCATGGAAATGGTCTTGATCCCTGTCTCCTGGACAATGTCATGAACCTCCATCCATAAGTCATCAGGCACACTATCTATCAGATCTAGTCCCTTAAATCTATTTTTCACTTCCACTGTATAATCATAAGGGATTTGATTTAGGTCATACCTGAATGGTCTAGTGGTTTTCCCTACTTTCTTCAATTTCAGTCTGAATTTGGCAATAAGGAGTTCATGAGAGGAGCCACAGTCAGCTCTTGGTCTTGTTTTTGCTGACTGTATAGAGCTTCTCCATCTTTGTCTTCCCTGGTGGCTCAGCGGATAAAGCATCTGCCTGCAATGCAAGAGACCCAGTTTCAATCCCTGGGTTGGGAAGATCCGCTGAAGAAGGAAATGGCAGCCCACTCCAGTATTCTTGTCTGGAGAATCCCATGGACAGAGGAGCCTGGTGGGCTACAGTCTACCCAGTCGCAAAGAGTTGGACACGAATGAGCGACTTCACACACACATAAAACTTCTCCATCTTTGGCTGCAAAGAATATAATCAATCTGATTTTGGTGTTGACCATCTGGTGATGTCCATGTGTAGAGTCTTCTCTTGTGTTTTTGGAAGAGGGTGTTTGCTATGACCAGTGCATTTTCTTGGAAAAACTCTATTAGTCTTTGCCCTGCTCCATTCCGTATTCCAAGGCCAAATTTGCCTGTTACCCCAGGTGTTTCTTTACTTTCTACTTTTGTATTCCAGTCCCCTATAACGAAAAGGACATCTTTTTTGGGTGTTAGTTCTAAAAGGCCTTCATAGAACCGTTCAACTTCAGCTTCTTCAGCGTTACTGGTTGGGGCATAGACTTGAATTACTCGATATTGAATGGTTTGCCATGGAAACAAACAGAGATCATTCTGTCATTTTTGAGATTGCATCCAAGTACTGCATTTCAGACTCTTTTGCTGACCATGATGGCTACTCCATTTCTTCTAAGGGATTTCTGCCCACATCCAAGGTCAAGGGTGGTGGCTGACAGGAGCCCATGAACAGTAGGATTCAGTTCATTTCCAGTTTAACAGTAACACTGGTTTGGAAATTGGTTTTACCAAATTAGCTCGACTTCAAGGCAGCATTTGGCTAGCACAGTCTCTCTTTAAAAGCAGCAACAGTTTTTGCAAAATGAGACTAACCTGCATCAGCACCACGGATGTTGACATTAGGTTCCCTCAAGCCACAAGAAAAGAGAAGAAAATAGTGACTATTATTTAATAACTAAGAAGGCTGATTATGAATGCCATTACAACACCACTGAGTATAGATGAGACATGGGGTTAGGAGTGTATTTTGAAGACTGGCTGCCACTCCTATAAGAATTAAAGATAAAAAAGATAAAACAGTACTTTCTATTTATATTCTACTATGCACCATAAAATTTACCCTCAGAGTTGTGCAATATAGAACAGCACAAGCTACATCAAATCATTCAAAAATGTGTGGGGACAATCAGTTCTTCATTTAAAATACTACAAAACACAAGAATTTGATTCTCTGGATTCTCCACTCCTTCAGCCCCATTCTGGTCCAACCAACGTTCCTCAGTGGATTTCAAGTCCTCCTGGACTAGAGTAAGGAAGTAGGAGTCATTTAATCTTGAGATAACTTGCTTATTTCCCATTTCTGCCCCTGCCACTTACATACACAAGAGAATGATCTACAATTTCCAGATGATGCTTCTGGGCAATCAGTGATACAGGCCAGTTGATTACTCCTTTTTCTTTGATACAGTTTCATCCTTGAGTTTCTCTGCACATGCCAAATTTCCTCTCTGAAAATAGCCTCTCTGCAATCCAATACTGCCCACCCAATGATTTATTATTGATAATGACTTCTTACATTTATTATTATTATTGTTATATCATTAGTATTATACATTTTCTTTCATAAAGGACAGTGTTCTTTGGAAAGGAGACTAGCTCATACAATGCAGTTTTACCCCTAATTGTTCTCATGTGAACATGTTGACATTATCAGCAGTATTATTTGTTGATACAAAATATGGGCTATATGGCTTTGAATGAGTTTGCATTTGTATTTCTTATTCTACTAGATTAAAAGTCTCTGGCCATTATGTGTGTGCTTGCATCAGGCACATTATTTCAGTGCATGAGTATAATGGTAATAACATGATAATAATGGTAATAACAATGATAACAGCAACAGTATACAATATAACTTTAAAGACAGGAAAGGAAGTGCAAGGTGGAAACTCTCAAAGTTCATTTTACTAGCAGTTAAAATTACTTGGGAAAGAGAAAAAAGTCTAGTAAAGTTAGATTCAGAGTTCTGAGAAAGACTTTTTTTTTTTTTAATATTGATTTACAATCCTAATATTATGAAATAATTTTTATGATCTCCGATTAGCCTACATCACGTACACTTGAAAGTGAAAGTGAAAGTTGCTCAGTCGTGTCTAACTCTTTGCGACCCCATGGACTATACAGTATGTGGAATTCTCCAGGCCAGAATACTGTAGTGGGGAGCCTTTCCCTTCTCCAGGCGATCTTCCCAGCCCAGGGATAAAACCCAGGTCTCCCACATTGCAGGCGGATTCTTTTACCAGCTGAGCCACAAGGGAAGCCTGTTATGTATTCTTAGTTGTTTGTAATTGGAACACAAAGAAACACAACCTCTATATTTGTGTTTCATTAAACATGCATATGAGGCACTAGAGATGGATACCTTTATAAACTTAACCTAGTTTTAGAAAAAAGTTAAAGATACTCAGAATTAATATAAGTTCTTGGAGGAACTCATCTAAGCCCTGAAAAGTATTGTTTAAAAAGTGAAAGTGAAAGTGAAGTCTCTCAGTCGTGTCTGACTCTTAGCGACCCCATGGACTGCAGCCCACCAGGCTCCTCCATCCATGGAATTTTCCAGGCAAGAGTACTGGAGTGGGGTGCCATTGCCTTCTCCAAGGTGGGCTAGGACCCCTAACACAGAGTGGCAGCCCAGCTGAGGGCAACGGAGGCCATCGCCCATCCCTTCAGAATGCCGCTCATTAAAAAAAGTAAACTGAAAAATAAATATTCTCTTTAACCTAAAATCTACTCATAGAGTACTAAATGAAAGAACAATAGTGAAGAGTGACTTCATGGAATTAGATGTTCTAGATTTCATTTATCTTTTTTCTCTTTAAATCTGCAATAAATTTAACTTGCCCATTACTCTAAATAAAATGCAACCAGGGAAAGTTGTAAAAGCCTGCACTTAAAAAAACATAGATATTCTTCATATTTATTAGAACACAGCAAATTTTCCATTTTGGCTTGAATATGCTCTCTTTAGCCTGAACTATAGTGAATGTTGCCAAATGCATTCTCTACACATCTCTGGCATGAGAGTTGGACTGTGAAGAAGGTTGAGCGCCAAAGAATTGATGTTTTTGAACTGTGGTGTTAGAGAAGACTCTTGAGAGTCCCTTGGACTGCAAGGAGATCCAACCAGTCCATTCTGAAGGAGATCAGCCCTGGGATTTCTTTGGAAGGAATGATGCTAAAGCTGAAACTCGAGCACTTTGGCCACCTCATGCAAAGAGTTGACTCATTGGAAAAGGCTCTGATGCTGGGAGAGATTGAGGGCAGGAGGAGAAGGGGACGGCCGAGGATGAGATGGCTGGATGGCATTACCGACTTGATGGACGTGAGTCTGAGTGAACTCTGGGAGATGGTAATGAACAGGGAGGCCTGGCGTGCTTCTATTCATGGGGTCGCAAAGAGTTGGACACGACTGAGCGACTGAACTGAACTGAAAGAACAATCTAAGAGACATACCATAGAATCACTTTGGGTGTATACTTGCTCTTCCACTTCTTCTCTAGTCAAAGTCTTAACAAGAAGTAAATTTCACATTCATACATAAGTCAAATAGAATTGAGTACAATTTCTACCTTTGCTGTTACAGTGCTGCTTTTAGATGAGATCTGTGATCTTTGTCAGTGTGGTGTCCTTTATTCTGCTAAATAGAAAAATTTGCAAAAAATTCATTTAAATTCTCATTAAATTGCCCTTCAGTTCAGTTCAGTTCAGTTCATTTCAGTCGCTCAGTCCTGTCCGACTCTTTGCGACCCCATGAATCGCAGCACGCCAGGCCTCCCTGTTCATCACCATCTCCCTGAGTTCACTCAGACTCACGTTCATCGAGTCCATGATGCCATCCAGCCATCTCATCCTCGGTCATCCCCTTCTCCTCCTGCACCCAATCCCTCCCAGCATCAGAGTCTTTTCCAATGAGTCAACTCTTCTCAGGAGGTGGCCAAAATACTGGAGTTTCAGCTTCAGCATCATTCCTTCTAAAGAAATCCCAGGGTTATCTCCTTCAGAATGGACTGGTTGGATCTCCCTGCAGTCCAAGGGACTCTCAAGAGTCTTCTCCAACACCACAGTTCAAAAGCATCAATTCTTTAGTCGGCAAAGTAATGTCTCTGCTTTTGAATATGCTATCTAGGTTGGTCATAATTTTTGTTCCAAGGATTAAGCATCTTTTAATTTCATGGCTGCAGTCACCATCTGCAGTGATTCTGGAGTTAATCATTCAAATTCGAATATATATAATTAAACTTCTAAGACTCAATTAAGCAAAGATGAAATTTACACAGCACTTAAAATTTTTTCAGCCTTCTTTGTGATAAACAAGGCAGACTCCAACCTGATCCACTCTGCTCCACTAAAAGGTATTGCTAACAGAGTTGCAAAGAGAAAGTTTGTGAGCACAACTTCTTTCAAGTTCAGCAGGAGAGAATATGAAGAGTAATTAATGCAAAAGTGTTCAATAGGGTTGTGACTTTATTATCCTTATAAACTGTCAATTAGGACAAAGTGCTTTCTGTATTTTCTTTTTCAGTTCAATTCAGCTGCTTAGTCATGTCCAACTTTTTGCAACCCCATGAACTGCAGCATGCCAGGCCTCCCTGTCCATCAGCAACTCCCAGAGTTTACTCAAACTTGTGTCCATTGAGTCAGTGATACAATCCAACCATCTCATCCTCTGGTGCCCCCTTTTCCTCCTGCCCTCAACCTTTCCCAGCATCAGGGTCATTTCAAATGAGTCAGTTCTTCACATCAGGTGGCCAAAGTATTGGAGTTTCAGCTTCAGCATCAGTCTTTCCAATGAATATTCAGGACTGATTTCTATAGAGGGACTGGTTGGATCTCCTTGCACTTCAAGGGACTCTCAAGAGTCTTCTCCAACACCACAGTTCAAAAGCTTCAATTCTTCGTCATGAATATCTGGGTCGTGAAAATCTTCTTTATATAGTTCTTCTGTGTATCAACACATGGTTGCCTGTGTATTACACAAGTTCAGTTTGGGGCAGCAAAAATAATAGTAATAAAAATTAATCTAAAACTATAAATACTAACTGATTTAATTCTTGTTGGTCCTTTTTAAATCTCAAAAATCACGTCAAAATACCTGTTTACATTACTGTTATCAGCTCAGTTCAGCTGCTCAGTCATGTCCAACTTTTGGCAACCCCATGGACTGCAGCATGCCGGGCCTCCCTGTCCATCACCAACTCCCGGAGTTCACCCAAACCCATGTCCATTGTGTCGGTGATGCCATCCAATCATCTCATCCTCTGTTGTCCCCTTCTCCTCCTGCCTTCAATCTTTCCTAGGATCAGGGTCTTTTCCAATTATTCAACTCTTCCCATGAGGTGGACAAAGTACTGCAGTTTCAGCTTCAACATCAGTCCTTCCAATGAACACCCAGGACTGATCTCCTTTAGGATGGACTGGTTGGATCTCCTTGCAGTCCAAGGGACTCTCAAGAGTCTTTTCCAACACCACAGTTCAAAAACATCAATTCTTCGGCACTCAGCTTTCCTCACAGTCCAACTTTCATATCGACACATGACCACTGGAAAAAACCATAGCCTTGACTAGACGGACCTTCATTGGCAAAGCAATATCTCTGCTTTTTAATATGCTATCTAAGTTGGTCATAACTTCCATCTTCATAACTTCCAAGGAGTAAGCATCTCTTAATTTCATGGCTGCAATCACTGTTTGCACAAATTTTAAAGCCCCCCAAAAATAAAGTCTGACACTGTTTCCACTGTTTCCTCATCTATTTGCCGTGAAGTGATGGGACCAGATGCCATGATCTTCGTTTTCTGAATGTTGAGCTTTAAGCCAATTTTTCCACTCTCCTCTTTCACTTTCATCAAGAGGCTTTTTAGTTCCTCTTCACTTTCTGCCATAAGGGTGGTATTATCTGCATATATGAGGTTATTGATATTTTTCCTGGCAATCTTGATTTCAGCTTGTGCTTCTTCCAGCCCTGCGTTTCTCATGATGTACTCAGCATATAAGTTAAATAAGCAGGGTGACAATATATAGCCTTGATGTACTCCTTTTCCTATTTGGAACCAGTCTACTGTTCCATGTCCAGTTCTAATTGTTGCTTCCTGACCTTAATACAGGTTTCTCAAGAGGCAGGTCAGGTGGTCTCGTATTCCCATCTCTTTCAGAATTGTTCACAGTTTATTGTGATCCAGACAGTCAAAGGCTTTGGCATAGTCAATAAAGCAGAAATAAACGTTTTTCTGTAATTCTCTTGCTTTTTCTATGATCCAGCGGATGTTGGCAATTTGATCTCTGGTTCCTCTGGCTTTTCTAAAACCAGCCTGAACATCTGGAAGTTCACAGTTCACGTATTGCTGAGAATACGTGAGCACTGGAGAATTTTGAGCATTACTTTACTAGCATGTGAGATGAGTGCAATTGTGCAGTAGTTTGAGCATTCTTTGGCATTGCCCTTCTTTCAGATTAGAATGAAAACTGACCTTTTTTAGTCCTGTGGCTACTGCTGAGTTTTCCAAATTTGCCTTGTCCAAGGTAAGGAGCAGCAGCTGTGCTTTGCTGGAGTAGCTGTGAAGAGATACCCCACGTCCAAGGTAAGAGAAACCCAAGTAAATGGTAGATATTGCAAGAGGGCATACACATTGAGATCATAATCACAGAAAACTAGTCAGTCTGATCACATGGACCGCAGCCTTGTCTAACTCAATGAAACTAAGCCATGCCATGTGGGACCACCCAAGATGGGAGGGTCATGGTAGAGAGGTCTGACAGAATGTGGTCCACTGGAAAAGGGAATGGCAAACCTCTTCAGTATTCTTGCCTTGAGAATCCCATGAACAGTATGAAAAGGCAAAATGATAGGATACTGGAAGGGGGACTCCCCAGGTTGGTAGGTGCCCAATATGCTACTGGAGATCAGTGGAGAAATAACTCCAGAAAGAATGAAGGGATGGAGACAAAGCAAAAACAATACCCAGTTGTGGATGTGACTGGCGATAGAAGCAAGGTCCAATGCTGTAAAGAGCAATATTGCATAGGAACCTGGAAAGTTAGGTCCATGAATCAAGGCAAATTGGAAGTGGTCAAACCGGAGATGGCAGGAGTGAACATTGATATTCTAGGAATCAGAGAACTAAAATGGACTGGAATAGGTGAATTTAACTCAGATGACCATTATATCTGCTACTGTGAGCAGGAATCCCTCAGAAGAAATGGAGTAGCCATCATGGTCAACAAAAGAGTCCATAATGAAGTACTTGGATGCAACCTCAAAAACGACAGCATGATCTCTGTTCATTTCCAAGGCAAACCATTCAATATCATGGTAATCGAAGCCTATGCCCCAACCAGTAACGCTGAAGAAGCTGAAGTTGAACGGTTCTATGAAGACCTTTTAGAACTAACATACAAAAAAGATGTCCTTTTCATTATAGGGGACTGGAATGCAAAAGTGGAAGTTAAGAAACACCTGGAGTAACAGGCAAATTTGACCTTGGAATGCAGAGTGAAACAGGCCAAAGGCTAATAGAGTTTTGCCAAAAGTACTGACTGGTCATAATAAGCACTCTCTTCCAACAACTCAAAAGAAGACTCTACGTATGGACATCACCAGATGGTCAACATTTAAATCAGATTGATTATATTCTTTGCAGCCAAAGATGGAGAAGCTCTATACAGTCAGCAAAAACAAGACCAGGAGCTGACTGTGGCTCAGATCATGAATTCCTTATTGCCAAATTCAGACTTAAATTAAAGAAAGTGGGGAAACGACTAGACCATTCACATATGACCTAAATCAAATCCCTTATGATTATACAGTGGAAGTGAGAAATAGATTTAAGGGACTAGATCTGATAGATAGAGTGCCTGATGAACTATCGACAGAAGTTCATGATATTGTACAGAAGACAGGGATCAAGACCATCCCCATGGAAAAGAAATGCAAAAAAGCCAAATGGCTGTCTGGGGAGGCCTTACAAATAACTGTGAAAAGAAGAGAGGTGAAAAACAAAGGAGAAAAGGAAAGATATAAGCATCTGAATGCAGAGTTCCAAAGAATAGCAAGAAGAGATAAAAAAGCCTTCCTCAGTGATCAATGCAAAGAAATAGAGGAAAACAACAGAATGTGAACGACTAGAGATCTCTTCAAGAAAATTAGAGATACAAAGAGAAGATTTCATGCAAAGATGGGCTCGATAAAGGACAAAAATGGTATGGACATAACAGAAGCAGAAGATATTAAGAAGAGGTGGCAAGAATACACAAAAGAACTGTACAAAAAAAAGCTTCACGACCTAGATAATCTCAACGGTGTGATCACTCACCTAGAACCAGACATCCTGGAATGTGAAGGCAAGTGGGCCTTAGAAAGCATCACTATGAACAAAACTAGTGGAGTTGATGGAATTTCAATTGAGCTATTACTGTTATAGCATATAAATGATATAATTTATGTGAAGCACTATGTCAGTTATAACTTATTACCATAACATTACACATTCGTTCTTTTATTACACACAACATATTTAGACTTTAAGCTTATATTTAGCATGGGATATAATTTGAGTTGATTTTTTTTTTTTTTTTTGCAGTTGATATATGTAGGCTATTTTGATGAATTGCAGTTTTCCACTGTTTGAGATCACTTACTTCTCAAACCATTATAGCATTTCAGTAAAAATAATTCTCCTTAAAAATGAACAGGGAAAATAGTTACCTGGATCACAATTGTGATTACAATGGGCATAGTTACTATTAAAACAATAAGTCAAACATTTACAAATCTTTCATTCATATTCGAATGCCATTTGTAAGGTAATTAATGCCTTTTTACCCTTGGTTCTTTTTGATTGTATATCAAAAGCATTTCTCCTTTCATTTTTAGATAATTGATTTTCAACTTCTTATTTCATGCCTAAAGGAATCAAATATATTGTCTATATGAAAATGTGTGTCCAATGTCCCAAAGTTCATATAACAAGAACACATTTTAATCCTTATTTAAAAATATGGGGAAATTGTCGCTAGGGGTCGGACGCGACTGAGCGACTTCACTTTCACTTTTTACTTTCATGCATTGGAGAAGGAAATGGCAACCCACTCCAGTGTTCTTGCCTGGAGAGTCCCAGGGACGGTGGAGCCTGGTGGGCTGCCGTCTATGGGGTCGCGCAGAGTCGGACACGACTGAAGCGACTTAGCAGCAGCAGCAGCAGTACCAGTACTTAAGTTTATACTTTAAAAATGATGCCACACCTGAGTATCCTCTCTCTTAATTATCCCCCCTACCCAGTCCCCTGTACTGCATCACTTAAGATTGTTCTCTCTTTTGCACTCTAAATACAACTCATTAGCAAATAACAACTTATGCCTCCTCAATATCTCAACCTATTCATTTCTTCCCATACTTAGTACCTGTGACCCAGTCCCCAAATAACCATCACCCCTTTCCTGGACTATTGCAATAACCTCTTAAAGCAGTTGTCAATATTCCCTCCAGCCACTTTCTTAATCCATTTTCCACAGTGAGGTCAGATTAATCATTCCAATAAATCAAATCTGATCTTAGCACACCTCTCCCACTGGAAATGGCATTTTTTGGCTCTTCCTTATTTCTGTAACCTCATCCAGCCCCACACTTTCCTTTGCTCTCTTCCCTTTAGCCTCTCTGGTCTTCCTATAGTTTCTCATCTATCTCCCTCTCATCACAGTTCATTTTCTTATGATCCCACCTCTCTGTGAAATGTTAATCCTTTCCTCATCATCAAATGAAATCTCAGGTCATTCATATTTTTCTCAGAGAAACATTTTTGGAATTCAGTTAACTCTCTCTTGCCTTAATATTAGCTTTCATAGAACTATGTTCTCTTTTTCAACTGAAATAATGACATTGAAAGTGAAAGTGAAATCGCTCAGTCGTGTCTGACTCTTTGCAACCCCATGGACTGTAGCCTATCAAGCTCCTCTGTCCATGAGATTTTCCAGGCAAGAGTGCTGGAGTGGATTGCCATTGCCTTCTCCAGGGGATCTTCCTGATGTGCAAATATGTTATTACTCTCTTTCCTGACTTTAGGGCATATAGTACACGAAAGCTGGATTTTTTCAGGATACCCATACTCTAGAACAATCCAAGCCAAGTACAAAAAAGCTACTATGTTACTGAGTCCAAGCCCATGTGGATCACTGGACAACAGACCAGTGCATTGAAAACTAAATTCTTAGATCAAGGAATAGTGACCTTACTTGGAAAGCAAGCAGACTGAGAAGACGGTAGACTAGTATCCCTAAGAACCATCCTGCCTGAGGTAGAATTCAGGCCTCTTTTATACAAAAAAAACGGGAGAAAGTAAAGTCAAATACCTCCTGGTTCCAGTCAGCCTCTGAAAGTGATGTGCTAATTTCTCCCTGCCCATAGTCATTCAGAGCTTGTCTGGGTCAGGATGTTTCCTATGAGATGAACAAAAGTTTTATCTTAATACTTATAGCTCAGTCGGTTAAAACTCAGCCTGCAATGCAGGAGTCTGCCTGTTATTCAGGAGATGTGATTTTGATCCCTGGATTGGGAAGACACCCTGGAGAAAGAAATAGCAACACACTCCAATATTCTTGCCTGGGAATCCCATGGACAGAGGAGACTGGTGGTCTACAGTCCACGGGGTCACAAGAGTTGGACACAACTTAGTGACTAAACCACCACCACCACTGGGAAGCAAGGTTCTCAGAGATTGGCCATTATATAAAATTTAAGTTTATAGGCAATATCCCTTTAGTGAATAAATTGTAATAGAACACAAAGTATTTTTTTTCCATTGCAAATATGTGGCAGGCACATGATCTGCACTATAGAAGTATAATTTTATTTACCCCACATAATAATTTTAAAAATTAAGTATTGGTATTATTATATTTTTATGAGGAACTAGAGGCAAAAAGAAGGCAACTAAATTGTGGAGGCCACAGAGCTGGTAAATGAGAGATTTGGGTTTTGAGCCAAAAATCTGTAGGACTAGTAGATGCCTGCTAAGAATCTATATGATGCACTGCCTCACAGGATAGACAGTTACTGAACATGAGTAAAATGAATAGTTGCCATACTCAGGACAACCCTGATGACATAAATAGGTATTTCTATTCATGTATTCAAAAATTGGATTTGAATTATTTATTCAATATATAGTTTAAGTCAAGCAATATCAAATATAGCCCCCACATTTAGTGAAATTCATTTGGTGTCTTTTCTGTGACATAGCACAGACAAAGAGAATATAATTGTGTTTACATAAATTAGGTTGAAACTTATGCAGCTTCTGTATGTAGGCTAAAAACTGAAAACAAATATTTGAGTGTTTTCTTACAAAGTGAATAGTACTCATATGTGTAGTGAAGCGTTTTGATGGTATTCTCTGAACATTGTTTATTCAGACAAAAATTAACTTAATAATCTAACCATTAATTAATGAAAGGCAGATCAAGATTTATTCTGCTTAATTTATTATTTTAGACCATGATATCTTTCTTTAAACAGAATGCATCTACCTTGTGATAAGCACTTAGGTGCTTTACATTTAAATATAAATAACGCAAATGCTCTACTTTCTGTATGCTTGATCTATTGGGAGAAACAAAAGAGATAACAGTGCAAACTGGTAAGTGTGTACATGGAAAGGAGTAATTTACCCATGGAAAAACTTCAGGACCAACAAGAGCCAACTGAACATTGAAAATGATTGCTTCCTTCCTTTGGAAAATCAGAGTTGTAAACTTGCATTTGGGGGCTTAAGAGTGGCTTACTATGAGTAGTATAGGATGCGATTGAACAAACTGAACGAAAATCTATTTGCCTCTAGATTTTGCAGAGACGGACAAGATGGTTATGGAAATAGTGAAAAATGAAGCTAAACATGCTAGCATCAGCCAGATCATGAAGAGTCTTGATTTGTTGAGGAATGTCAACGTTTTCCTAAATGTTATTGGACATAAAACATGCAGCAGAACACTAACAAATTCATATTGTCATTTAAACAAAATCATCTTTGGGAAAAGAGTAAAGGTATATAGGGATGATGAGGAAGTTTTCATCCAGTAGAAATGGCTCAGAGGTTAAAGCATCTGCCTCCAATGCAGGAGACCTGGGTTTGATCCCTGGGTCGGGAAGATCCCCTGGAGAAGGAAATGGCAATCCACTCCAGTATTCTTGCCTGGAGAATCCCATGGACAGAGAAGCCTAGTGGGTTACAGTCCACAGGGTCACAAAGAGTCGGACACAACTGAGCGACTTCACCTTACCTTACCTTACCTTACCTTACCTTACCTTAGAAATAGTAGTTAGAAGGCTATTTTGTTAAACCAAAAATTATGAGCACCATACTAAGACTGTTGCATTAGGTCTAAAAAGAAATGGAAGAATCAACCTGATATGGTGACTTATTGAAAATGGTTGAAGAAGAAGAGAAGAAGTAAAGATTAATCTTAGATTTTGAACTTTCACAATTGATGGGATGGGAATGTCTTATTTTTCTGTCTTATTGTCAAGACCATCTTGAATATAACAAGCTCCTCATTTACGGAATATTCAGGCATGCTCTCTAGGGTGGATGATTTCATTTAAAATTTCAAAATTAAAACATTAATCATGACACAAGGTACAAGCTTAATTTTCAGGTAAGAACATCAGGAATGAAATAATTTCTGAGTGCTACATGGCTAATAAATGTGTAAACTAAGAGGTAAATCTAGATCCGTCACTCTCCATGGAAATTAATTACTATTGATTGTCTAGTGTGTGAAAGATGAAAAACATCAAACAATTAAGGAGATGACTATTCAGGCTGTTACAATAGGAAGCACTCTTGGTATTAAGTATCATTTCAAAGAAAAGGAGGAAGGACTGGAGTCTATAAAGAAGCTAAACAAGGGAGTTATCAGTGAGTCTTATGGGAGTAATAATGAATGATGAAGACCAAAGCTTAATTGAAGGGTGAAGGCAGTTATTTTGCAGAATATGCCAGGGTAGGATGGTCCTTTTATTGGTTATTTTCCAGAACACAAAAGGGTAGGGCAATAATTAAAATTCTTTGTTAAAGTAAAATAACTATGCAGTGGGGATAATTTGGCAGTTCATGTTTAATAGAAGGTACTTTTTTTAGTCATGCCAATTATTAGAGTTACTTTATGTGACACAACAGTTATGTACACAATAGGCCACTTATTCTAAAATCACCACCTTTTTTTAGTTTCCCCTAAAAGACACTTACTCCTTGGAAGGAAAGTTATGACCAACCTAGATAGCATATTCAAAAGCAGAGACATTACTTTGCCAACAAAGTTCTGTCTAGTCAAGGCTATGGTTTTTCCAGTGGTCATGCATAGATGTGAAAGTTGGACTGTGAAGAAACCTGAGCACCGAAGAATTGATGCTTTTGAACTGTGGTGTTGGAGAAGACTCTTGAGAGTCCCTTGGACTACAAGGAGATCCAACCTGTCCATTCTAAAGGAGATCAGCCCTGGGTGTTCTTTGGAAGGACTGATGCTAAAGCTGAAACTCCAACACTTTGGCCACCTCATGTGAAGAGTTGACTCACTGGAAAAGACTCTGATGCTGACAGGGATTGGGGGCAAGAGGAGAAGGGGACGACAGAGGATGAGATGGCTGGATGGCATCAGTAACTCGATGGACATGAGTATGGGTCTACTCTGGGAGTTGGTGATAGACAGGGAGGCCTGGCATGCTGTAGTTCATGGGGTCACAAAGAGTCGGACACGACTGAGCAACTGAACTGAACTCAAGCCTCAAAACTCTTTCCTGTTACTACTCGATGTTTCCATATTTATATTCTCTTGAAGTTTAAGCTTCGAAAAGCTCAAAATCTAACTTATTCTTATTCCTTCTACAAATATCCATTCAAGCACTAGTACTAGACAGAGGGCACAAGAAGTAATTTGATAGGAGTCTAGGCCAGATCTACCTGCTGGTCTTGGATAGTCTCTAAAGAGGGAGGGAGAAGCAGCTGTGGCTCACCCTGAAATGCAGGCACATATTAGGGAGCTTCAGCGGCAGCTGACGTTTTGGTTCATTAGCCCAAGACCAGGCCCCAGCAAACAGCCTGCAAGTTTTGGTACTGGGACACCTCAGGCCAAACAACTAACTAGATGGGAACACAGTCCTACTCATCAGCGAACAGGCTGCCTAAAGACGAAAGAGCCCACCACTGGCTCTGGGTTCACTCCTAGACCATGGCCCCGTCTACTAGAGGGCCAAGACACAGACCCACCGACCAGAGGACAGGCATGAGCCCCTCCCACCAAGAAGACAGAACAAACCACTAGACCAGCCTCATCCACCAAGGGGCAAGACACGAGAGAGAAAACTATGATGATGCAACACAGGCCAGACTCCACCCTGGGACCAGTGAGGCCTGGGGCCAGCCTGCTAGCAGGGCAATGCAACATTCAGAACGCCCTGGATCCCATACCCAACTGTGTCTTGAACCTCACCTTACCACAAACTATCTGAAGCAAATTCTGGGATCCCTGGCCCTGAAGCCAGACTCTAGGAACCATCTCTTCTCCCTGTGGACAGGCTCTAAACTCAGATTTAGATCTGTCAGTGAATGGGCAACAGCCCCAGAAGCTTCCAGACCCTGGGACTCTACCCACCAGTTAGCCAACACTAGCCCTGAGGTACCCCAAGGATTCTTCAACCAGAATCTTTGTGGCCAGACTCCAATAAACAGGAGCCAGCAGCATCCACACAGGGCAGTGCCTAGCAACAGACCAGACTAGAAGCCTAACAAACTACCCATATAGATAGCCCACCCCCATGGCAGGACCTACACAGCACTGTGAGAGGAAACACCTAGAATCTAGAGCTTGGGTGACGAAGGGGTATGTGCTGCTAGGACACATACAATGTCTCCTAAAGAAGGCCAGTTCTCCAAGGTTGAAAATTATAACTAATTTACCATGTACATAAAAATACAAATAGCAACTAAGCCAAAATGAAGTAACAGAAAGATGTGTTTAAGATGAAGGAACAAGATAAAACCTCAGAAGAAGAACTAAGTGAAGTGGAGACAGGCAACCTACTTGAGAAAGAGTTAAGAGTAATTATCATAAAGATGATGAAAGAACTCAGGAGGACAATGGGTGCACAGACACAGGTTAGAAATTTTCAACAAAGAGAAAATATAAAGAGCAACCAGAGATGAAGAATAACTAAAATAAGTGAACTATCAAGTGAAGTTTTAGTTCAGTTCAATAAGTTGCTCAGTCATGTCCGACTCTCTGTGACTCCATTAACCACAGCATGCCAGGCCTCCCTGTCTATCACCAACACCTGGAATTTAACCAAACTCATGTCCATTGAGTCATTGATGTCATCCAACCATCTCATCCTCTGTCATTCCATACTCCTCCTGCCCCCAATTGTTCCTAGCTTTGGGGTCTTTTCAAATGAGTCAGTTCTTTGCATCAGGTGGCCAAAGTATTGGAGTTTCAGCTTTAGCATCAGTCCTTCCAATGAACACCCAGGACTCATTTCCTTTAGGATGGACTGGTTGGATCTCCTTGCAGCCCAAGGGACTCTCAAGAGTCTTCTCCAACACCACAGTTCAAATGCATCAATTCTTCAGCGCTCAGCTTTCTTTATAATCCAACTCTCACATCCATACATGACTACTGGAAAAACCATAGCCTTGACTAGATGGATCTTTGTTGGCAAAGTAATGTCTCTGATTTTTAATATGCTATCTAGTTTTGTAGTAACATTCCTTCCAAGGAGTAAGCATCTTTTAATTTCATGGCTGCGGTCACTGTCTGCAGTGATTTTGGAGCCCCCCAAAATAAAGTCAGCCACTGTTTCCACTGTTTCCCCAACTATTTGCCATGAAGTTATTGGACCAGATACCATGATCTTAGTCCTCTTTCACTTTCATCAAGAGGCTCTTTAGTTCTTCTTCACTTTCTGCCATAAGGGTGGGGTTATCTTCATATCTGAGGTTATTGATATTTCTCCCGGCAATCTTGATTCCAGCTTGCACTTCTTCCAGTGCAGCGTTTCTCATGATGTACTCTGCATATAAGTTAAATAAGCAGGGTGACAATATACAACCTTGACATACTTATTTTCCTATTTGGAACCAGTCTGTTGTTCCATGTCCAGTTCTAACTGTTGCTTCCTGACCTGCATAGAGATTTCTCAAGAGGCAGGTCAGGTGGTCTGGTATTCCCATCTCTTTCAGAATTGTCCACAGTTTATTGTGATCCACACAGTCAAAGGCTTTGGCATAGTCAATAAAGAAAAGTAGATGCTTTTCTGGAACTCTTTTGCTTTTTTAATAATCAAGCAGATGTTAGCAATTTGATCTCTGGTTCCTCTGGCTTTTCTGAAAGCAGCTTGAACATCTGGAGGTTCACCGTTCCTGTACTGCTGAAGCCTGGCTTGGAGAATTTTGAGCATTACTTTACTAGTGTGTGAGATGGGTGCAATTGTGCAGTAGTTTGAGCATTCTTTGGCATTGCCTTTCTTTGGGATTGGAATGAAAACTGACCTTTTCCAGTCCTGTAGCCACTGTTGAGTTTTCCAAAAACTGACCTTTTCCATTTCTGTGGCCACTGTTGAGTTTTCCAAATTTGCTGACATATTGAGTGCAGAACTTTCACAGCATCATCTTTTAAGATTTGAAATAGCTCAATTGGAATTCCATCACCTCCACTAGCTTTGTTTTCAGTGATGTTTCCTAAGGCCCACTTGACTTTACATTCCAGTATGTCTGGGTCTAGGTGAGTGATCACACCACCGTGATTATCTGGGTCATGAACATCTTTTTTGCATAAGTGAAATTTAAATAACATCAAAAATTAATGTATCTAACTCATCACCTAAACTGCAATTATTAAGATTTTAGTTCACAATACAAAATTATGATTATTGACTCTAATAGAGGCTGTAATTATACATATACACTGATTTGAGCCTAATTTATTAGATTAAATACATAGGTTGGATCAAACAAGAATTTAGGGTATATAGGGAAGCAGATCAATTACAACCACTTAGTACATAGTGGGTCCTATAAGGTCCTTATGATTATAGACCTAGGGTATTGGTCACTTGGTATGTGAAGCACGTATCTTCTATGAAAGACAAATCATCAAATTTGAGAAGTTACACTATTTCAGAAAATTGAATTAGTTTTTTCAAAAAGTAATTTTTTGAAATGGTGTTTTGCCCACTCTAAATCTGAAAATGTTTTAAATAGG
>SJYT01031686.1:114991-185805 GCA_006410635.1 Cephalophus harveyi
CAGTTTAATGATTTCATCTCTTCATTATAATAACATTTATTATCCATTATAATTATCTGAATGCAATACTTTTAGCACAAATCATCTTTACAAATCTTATTGAAGCAAGGCTTCATAAAGGTAATTTTTCATTTTATGACTGTATTTTAAATATATATTTTCATAGAACGATTTCTAAACCATATCCTTACTTTTAAATGGTATACCTGATTCCTCATATGAGACATTTGTGCAGCTAAGTTCAGTTGCCCAGGCATGTCCGACTCTTTGCCACCCAATAGACTGCAGCACACCAGGCTTCCCTGTCCATCACTAACTCCCAGAGCTTGTTCAAATTCATGTACATTGAGCCTGTAATGCCATTCCAAGCATCTCATCCTCTGTAATCCCATTCTTTTCCTGTTCTCAATATTTCCCAGCACGAGGATCTTTTCCAATGACTCAACACTTCTCATCAAGTGTTGAAAGTATTGGAGCTTCAGCTTCAGCATCAGTCCTTCCAATGAACATTCAGGACTGATTTCCTTTATAATTGACTGATTTGATCTCCTTGCAGTCCAAGGGACTCTCAAGAGTCTTCACCAACATCACAGTTCAAAAGCATGAATTTTTCAGCACTCATATTTCTTTATGGTCCAATTCTCACATCCATACATGACTACTGGAAAAACCGTAGCTTTGACTACACAAACCTTTGTTGGAAAAGTAATGTCTCTGCTTTTCAACATGCTGTCTAAGTTTGTCATAGCTTTTCTTCCAAGGAATGAAGGACTTTTAATTTCATGGCTGCAGTCATCATCTGCAGTGATTTGGGGCCCAGAAAATAGTTTGTCACTGTTTCCATTGTTTCCCATCTATTTGCCATGAAGTGATGGGACTGGATGCCATGATCTTTGCTTTTTGAATACTGAGTTTTAAATCAGCTTTCTTACTCTCATCTTTCACTTTCATCAAGAGACTCTTTAGTTCCTCTTCACTTTCTACCATAAGTGTCATCTACATACTTGAAGTAATTGATATTTCTCTCAGCAATCTTGATTCCAGCTTGTGCTTCATCCTTCCCAGCATTTCACAAGATGTACACTGCATATAAGTTAAATAAGCAGGGTGACAATAGAAAGCCTTGACGTACTCCTTTTCCAATTTGGAACCAGTCCATGTCTTCTTCTAACTGTTGCTTCTTGACCTGCATAAACGTTTCTTTGGAAGCAGGTAAGGCGGTCGGTTGGAGAAGGCAATGGCATCCCCTCCAGTACTCTTGCCTGGAAACTCCCATGGATGGAGGAACCTGGTAGGCTGCAGTCCATGGGTCGCTGAGTCAGGCTCGACTGAGTGACTTCACTTTCACTTTTCACTTTCATGCATTGGAGAAGGAAATGGCAACCCACTCCAGTGTTCTTGCCTGGAGAATCCCAGGGATGGTGGGGCCCAAAGTGCTGCCATCTTTGGGGTCGCACAGAATCGGACACGACTGAAGCGACTTGGCAGCAGCAAGGCGGTCGGTATTCCCAACTTTTTAAGAATATTCTACAGTTTGTTTGTTGTGATGCACATAGTCAAAGGCCTTGGCATAGTCAGTTAAGCAGAAGTAGATGATTTTTGGAACTCTCTTGGTTTTTCTATGATCCAACGGAGGTTGGCAATTTGGTTCCTCTGACTTTTCTAAATCCAGCTTGAACATCTGGAAACTCTCGGTTCATGTACTCTTTAAGCCTAGTTGGAAAATTTTCAGCATTACTTTACTTGCATGTGAGATGAGTGCAGTTGTATGGTAGTTTGAACATTCTTTGGCATTGCTTTTCTTAGGGATTGGAATTAAAACTGACCTTTTCCAATCCTGTGGCCACTGCTGAGTTTCCCACATTTGCTGGCATATTGAGTGCAGCACTTTCACAGCATCATCTTTTAGGATTTGAAATAGCTCAGCTGGAATTCCACCTTTGTTGGTTGTGATGCTTCCTAAGGCCCACTTGACTTCACATTCCAGGATATCTGGCTCTAGGTTAGTGATCACACCATCGTGGTTATCTGGGTCATTAAGTTTGTTTGTTTGTTTTGTATAGTTCTTCTGCGTACTTTTGCCACCTCTTCTTAATATCTTCTGCTTCTGTTAGGTCCATACCATTTCTGTCCTAACTGTGCCCATCTTTGTATGAAATATTCCCTTGGTGCCTCTAATTTGCTTGAAGAGATCTCTAGTCTTTCCCTTTATATTGCTTTCTTTATTTCTTTGTATTGTTCACTTAGCCAACTCATTGAAAGAGACCCCAGTGCTTGAAAAGATTGAAGGCAGGAAAAAGGGATGACAGAAGATGAGACTGTTGGATGGCATCACTGACTAAATGAACATGAGTTTGAGCAAGTTCCAGGAGATGGTGAAGGACAAGAAGCCTGGCATGCTACAGCCCATAGGGTCACAGAGAGTTGGACATGACTGAGTGATGGAACAATAACCATTTCAATTATTACTAAATAAATAACATCTTACTTATGTTAAATAGGTTGTTAAAATAAAGATAACTAGTTTGTATCTTTTCTGACAGAATGGATAGTAATTCTGGGCCATGAAATCTTAAATAATAAAATGATCATTTCACAGAACATCCATAAAGTTCTCCTATTATCTATATTGGCCAATTTGTGGCACTGGAATCTTGACTAGTTGAGATGAGGACAAATATTGGTCTTTCTAGTACTTGGATTTCTTTTTCTTTATTTCATCCCTTCATTCAAGTGGGTTTTTGTTTTTTTTTTTCATTTATTCCATATATATATATTTGAATATATGTTATAGGTTAGGCATTCTGTTTGAGGTACTCAGTGCTGAAAAGACTAACATGGCTTCTTGGCTCTATGTGATCTTTATTTCATATCTTCATAGAAAGGAAACAGGTAATTTAAAATTGACAGGAATGGCATTTTTGAAATATGTAACTACTGTTGAATTGTTGCTGTGAGGAATAGTAATATTCAGCTTCTGTCCAACTTTCTTTTCCTTTGTGACCTCAGCTCTTGGTCTTTTCCTCCTGTTCTGTTGCATTTCCCACAATTTTAATGACTGCAGTGTTACTGAGCTACTATGCAAAATGAAAGAAGTGCCATTCCCTATATGAAGTGCTCAAAGTTTATATTTTAAGCTCAAGAATATATTTTAGAGATATATTTTTTAAATACATACCTACCTCTCTGCTCAATTTCAATTTTACCTGTTTTCAGGGATAGTTTCTCTCTAATATGCATACTGTCTGCCCTGGATTTTGCTGTTTTAAGAACTTTCTGATACTTCCCCAAAAGAGAAGAGCTTCTCAATCATGAATTACAAGGAAAGCTTTTCATCCTAAAGGCTCTTTACAAATATACCTGCTCTTACAGAAGAGGAATTTGTTATTGTTCAACTATCTTATTCCCAATGAACTTAGGTTATAACAGAACACAAATTTATGAGAAAGAAATACAAATATGTATTTATAGATGAAAATTATATTATTATTAAACCACAGGGGTCAAAATTTTCAATGATTATTTTAGTGTCAGAAAATATTAGTATTTTAAATATAAGAAGGAAATTTATAATCAGACATGGAAATGCTTTTTTTTAACCAACTTATAATTAAATGTTGTAAATTATCCTTGAAATTACAAAACACACACACACAGAAAAGAGCCCCACTATGTATGTTCAGGTGAGGTCACCTATCCCCATTTGAGGCCCCAGTCCCTCACTCTCCTCTAGAACACTTTCTTATGTGTTTAGACAATAAATCTTATCCTGAGTAACTACTGAGTCTCAGGCACTTCCAAATGATAGGAATACAATAGTGTTTATCATCCCTTTCCTCACGAAGTTACTATTTTGGGAGGTCAGAACAGAAAGTGTATAAATATTGAAGATCATTTCAGACAGAAAAAAAGCATAGTAAAGAAAACTAGAGGTGAGAGAAACTGGCAGGGACTCCCTGTGAAGGTGACATATGAAGTAAGAATTAAATGATAAGTAGAAGGATGCATATGAATATCATACAGAAGAATATTTCAAGTTTGAAAATTTTAAAGAGAAAATTCTGGAGGAAGAAAATTGAGGTAAGGTAGGGCAGTGTGGCTGAAATTAAATAACTGAGAGGTAGGTGGCTGAAAGTTAGAAAAGACAGAGACGCAATCTGTGGTCATCTACAAACAAACAAAACAATGATAAACCATGATGTCCTAGTTGGAGTGAAAAATTACCTCTTAAATTAACATATGATCTGGCAATTCCATTCCTGGGCATATATCCATACAAAACTATATTTTAAAAAGATATATGCGCCTTTCACTAAAAAGGAGAGTGGGAAAACCTGGCTTAAAACTCAACATTCAAAAAACAAAGATCATGGCATTCTGTCCCATCACTTCATGGCAAATAGTTGAGGAAAAAGATTAAGTTAATTAAAATTTAAGTGACAGACTTAATTTTCTTGGGCTCCAAAAATCACTGCAGATGGTAACTGTAGCCATGAAATTAAAAGATGCTTGCTTCAGAGAAGAAAAGCTATGACAAGCCTAGACAGCATATTAAAAGCAGAGACATTACTTTGCTAACAAATGTCCATCTTAGTCAAAGTTATGCTTTTTTCAGTAGTCATGTATGGATGTAAAAGTTGGACCATAAGAAAGCTGAGCACAGAAAAATTGATGCTTTTAATGCTTTTGAACTATGGTGTTGGAGAAGACTCTTGAGAGTCCGTTGGACTGCAAGGAGATCAAACCCATCAATCCTAAAGGAAATCAACCCTCAATATTCTTTTGAAGGACTGATGCTGAAGGTGAAGCTCCAATACTTTGGCCACCTCACGCAAAGAACTGACTCACTGGAAAAGACCCTGATGTTGGGAAAGATTGAAGGCAGGAGAAGGGGACAACAAAGGATGAGATGGTTGGATGGCATCACTGACTCAATGGACATGAGTTTGAGCAAGCTCTGGAATTTGGTGATGGACAGGGAAGCCTGGCGTGCTGCAGTCCATGGGGTTGCAGAGAGTTGGACATGACTGAGTGACTGAACTGATGTACCTTTATGTTCATTACAGTACTATTCACAATAGTCAAGAAATGGAAACAACCTAAATGCCCATCAATAGATGAATGGATGAAGGAGATGTGGTATATATATATACAATGGAATACTACTCAGCAATAAAAAAAGAATGAAATAATGTCATTTGTAGCAACATGGATACAACTAGAGGTTATCAAACTAAATGGATTATGTCAGAAAGAGAACAACAAGTATCATATGATGCAACATATAGGTGGACTTTAAAATATGATACAAACAAACCTATCTATGAAATAAAATCACAGACACAGAGAAAAGACTGGTGCTTGCCGAGGGGATAGGGGGTTGAGGGAAGGATGGAGTGGGAGTTTGGAGTTAGCAGATGTAGGCTTTTATATATAGGATGGATAAATAAGGTCCTATTGTATAGCACAAAAAGCTATATTCAATATCCTATGATAAATGATAATGGACAATAATATTTAAAAAAGAATGTGTATATATGTGTGTAACTGAATTACTTTTCTGTACATTAGTAATTAACAACATTGTAAATCAATTATAACTCAATAAAATATTGAAAAAGAATCTCAAAAGAACTTAAGTTCTTAAAGACTATCTTTTCTCCAGTATATCTCAGGATGAAGGGAATTCTTCATTTTCCCAGTTACCCATCCCCACACCAACATACCCCTCTGCTAGTATACAAAATGTACACATAATATGCATGTTGAAAATCCAGTGTGCATCTGGGATTACCCTCAAAGGAGTTGTTCTTCTGAAAACTCCATGCAAACAAGTTGTGGCTAAAGAGCTAACACCACTTACAATCACAATCACTGAGCTATGTGATAGAGTGCCAGCCAAGTTTTTTCCATGAAGTACTGCCAGTGCCCAGGTTCTCGACAAAAATAGGAGAGGAGCTGGGTCACTGCTCCACTGTTCATGTTGTTTAAGTACTCACCCAATTCCTAAGCATCCCTCTTCCAAAGTCTTAGTAGCCAGGCTCAACTAGACTTCTGTGAGCTCCCTTAGAATGCAGTGGGAAGAGAGAGAGCCTCATACCTGGGACCATTTATACCTCCTAGTGTTTCTTTCAAGGACCACAGTAGGCCTGATGTGAGTCCTACTTAGCCACTATCCTTACTTTCCCAGTATGGATGTATTTATGAAATGGCTGGCAAAACAGAATCATGGTGAGACACTGATGGAATTTTAACCTTCATAAGCATGGTTTACACGTAGACTATTATTGATTTAGCAATTACTTTGACTATTGCAGGCTAAATATACACAACAGAATTTTTTTTTAAACAAATAATTTTTTTAACCCCCCCAAAATTGGAAGAATTAGAAAGAACCTAAAATTGCAGGCTATAAACAGGTGTTTTGGTCACTCAGGCACTAAGCAACTTCAGAAAAGTATTGAATTTTGCAACAGCTGGTAACTTTACAAAAAATGTATTTTGATCCTTCATCTTGCCTGATTATGGTTGGAACTGAAGACAGTAAGTGCTTTGCCAAGCTTACAAAAGGATACATTGAGGAAAGAAGTCAGATCTCCTAATACCCAGGGTTTCTGTTTCTTTTTTTTTTCCTTCCAATCTTCAATAATCTTTTACAGAGTTCTTTCCTGTATCACACCCTTACAGCTAAAGTTAGATGTGTGAAATGCTTATGGTATTTTCAGCTATATAAACACTGAATTAACTTTTTAAGCAAATGAAATGTTTAGTTACAAAACTCTTTACATATTCTGCTACTTAGATGAGTGTCAAATAAGTTACATAGACACAAATGCTTATTAATCTCATTTAAATTATAATCAAACTGCCTGCAAATGTGTCTATCTGACTGGAAAACTCTTGAAATTTCCTTGAAAATATTCATGCTGCCCTAAGTATTTGCCACCTTTCACTGTAATGTACAATCTGCATTGCTAATTTGTTCACATATGATTTTCAGAAGATAACTATCCAAATCACTATCTCTTTTCAAGTAAATTTTTGTGTATATATATATAGTTTTATTTTTAATTATAATTTCTTTGTGATTATTTTTGAAAATAAATAACATCATTGATAGATTAATTGGATATTTCTATTAGATCTCTAAATTTGTGATTGGTTTATAGCATCTCTGTATTTATTTTAAAATGTTTCTTATGTATTAATCTTTTTTCTAATTTTCTTCTCAGTGCCTTGCACGCAAAGACTTTTCCCATGTTAAAAGAATATGGGGACTTTTGTCCCCCCAACAATTTCTGGGAAGTTTTAAAATTTATTTTTCTTGTATTTAAAACTGTAATGATGTTAACATAAGTATTCCAATGTTTCCTCCCTCAACAAATGAAATTACTAATTATGGGTGTTTTGCTATTTCAATATGCCATCCTCACTTAAGGACTTCCCTGATAGCTCAGTTGGCAAAGAATCCACCTGCAGTGCAGGAGACCCCAATTCAATTCCTGGACTGGGAGGATCAACTGGAGAAGGGATAGGCTACCCACTCCAGTATTCTGGCTGGAGAATTCCATGCACTGTATAGTCCATGGGGTTGCAAAGAGTTGGACATGACTGAGTGACTTTTACTTCACTTCACTTTTCATCCTCACTTAATGTTTTTAAAATGATATATTGATGATAAACTGAATTCTTGTGTATAATTAATTCCATTTCTTGATTTCTTTCTCTGTTACACTTAGCTGTTATTTTACTTACCATGTTATTTTAGGTATTTTCTTCCCCTGTTTCACTTTCTATGCTTCTCAAGCTGAACCAAAGCAAACTCAGCACACTTCCTGCAAATTCCCAGCCCCCAGCAGAGCCTTCCACTCCGCTGGGTAGATGGTGGCTTCTATAACAGATCACAGTATTTGATGCAAGAACAGATTTTTCATAGGCTGCATTCTTCAGACACGCATCTCTCATTCACCCCAAAATCCAGTGCACTGCTAAGTCAACTAAAAGTAGCTCTAACTTGTCTCCCAATCTCTTCATCTCCATTGTGAAGTCAAACTTCATCACTCAGTGATCCACTACAATTGCTTTCTACCTGAGTCTTTGCACATATTTTGAACCTCTCCAAACTAGATGTCATTCAGTGATTCAGTAATCTCATCAAAATGAAAATTTGAGCATCATTCATCCTTCTTCAAGTTCTTCATGGCTCTGAGGATAAAGGCAAAACTAATTTAATAAGAACTATGAGGCCTAACATGCTCCGTTTCTTGCTCACTTTGCTGCTTTATCTGATAACTCACTTTACTCCAGTCTTCCATCAGCTCCTCAGATTTGTTTGCTGGTCCTCAGATATATTTGTATGTTTGTTCCAGCCTGGGGGCTTATATCTGTACTTCTTTCTTTCTGACTATAAAGAGTCTTCATCTTTTCCCTTCAATTACTACTCGTCTTTCAGATATGAATGAAAGCACTTTTGAGACTCTGTATTCTGAGTCAGGTACTTTTGTTATCTGTTCTCATTTAAGTAGGTTCCATTCTTCTGTGGCTCTTTTATCATTTTCAAAGTATACACTGTGATTTGTCACTTATTAATGATCATCACCCCAGTTCAACAATGTGGTCCATGAAATACAATACTCACTGCATCATCCTGACATAGCACAGTACAGAACACAGTGCAAAAGCTAAAAAAAAAAATAAATAAATAAACAAATATACAAAAAATACAAAGTAAACACTTTATAGTGTTACTATGTTTTATTTCTGAATCCATTAAACATTGAAGGAGGCAGATAAGTTTTAATTTAACCTGTTATTTCATTTAGTTTTTCTTTCATTTACAGTTGAAAACTATTTATATAAATATTTGGTATGTAGCATGTATTTGGGACTTCCCAGGTGGTGCAGTGGTAAAGAATCTGCCTGCCAATGCAAGAATTGCAAGTTTGATGCCTGGTCAGACAGATCCCCTGGAGGAGGAAATGGCACCCCATTCCAGTATTATTGCCTGGGAATTCCCGTGGACAATAGAGCCTAGTGGGCTACTGTCCATGGGGTTACAAAGAATTGGACACAACTGAGAATGCACGCATAGAGAATGTATTTGCCATATAATCAGAAAAAGTTGCATTCATGGTCTATCATATTTTCTATCATTATAAAGTAACTTTCTTTGTCTTCATAAAATTTCCCTTCTCTTTGAATTCAAATATTTCTTATTTTAAAGCTTGATTTGTTTTTCTTGATTTTGCATTTCAATGTTGAACATTGTCCATTGTACAATTTCAACATTTTGAGGCACTTTGTTCCAAGCAGGACTCTGAGTTAAATTTCTGTTTATCTTTCATCATATGAGTTTATTTTTTCTGTTAAAAGCAAACATGTTTAATTGGTTTAATTAACTTTGAGATATATTATCTGCACTATATTATTAAGATGGTAATGATAATCCTGTATGCAAGACAGCAAAAGAGACACAGATGTATAGACCAGTCTTTTGGACTCTGTGGGAGAGGGCGAGGGTGGGATGATTTGGGAGAATGGCATTGAAACATGTATAATATCATATGTGAAACGAATCCCCAGTCCAGGTTCGATGCATGATACAGGATGCTCGGGGCTGGTGCACTGGAATGACCCAGAGGGATGGTATGGGGAGAGAGGTGGGAGTGGGGTTCAGGATGGGAAACACGTGTAAACCTGTGGCGGATTCATGCTGATGTATGGCAAAAACCAATACAGTATTGTAAAGTAATTAGCCTCTAATTAAAATAAGTGAATTTATATTTAAAAATAAATATTGACAACAGATTTCTATTTCCTTTTTGTAAAAATATGTTTTACTTCAATAGATTCCTATATTCTATATTAAATATCAGTTGGGGTTTGTTTGTTTTTTACAATGTTGCTTGATTTACTGAAAACATTGTTTTCATCAGTTCTAGAAATACTAACACATTTAACATTACATAATATGCTTAGAACTGTTTCCACATGCAAGTGTCTAAATCCAATCTGTTGATCCCATGTGAATAAGAAAAATGGTACATCATCACTACATTTTTCCTTCCTTTCAAAAACCCTAACATCTTTTTTCATATTGTTTTGTGATTTCTTATCTGGGTTTACTATTTAACAAGTGATATTATTACATAATATCATTATATATAATTAGCAAGAGCAAATTTGTTAGTTAATAACTATATTAATTTCAATAATTTAGTTACACATTTAACTGGTGCCCCACCCATTGTTGGTATTTTATTTATTTATAGTCTATTTTGTGAATTCCTTATTTTAATTCATCTTTAATTAGTTAGTAGGCATCTTCAAATGGATTTTTGCCAACAGAGTAAATCAGAAAACTTGGAGACTTTGTGTACTTGAAAATGTGTCTTGGTTTCCAATTTCAGTTCAGTTCAGTTCAGTTGCTCAGTCCTGTCTGACTCCTTGTGACCCCATATATTGCAGCATGCCAGGATCTCCCTGTCCATCACCAACTCCCAGAGTTCACTCAGATTCACGTCCACCAAGTGAGTGATACCATCCAGCCATCTCATCCTCTGTCGTCCCCTTCCCCTCCTGCCCCTAATCCCTCCCAGCATCAGAGTCTTTTCCAATGAGTCAACTCTTTGCATGAGGTGGCCAAAGTACTGGAGTTTCACCTTTAGCATCGTTCCTTCCAAAGAAATCCCAGGGCTGATCTCCTTCAGGATGGACTGGTTGGATCTCCTTGCAGTCCAAGGGACTCTCAAGAGTCTTCTCCAAAACCACAGTTCAAATGCATCAATTCCTCAGTGCTTAGCCTTCTTCACAGTCCAACTCTCACATCCATACATGACCACAGGAAAAACCATAGCCTTGACTAGACGGACCTTACTCGGCAAAGTAAAGTCTCTGCTTTTCAATATGCTATCTAGGTTGGTCATAAGTTTTCTTCCAAGGAGTAAGCGTCTTCTAATTTCATGGCTGCAGTCACCATCTGCAGTGATTTTGGAGCCCCAAAAAATAAAGTCTGACACTGTTTCCCCATCTATTTTCCATGAAGTGATGGGACCAGATGCCATAATCTTCGTTTTCTGAATGTTGAGCTTTAAGCCAACTTTTTCGCTCTCCTCTTTCACTTTCATCAAGAGGCTTTTTAGGTCCTCTTCACTTTCTGCCATAAGGGTGGTGTCATCTACATATCTGAGGTTATTGATATTTCTCCTGGCATTCTTGATTCCAGCTTGTGTTTCTTCCAGTCCAGCGTTTCTCATGATGTACTCTGCATAGAAGTTAAATAAGCAGGGTGACAATATACAGTCTTGACGTACTCCTTTTCCTATTTGGAGCCAGTCTGTTGTTCCACATCCAGTTCTAACTGTTGCTTCCTGATCAGCATACAGATTTCTCAAGAGGAAGGTCAGGTGGTCTGGTATTCTCATCTCTCAGAATTTTCCACAGTTTATTGTAATCCCCACAGTAAAAGGTTTTGGAATAGTCAATAAAGCAGAAATATATATTTTTCTGGAACTCTCTTGCTTTTTCCATGATCCAGCGGATGTTGGCAATTTGATCTCTGGTTCCTCTGCCTTTTCTAAAGCCAGCTTGAACATCAGGGAGTTCACGGTTCACGTATTGCTGAAGCCTGGCTTGGAGGATTTTGAGCATTACTTTACTAGCATGTGAGATGAGTGCAATTGTGCGGTAATTGGAGCATTCTTTTGCATTGCCTTTCTTTGGAATTGGAATGAAAACTGACCTTTTCCAGTCCTGTGGCCACTGCTGAGTTTTCCAAATTTGCTGGCAGATTGAGTGCAGCACTTTCACAGCATCATCTTTCAGGATTTGAAACAGCTCAACTGGAATTCCATCACCTCCACTAGCTTTGTTCGTAGTGATGCTTTCTAAGGCCCACTTGACTTCACATTCCAAGATGTCTGGCTCTAGATTAGTGATCACATCATCATGATTATCTGGGTCATGAAGATCTTTTTTGTACAGTTCTTCTGTGTATTCTTGCCACCTCTTCTTAATATCTTCTGCTTCTGTTAGGTCCATACCATTTCTGTCCTTTATCGAGCCCATCCTTGCATGAAATGTTCCCTTGGTATCTCTAATTTTCTTGAAGAGATCTCTAGTCTTTCCCATTCTGTTGTTTTCCTCTATTTCTTTGCATTGATCGCTGAAGAAGGCTTTCTTATCTCTTCTTGCTATTCTTTGGAACTCTGCATTCAGATGCTTATATCTTTCCTTTTCTAATTTGCTTTTCGCTTCTCTTCTTTTCATAGCTATTTGTAAGGCCTCCCCAGACAGCCATTTTTCTTTTTTGCATTTCTTTTCCATGGGGATGGTCTTGATCCCTGTCTCCTGTGCAATGTCATGAACCTCATTCCATAGTTCATCAGGCACTCTATCTATCAGATCTAGGCCCTTAAATCTATTTCTCACTTCCACTGTATAATCATAAGGGATTTGATTTAGGTCATACCTGAATGGTCTAGTGGTTTTCCCTACTTTCTTCAATTTACGTCTGAATTTGGTAGTAAGGAGTTCATGATTTGAGCCACAGTCAGCTCCTGGTCTTGTTTTTGTTAACTGTATAGAGCTTCTCCATCTTTGGCTGCAAAGAATGTAATCAATCTGATTTCAGTGTTGACCATCTGGTGATGTCCACGTGTAGAGTCTTCTCTTGTGTTGTTGGAAGAAGGTGTTTGCTATGACCAGTGCATTTTCTTGGGAAAACTCTATTAGTCTTTCCCCTGCTTCATTCCGCATCCCAAGGCCAAATTTGCCTGTTATTCCAGGTGTTTCTTGACTTCCTACTTTTGCATTCCAGTCCCCTATAATGAAAAGGACATCTTTTTTGGTTGTTAGTTCTAAAAGGTCTTGTAGGTCTTCATAGAACCGTTCAACTTCAGTTTCTTCAGCATTACTGGTTGTGGCATAGATTTGGATTACCGTGATACTGGATGGTTTGCCTTGGAGACGAACAGAGATCATTCTGTCGTTTTTGAGATTGCAGTTTCAGTTTATTATGAAATTCTTGTGTCATACTCTCTCTTACATGTGAAATTACAGATGTTGTTTCACTGTTTTCTGGTTTAAATTATAGCACTGAAGAAGATCAAGGCTTCCTCACAACCACCTTCTAAATTACTTGCTTAGTCTTCTGGAATGCTTGCATTGTTCTCTTTAATCACTGAAATTCAGGGTGGCTAAGAAGGCTAGGCTCTGCTCACATCTGTTTTCCTACCTCTTAGAAGCCCATCTAATGTAATTTTCTAGTCACTTATAGTTTGGCTAAACCAGAAGACTGGGCTGTATCAAACAGAATGGACATATAAATGATGCATACACTTTTTGGCTTAGAGAACATTTCCTTTCAGGGTTCTCCACTCCCTGATTTCTTTTAGGAATGATTTTGCAGGTCTTGTAATTAAAGATGAGAGCAAAAGATGGAAGGAGCCTGGGTCCATGAATCCCTATGTGGAAATTGCCTGATGCATATTAGGCAAATTATTTTGTATAATTATTACCTGCAATATTTTGAAAAACAGATCAAATGCTTATCAACCTGGTGTTCTACAGAAAATGATAAGGATTGACAGAAGGCTAAGAAAGATTTATGGAATAAAAGATGTTCAAATACTTTGAAAGACATTTTCCAACTCAGCTTGAAAGTTTTTAATAAATAGGAAAAGAGTACATATAAAACTATGCAAGACACACACACACACCAATGCACACACTTAATTGTAATATAAGCAATAAGATCCACAAGAGAAAAAATGGAATCTTATAGCTCAGTCAGTAAAGAATCTGCCTGTGATGCAGGAAACCCAGGTTTAATTCCTGGGTTGGGAAGATCCCCTGGAGAAGGGAAAGGCTACCCACTCCAGTATTCTGACCTGGAGAATTTCATGGACTGGATTCACAAAGAGTCAGACACAACTGAGCGACTTTCACTTTCACTCAGCAATAAGCAGAATTTACATAATCATAATAATATAAGTAAAGGATATTTGATGACACATTGAAAAGTAACAATAATCATAATATGTGAAAGAAATGTTAAGTAGGTAGAATAGGATAAAGGAGTCCAGAATGGCGGTGGCTAAAAGACAAAGAAGGGAAGAGCCCGTGAAAATAGAACAAAGGAAGGTCCAAAGACTGGAGTGAGGACCTCAGGTAAAACAAAGAGCACTCCTAGCTAGCCCAATTTACACAGGGCAGGCCTGGAGAGGAGAAAAAAGATATAAAAAGAGGAGCCAAAATTGGGCTGGGGGCCTATCTTCTCTGCATCTCTTGGGTCAGCATGCCCTCACACCTCGAGGGTGTATTTTCCTTTACTTTCTAAATAAAACTGAGCTGTAACACGGAGCTGTAACACTGGTCCATCTGAGCACTGTAACGCTGGTCTATCCATTTCTTCAAATTTTTGTTTTGACAAGACAGAACCGAGGAAATTGCAAACTCCCCAACAGAAGAACCATATGTCTGAGAATGAAAATGAGAAAGAAAGAAGTCAACATAAAACCAAATTTTAGGAAAAGGTAAGAGCAAGATAGGACTATAGCATGCATTTTAGAAATATTAAAGTAGAATACAGAAGCAACATAACTGCTAGTAGTTGCTATTAAGTAGTAGGGATAACCTGGTAAAGAGAATGAGAAAGCAGCTGTTGGTATGCCTATTTTTATCATTTTACTTTTTATAAATGAATAATGTATATGCATTGTTGTTGTTTTTTATTCAATAAATCATGTCCCACTCAGATCCCACATGGACTGTAGCTCACCAGGTTCCTCTATCATAGGAATTTCCCAAGTAAGAATAAGAATTGGATTGTCATTTCCTTCTCCAGGGGATCTTTCTAATCCAGGGACCGAACCCTGGCAGGTGGATTCTTTACCACTGAGTCACTTGGGAAGCCCACAAATGTATTATTGCTACAAAAATAAAATAAATCAATGTTGAACATAGTATTAGTAGTAAATTGAAGTCATGAATGCATAAATACCCTCTTAAATATTATGGAATTTGTGGCTCTTGAATTCATTATGTACACAACTTACTTAAAAAAAAATGAAATAAACACTTCAGTTTGCAAAAGTGCCTTATAATGTCTGAGAATGTTGATATTCATGTTGATATTAATTAGGGATTTACTGTGTTCAAACATATTTAGGAAACTACTGTATTTTCCTTTTTAAGAACCACAACTCACTTCAATACATTTAAATGACTATTGAGTCCACAAGAAAAAAAGAATTTCAATTTTGTGTGATCCATTTTTTTTCACAAACACTAACTTTTTATACAATATTTTATGTAAAATCATTGTATCTGGAATGTAAAATATCAACCCTTAATATTCTATAAATCCATAATTCTATTTTATTCCTTATATTGCCTAGGGATAGACACAAGGACTTCTGGAAATACTACTTTCAAGCATTATTAATAAAGTAATAAGCATTATAAATAAAGCAATAAGCATTATTTCAAAAGAATCTCAGTGGAGAACAGATTTGGGCTAACTGAGTACACAAATAAGAGCACTACAACACTTTATGGATAAGGACTGGAAGGTTCAGATCCAGACTGAAACAACCACACACACACAAAAAAAAAATCAGTGCTTTGGCATC
Organism: Cephalophus harveyi; assembly: GCA_006410635.1. Classification (NCBI taxonomy): domain Eukaryota; kingdom Metazoa; phylum Chordata; class Mammalia; order Artiodactyla; family Bovidae; genus Cephalophus; species Cephalophus harveyi. The sequence goes on from SJYT01031686.1 coordinate 130,624, forward strand.
AGGGCTACTGAAGAAAGAAGAGACAATGTGGTCAAAGGATTAATATCCAATGAATATAAAATGGCTACTATGGAAATCAGATCTGCATTCCAATATATAATCCATTCTACATCTCAAAGTTGGAATATACATATTCATACCCATATAAATATTCATATATTTTTGTGATATGTGATAAAGTTCTTAAGGTCCTATTTAGGGATATCATTTTGCCTTCCTCTTCTTTAACAGTTTTATTGACATACATTTTTCATATGATATAGCACATTTATTTAAACTATGCAATACAGTTTAAAAACATCCTACTCACAGAGATGTGCAACTATCACCCAGGTCTAATTTTAGGACACTGCCTCATTCCAAAATGAAACACTATACACATTAATTTGAGAAGACACTTGAGAGTCCCTTGGCAGCAAGGAGATCAAACCAGTCAATCCTAAAGTAAATCAGTCCTGAATATTCATTGGAAAGACTTATGCTGTAGTTGAAACTCCAATATTTTGGCCACCTGATGAGTTGAAGAACTGACTCATTAGAAAAGACCCTAATGCTAGGAAAGATTGAAGGCAGAAAGAGAAGGGGATGACAGAGGATGAAATGGTTGGATGGCATCATGGACTTAATGGACATGAGCTTGAGCAAGCTCCAGGAGCTGGTGATGGACAGGGAAGCCCAGTGTGTTGGAGCTGGTGATGGACAGGGAAGCCCAATGTGTTACAGTCCAGGGGGTCACAAAGAGCTTTACACAACTGAGTGACTGAACTGAAACGATACACATTAGCAGACACCACACATTCTCATACCCACTACCAACCCCAAATTCCAGGAAACCAATAATATATTTTCTGTCTCAACATAAGTTGCCTATTCTGAACATCTTATATTAATGGAAAGTGGTTTTATGAGGGGCTTTCTATCACTTTGCATAATACTTTCAAGGTTCACCTATGTTGCAGCATGCACTGGTGATTTATTATTTTTTTCTATTGTTCTGTCAATTCACAATCTTCTGAAATGTTTAATTTTAATTGTTTGCCAGTATTTCCTTTATTTTGTGAAAGAATGGATCACCTCTCTAAGAAAGATCCTAACTTCATCATTCTGGAAGTCAATTTCTTCATTTTACTTACTAAAAAAAATGCTTTTACAAGTTTAAGATGTCATCAATTTTTGGTATTATTTTAATATAACTTATCAATGCATAATGCCTTTTTAAAATCTTTTTAATTATATAGAGGTATATACATAAAGTAGTCACAGAAAAGGAAAGAGAGTATGCAGCATATGAAACAGTATATATCCTAACAAAACAGTATGAATTCCAGGTACATAATGTTTTTGAAAATGCTTGTAGTCTTACAAATTGTTTGCAAAAGAAAACTGCTGCAGGTCTATAATAAAATGAGCAGTATTTTAGACAGGTTTCCTATGGTTTTCTCTCAAACTCAGGGAAGTTTTAAAGGTCAGCAACCAACTGGCTTGTCATTTGATACATAGGTGACTTGAAATAAATCAAAACAAGGACTGGAAAATATTTTTAAATGAGAATTGCATAGTGGACATCCAACAGAGAAGCCTTTATATACTTTAGATCCCTGAAAATATAGGGGAGGTTAAGTGTTCTGAAAAATATCCATAGGGTGCTCAAAGATAATAAAGTACAGAAATATAATTTGTAAAATATTACACAAAAGATTTATGTAGTGTTCATAATGTAGATCTTTATCTTATGATCAATTAACCAATGCCTAGAGCATTGCTCAAAAAGGAATTTGTCCATATAATGGGACCTCCTATTGTGTTATTTGAGAGGGGAACTCTGCAAGGATCATGAAATGAAAGAACAAAGCTACTTTAACTTGAAACCTTGAAACAACTAATTTACCTCCTAGATTAGATTTCACTTTTTTCTTGGACATGTAGCCATGGGCATGAAGATTTGAAGAGACTTTAGTTCACTGCTTGAATAACAAATAACTTTACCAATGTTAAAAGTCAAAGGTATGCTTGGAATGCAAGTCATTCATTTCTTCAATTAAAACAAAATGTAGGAAAAACATAATGATGTCATAATATTATTTTAAATGTTTGATTGACAAAGTTGAAATAATCAACTAATGTCACATTATGTACTGTACTCAGAATACTCAATATATATTTTCCAAATGATATTACTAAAAAGTATTGCAAATATAAAATTCTAGTACAATTTAAAATCAGAATCTAACTGTGATTCTAATTTGAAATCTAATTTGGAATTTATTCTGTTTCTAAAATATAAAACCCAATCCAAGTCCAGAAAGAGATAGGACTTTAAGGTTCAACTTATTTGATTGGATATTGTGATATGAAATATCTCCTGCCATATTAGTTAGCAAGAAATGTCACAGCTATCTGAGATTCTGGCCCACTAAATGTGAATGAAGCCTCCCAAAAGGGAATACAATGCCTGCAATCCAGCAGACGCTGCCACCCGCCATGGTGATTGCTGAGGAGCAGGGGGAGGGAGATGCAAGAAACAGCCATCCACCCCATCTGCCACCCCTTATGGTGAACACGGAATTAAGGACATAAACATTAAAGAGACAGGATTTGCACCCCTCCTCCCCCAGATAGCTGAGGTGCATATGAAAGCAATGAATCAGTGAGCCCACAAGTTTGCATCTTCCCTTACACAAAAGAACACTAAAATTCCTTAACCTGGTATCTGGTTTTCCTTACTTAACAACAATCTTTGATGTTCAGACTGCTCCATTTGTTGCAAACTTGTCTTTAGCCTGACTCCCCTCTCCTGCTTCCTCGGAGCAGTCTCTCAGGGCTACTGAGATGGTCTCTTCTGGGTTCAGAGACCTTAACATTCTCCCCAAATAAAATACTCTACTTTCAGGTTGAAACTAATTTTTTAGTTGACAATATATATGAATTTATAAATATATATTATTACTTTGAATACAGGTTATTATTAAAGGCTAAATATAATTACATGAACAAAGACATACAATTATTATTACCTTTACTATATGTAGTAATGGGCTCCTTGATATAATATGTAACAAAATTCCTTCCTTGAAAGTCAAGTCTCAAGAGGGGTGGTCCTAAGATGACAGAGGAATAGGAGGGGGAGACCACTTTCTCCCCCACAAATTCATTGAAAGATCATTTGAATGTTGAGCAAATTCCACAAAACAACTTCTGAATGTTGTCAGAGGACACCAGGCACCCAGAAAGGCAGCCCATTGTCTTTGAAAGGAGATGTTTTATCATGGGTGCTGTATGGATAGAGAAGTCTTGAGGCTACCGTAAGGATAAGACTGAAAACCAGAGACAGGAGGCTTAAATCCAAAACCTGAGAACACCAGAAAACTCCTGACTCCAGGGAATATTAATCTATAAGAGCTCATCCAAAAGCCTCTATACCTACACTGAAACCAAGCTTCACCCAAGAGCCAATAAGTTCCAGAGCAAGACATACACACAAATTCTCCAGCAATGCAGGAACATAGCCCTGAGCTTTAATATACAGGCTGCCCAAAAATCACACCAAACCCACAGACATCTCAAAACTCACTACCGGATGCTTCATTGCACTCCAGGGAGAAGAAATCCAGCTCCACCCACCAGAACACCAATGCAAGCTTCCCTACCAGGACACCTTGACAAGCCACTCATCCAATGCCATCAACAGGGAGGAGCCTCCACAATAAAGAGGAATCACCAACTGCCAGAATACAGAATAGCCACCCCAAACACAGCAATCTAAACAAGATGAAAAGGCAAAGAAATACTCAGAAGGTAAAGGAACATGATAAATGCCCACCAAACCAAACAAAAGAGGAGGAGATAGGGAGTCTACCTGAAAAAGAATTCAGAATAATGATAGTAAAAATGATCCCAAATCTTGAAAACAAAATGGAGTTACAGATAAATACCCTGCAGACAAGAATTGAGAAGATGCAAGAAATGTTTAACAAGAACCGAAAAGAAATAAAGAGTCAATCAATAATGAATAATGCAATAACTGAGATCAAAAGCACTCTGGAGGAAACCAACAGTAGAATAACAGGCAGAAGATAGGATAAGTGAGGTAGAAGATAGAATGGTGGAAATAAATGAAACAGAGAGGAAAAAAGAAAAAAAGAATTAAAATAAGAGAATGACCTCAGAGATATCTGGGACAATGTCAAAGCCCCCAATATTCGAATCATATGAGTCCCAGAAGAGGAAGACAAAAAGAAAGGCCATGAGAAAATACTTGAGGAGATAATAGTTGAAAACTTCCCTAAAATGGGAAAGAAAATATCCACCCAAGCCCAAGAAACCCAGAGAGTCCCAAACAGAATAAACCCAAGACAAAACACCCCAAGACACATATTAATCAAATTAACAAACATCAAAAACACAGAACAAATATTAAAAGCAGCAAGGGCAAAATAACTAATAACATACAAGGTGATTCCCATAAGGATAACAGCTAATCTTTTAATAGAAACTCTTCAGGCCAGAAGAAAATGGCAGGACATACTTAAAGTGATGAAAGAGAAAAACCTACAACCCAGATTACTGTACCCAGCAAAGATCTCATTCAAATATGAAGGAGAAATCAGAAGCTTTACAGACAAGCAAAAGCTGAGAGAATTCAGCACCACTAAACCAGCTCTTCAACAAATGCTAAAGGATCTTCTCTATACAGGATATACAGAAAGGGTGTATAAACTTGAAACCAAAACAACAAAGTAAATGGCAACAGGATCATACTTATCAGTAATTACATTATATGTAAATGGGTTGAATGCCTCAACCAAAAGACAAAGACTGGCTGAATGGATACAAAAACAAGACCCCTATATATGTTGTCTACAAGAGACCCACCTCGAAAAAAGGGATACATACAAACTGAAACTGAAGGGCTGGAATAAGATATTTCATGCAAATGGAGACCAAAAGAAAGCAAGAGTAGCAATACTCATATCAGATAAAATAGACTTTGAAATAAAGACTGCGAAAAGAGACAAAGAAGGACACTACATAATGATCAAAAGATCAATCCAAGAAGTTATAACAATAATAAATATATATGCACCCAACAAAGGAGCACCACAATATGTAAGGCAAATGTTAACAAGTATGAAAGGGGAAATTAACAGTAACATAATAATAGTGGGAGACTTTAATACCCCACTCACATCTATGGATAGATCAACTAAATAGAAAATTAGCAAGGAAACACACACTTTAAATGATACAATGGACCAGTTAGACCTAATTGATATCTATAGGACATTTCACTCCAAAACTGAATTTCACCTTTTTCTCAAGTGCACATGGAACCTTCTCAAAGATAGATCACATCCTGGGCCATAAATCTAGTCTTGGTAAATTCAAAAAAATTGAAATCATTCCAAGCTTCTTTTCTTATCACAATGAAGTAAGATTAGATGTTAACTACAGGAAAAAAAAACTATTAAAAATACCAACATATGGACCCTACACAACATGCTTCTGAATAACCAACAAATCAAAGAAGAAATCAAAATATGCATAGAAATGAATTAAAATGAAAACACAACAACCCAAAACCTATGGGACTCAGTAAAAGCAGTGCTAAGGGGAAGGTTTATAGCAATACAAGCTTACTTCAAGAAACAAGAGAAAAGTCAAATAAATAACCTAACTCTACACCTCAAGCAACTAGAAAAGGAAGAAATGAAGAACCCCAGGATTAGTAGAAGGAAAGAAATCATAAAAAATTAGGGCAGAAATAAATGCAAGAGAAACAAAAGAGATCATAGCAAAAATCAACAAAGCTAAAACCTGGTTCTTTGAGAAGATAAATAAAATAGACAAGCTATTAGCCAGGCTCATCAGGAAACAAAAAGAGAAGAATCAAATCAACAAAATTAGAAATGAAAATAGAGAAATCACAACAGACAACCCAGAAATACAAAGAATCATAAGAGACTACTATCTTCAACTATATTTCAATAAAATAGACAAGTTGGAAAGAATGGACAAATTCTTAGGTAAGTATAACTTTCCAAAACTGAACCAGGAAGAAATAGAAAAACATTAACAGACCCATTACAAGCATGGAAATAGAAACTGTAATCAGAGATCTTCCAGCAAACAAAAGACCAGGACCAGATGGCTTGATGGCTGAATTCTACCAAAAATTTAGAGAAGAGCTAACACCTATCCTACTCAAACTCTTCCAGAAAATTTTAGAGGAAGATAAACTTCCTAACTCATTCTATGAGGCCACCATCACCCTAATACCAAAACCAGACAAAGATGCCACAAAAAAAGAAAACTACAGGCCAATATCACTGATGAACATAGATACAAAAATCCTTAACAAAATTCTAGCAATAAGAATCCAACAACATATTAAAAAGATCTTACATCATGACCAAGTGGGCTTTATGTTAGGGATTCAAGGATTCTTTAATATCCACAAATCAATCAATGTGATACACCACATTAACAAATTGAAAAATAAAAACCATATGATTACCTCAATTGATGCAGAGAAAGCCTTTGACAAAACTCAACATCCATTTATAATTTAAAAAAAAAAAAAAAAAAAAAAATAACAGAAAATGAAGCAACTGACAAAGGATTAATCTCAAAAATATACAAGCAGCTCCTGCAGCTCAATTCTAGAAAAATAAACAACCCAATGAAAAAATAGACCAAAGAGCTAAACAGACATTTCTCCAAAGAAGTCATACAGATGGCTAACAAACACATGAAAAGATGCTCAATAGCACTCATTATTCAGTTCAGTTCAGTTGCTCAGTCGTGTCCAACTCTTTGCAACCCCATGAATCACAGCATGCCAGGCCTCCCTGTCCATCACCAACTCCCAGAGTTCACTCAGATTCATGTCCATCGAGTCCGTGATGCCATCCAGCCATCTCATCCTCTGTCGTCCCCTTCCCCTCCTGCCCCCAATCCCTCCCAGCATCAGAGTCTTTTCCAATGAGTCAACTCTTCACATGAGGTGGCCAAAGTACTGGAGTTTCAGCTTTAGCATAATTCCTTCCAAAGAAATCCCAAGGTTGATCTTCAGAATGGACTGGTTGGATCTCTTTGCAAGGAATGCAAATCAAAACCACAATGAGGTACCTTTCATGCCAGTCAGAATGGCTGCTATCAAAATGCCTACAAACAATAAATGCTGGAGATAGTGTGGAGAAAAGGGAACCCATTACACTGTTGGTGGGAATGCACATTAGTACAGCCACTATGGAGAACAGTGTGGAGATTTCTTAAAAAGCTGGAAATAGAACTGCCATACAACCCAGCAATCCCATCCCTGAGCATACACACTGAGGAAACTAGAATTGAAAGAGTCACATTTATCCCAATGTTCATCACAGCACTGTTTATAATAGCCAGGACATGGAAACAACCTAGATATCCATCAGCAGATGAATGGATAAGAAAGCTGTGGTACATATACACAATGGAATATTACTCAGCCATTAAAAAGAACACATTTGAATCAGTTCTAAAGAGGTGGATAAAACTGGAGCCTATTATACGGAGTAAAGTAAGCCAGAAAGAAAAACACCGATACAGTATACTAATGCATATATATGGAATTTAGAAAGATGGTAATGATGACCCTATATGTGAGACAGCAGAAGAGACACAGATGTATAGAACAGTCTTTTGGACTCTGTGGGAGAAGATGAGCATGGGATGATTTGAGAGAATAGCATTGAAACATGTATATTATCATATGTGAAACAGATTGCCAGTCCAGATTCGATGCATGAGACAGGGTGCTCAGGGGTGGTGCACTGGGATGACCCTGAGGGATGGGATGGGGAGGGAGGTGGGAAGGGGGTTCATGGTGTGGAACACATGTACACCTGTGGCTGATTCATGTCAATGTATGGCAAAAACAACTATAATATTGTAAAGTTATTAGCCTCCAATTAAAATAAATAATTAAAAAAAAAGAAAGTAAGTCAAGTCTCTCTAGCTAAACAAATACAGTGCTACTTTTTCAATGTAAGTCCTTAAGGGATGGGTATAAGTACTGTTAGGTAGTTAGAATAAGAAAAAGGAGTCCAGAATGGCAGTGGCTAAAAGACAAGGAAGAGAAAAGACTGCAAAAATAGAACAAAGGAAGGTCCAAGGACCAGAGTGAGGACCTCAGGTAAAATTAACAGTAGTCCTACATAGCCCAATTTACATAGGGCAGGCCCAGGGGGAGGAAAAAACATATAAAAAGAGGAACCAAAGGGCCAGGGATCTCTCTCCCATGTGCATGCTCTCTGTCTCTGTCTCTATCTCTCTCTCCCCTTTTCGCGTCTTTTGGGTCAGCATGCCCTCATGCCTCAAGGATGTATTTCCCTTTATTTTCTAAATAAAACTGAGCTGTAAGATGGCGCTGTAACACTGAGAGCTGTGATGTGCTGAGGGCTTTAATGTCCATCGCTTCAAATTTTTGTTGTGACGAGCAGAACCAAGGAAATTACACACTCCCCTGACAGTACCATGGGTTAAGAGGTACGTTTTTGTTTTTGTTTTTTTTTCCATAACCCAGATCACTGGAAAGTGCCAGAAAACTGGTAACTATCTCATAAATATTTGCAGAATTTAAGAATGAATGAATCACTGAATAAGTGTTATTATAATATTAGGTGAAAAAATCATAAATACTCTCTGAAACATCCAAGTTGCAGAAAATATTACCAATGAGTTATTAGAGCTGAAAATATTACCAGTGAATTATCAGTGATCAATTAATGATTTCTTAGTATCTCTAAAAGGAAAGATGCCTAAAAACATACATATTTACATGAAGTAAAGTGAAATATTTCCTGCCATATTGATAAATAAGATGTTGCTGCTATTAGGGATTCACGCCTTCCAAACAATCAAGAAAGTAGGATTTGATCCCAGATAGATGAGATGCATATGAAAGGAATGAGTTCAGTGAGCCCATACATTTGTATCCTCCCATATATGAAAGTGAAAGTTGCTCAGTTGGGTTTGACTTTTTGTGACCCCATGGTCTATAAAATTCATGGAATTCTCCAGGTCAGAATACTGGAGTGCATAGCCTTTCCCATCTCCACGGGATCTTCTCAATCTAGGGATCGAACCCAGGTTTGCCACATTGCAGGTGGATTCTTTACCAGCTGAGTCACCAGAGAAGCCCCAGAATACTGGAGTAGGTAGCCAATTCCTTCTCCAGGGGAATTTCCTGACCCAGAAATCAAACCAGGGTCTCCTGCATTGCAGGCCAACTGAGCCACCAGGAAAGCCCAATAGAAGAGCATTAAATCCCTTAATGTGAGATAGCTGGTTTGCCTTAATTAATAATAATACTTTGATATTCAGATTACCTGCCCCTTGCTACCAAACTTCTATATAGCCTGAATCCTCCCCTCTCCTGCTTGGAAAAGTTCTCTCAGGGACACCTGGGATGCTATTTCCTGGGCCAGTTGTTGTTACTCAGTCCCTCAGTCATGTCCTATCTTTGTGAAACCATGGGCTGCAGCACACTTCCCTGTCCTTCACTATCTCCCAGAGTTTGGTCAAACTCATGTGCATTGAGTCAATGATGCTATCCAATCATCTCATCCTCCATTGCCCCCTTCTCTTCTTGCCCTTAATCTTTCCCAGAATCAAGGTCTTTACCAATGAGTCAGCAAAGGATTGGAGTTCCAGCTTAAGTATCAGTGCTCCCAATGAGTATTCAGTGTTGATTTCCTTTAGAATTGACTGGTTTGATCTCCTGGATGTTCAAGACTCAAGAACCTTGTCCAGCACCACAGTTAGAAACCATCAGTTCTTCGGTGCTCAGCCTTATTTATGGTCCAACTCTCACATCTGTAAATGGCTGCTTGGAAAATCATACTTTTGACTATATGGATATTTGTTGTCAAAGTGATATCTATTATTTTTAATATGCTGTCTAGGTTTGTCAAAGATTTTCTTCCAAAGAGCAAGTGTTTTTTAATTTCATGACTGCAGTCACCATCTGCAGTGATTTTGGAGCCCAAGAAAGTAAAGTCTGACACTATTTCCAGTTTTTCCGTATTTGCTATGAAGTAACGGGACTGGATGCCATAATCTTCCTTTGAATGTTGAGTTTTAAGCCAGCTTTTTCACTTTCCTCTTTTATCTTCATCAAGAGGCTCTTTAGTTCCTCTTCATGTTCTGCCATTAGGGTGATGTCATCTGCATATCTGAGGTTATTGATATTTATCCTGGAAATCTTGATTCCAGCTTGAGCTTTATCCAGTCTAGCATTTTGCATGATATACTCTGCAGAGAAGTTAAATAAGCAGAGTGAGAATACAAAGCCTTGACATACTCTTCCCAATTTGGAACCAGTCTGTTGCTCCATGTCTGATTCTAACTGTTGCTTCTTGAGCTGCATAAAGGTTTTTCAAGATGCAGGTAAGTTGTTCTGGCATTCCTATTGCTTTAAGAATTTTCCACAGTTATTGTGATCCACACAGTCAAAGGCTTTAGTATAGTCAATGAAGCAGAAGTATGTTTTTCTGGAATTCTCTTGTTTTTTCTATGATCCAATGGATGCTGGAAATTTGGTTTCTGTTTCCTCTGCCTTTTCTAAATACAGCTTGAACATCTGGAAGTTCTGGCTCACCTACTGTTGAAGCTTGCTTGAAGGATTCTGAGCATTACCTTGCTAGCATATGAAATGAGTGCAATTGTGTGATAGTATGAACATTCTTGGCATCACCCTTCTTTGGGATTGGAATGAAAATTGACCTTTTTAAGTCCTGTAGCCACTGGTGAAATTTCCAAATTTGTTGGCATATTGAGTGCAGCACTTTCACAGCATCATATTTTAGGATTTGAAATATCTCAGCTGGAATTCCATCACCTCCACTAGCTTTGTTTGTAGTAATGCATCTTAAGGCCAAATTGACTTCACATTCCAGGATGTCTGGCTCTAGGTGAGTGATCACATCATCATGGTTATGCAGGTCATTAAGATCTTTTCTGTGTATTCTTGCTACCCTTTTTTTACATCTTCTGCTTCTATTAGGTCCATACCATTTCTGTACTTTATTGTGCCCATCCTTGTATGAAATGTTCCTTTGGTATCTCTAATTTTCTCAAAGAGATGTCTAGTTTTTCCCAGTCTATTGTTTTCCTCTGTTTCTTTGCATTGTTCACCTAAGAATGCATTTTCATCCCCAGGCTTGAAGTCCTCATAATTCCCACTGAATAAAACACTCTCTACTTTGAGGTTGTGATTGTGGTTTTTTTTAGTCAACAATGACCACTTTCACTGTTTACTGTGTAAACATTGATTTTCATTATTCATCAGATGTTTTGATTACTTAGTATTGAAAACATTTTTAAAATGGAAGATTATATTCAATTTTTTTTTAATTAGACTTCTCTCTCAGAGAATTCTCTCTTAATTGGGAAATGAAAGAGACATAGTATTACAACTAAGTACACTAAGAAAATACATAAAAATGATACTATAAACTTCATTATATAAAATCATCTGATTCATCTAAGAGTTACTAGAACATAGTAATGAGGAAAATGTATAGAAGGTACATCCTAAGATGTAAACTAATTTCTATTATCTTTCAGTTCAGTTGAGTTCAGTCACTCAGTCATGTCTGACTCTTTGCGACCCCATGAATCTCAGCACACCAGGCCTCCCTGTCCATCACCAACTCCCAGAGTTCACTCAGACTCATGTCCATCGAGTCAGTGATGCCATCCAGCCATCTCATCCTCTGTCATCCACTTCACCTCCTACCCCCAGTCCCTCCCAGCATCAGAGCCTTTTCCAATGAGTCACCACTTCGCTTGAGGTGGCCAAAGTACTGGAGTTTCAGCTTTAGCATCATTCCTTCCAAAGAAATCCCAGGGTTGATCTTCAGAATGGACTGGTTGGATCTCCTTGCAGTCCAAGGGACTCTCAAGAGTCTTCTCCAACACCACACTTCAAAAGCATCAATTCTTTGGTGCTCAGCCTTCTTCACAGTCCAACTCTCCCATCCATACATGACCACAGGAAAAACCATAGCCTTGACTAGACGGACCTTAGTCGGCAAAGTAATGTCTCTGCTTTTCAATATGCTATCTAGGTTGGTCATAACTTTTCTTCTGGGGGTAAGCGTCTTCTAATTTCATGGCTGCAGTCACCATCTGCAGTGATTTTGGAGCCCTCAAAAATAAAGTCTGACACTGTTTCCACTCTTTCCCCATCTATTTCCCATGAAGTGATGGGACCAGATGCCATGATCTTCATTTTCTGAATGTTGAGCTTTAAGCCAACTTTTTCACTTTCCACTTTCACTTTCATCAAGATCCAGTGGTTAGGACTCTGCAATCTCACAACCAAGGACCCTTGTTGGAACTAAGATTCCACTAGCCACACTGTATGGACTTAAAACAACAACAACAACTAATCCTAACAGACTGTCAAATTATGAGAAAAATAAACTCTTATAATGACAACAAAACAATCAATGATTTGGAATTTTTAGATTGCCTTTTGAAATATTTTAAATTAGCAGTCTTGTCTAAACCAAATTTCTCATGCTTCTTGGTGCAGTTTACTCACCTATATGTTGGAGTATTGGATTTCAGAAATGCTGATATTCTTTCCATGTCTAATATTTTAGGTGATTTTTCAGTCATTAAGGGTAATTATATTTTGAGTCTTTTTACTTAAAATCATTGCAAAAATAATATTTTTATAAATTCTAAAAGTATTTTAATTACATTTATTTTATTATTTATTTGAATTACCATATACTTATTAAATAATTACAAAACTAATTTAAATGTATATAAACATATATTCATTTAAGAAATTTTGAATATAATAAAAATTAAAATTTATATACTCAGAAAATGATCACTCTGGTATGTAATTCTGCCTTTTTATTCTGTTCTTACTGTGTAGAAGTAAGTGTATGTAAAAGAGGAGAGACAGATCTATGAATAAGAAAATACATTGTGATATTATTTTGCAATCTACTTAAAAGTGAACTTGGGAGCAGCTTTTTTTTCTTAATTTGACTTCACATCACCTGGCCTGAGTCCTTCTCTCCAGTCTTATCATTAAGCTTCTCATATTTGTCACTTAAATGATTCCTCTAAAGGAAGTTGAGCATATTTTCTTAATTACTAAATTTAGTCACAAGACTTGCTTTGGCCAGTAAGATGTTTGCAATTGTGACAGAAGCAGAAGCTTGAAAACTGTTTATTCATGCCCACTTCTTTGTGGTCACCTCTCTCTATTGTTAAAATGTGCTTGCACTAGCCTGCAGAAGGAACAAGAATGAAAATCTGAGGCCATTCTAGACAAGCAGAAAGTTAGTCCAACCTACACATGGTGTCAAGTACACACCTGAATCTACCACAGAGCATCTAGCTGGCCCACAGCTGACCACGGATGCAGGAATGAGCCAACCTGAGACCAAAAGATCCACATAGTTGGCCTATAAACTCATGACTTAAACTAAGTACCTAAATTATTGCTTCCAGCTGGTGTGTTTGAGGTGGTATTCTAGTGGCATATTAGCACATTCTTGTGACAATGGATATTAAGTATCCAGAAGAAAAGATAACAGATTTTATTATCTGGAAAATATGAGTAACTCATTTATATGTGACAGTCAGTAAGATTTATCACTAGTACTGGGTTTGCAGCTAAAGAGTCAAGTCACAGGACAAGGGGGCTTAATACTTTCAAAACAGTAGAGCCAGATTCCACCGCGGGGCCTTCACCCTACACCTTTACCATTACACTGCCAGTTGTCCAGCTGTCCTCCTCATGTCAGTCCCCAAAACAACAGCAAAAACCATTTTTGTACTTAGTGACTTAAAGAGAACAGAGTATATTTATTACATCAGAATGATTAATAATAATAATAATAATGAAATTGCTTTATCACTGAACTATCTGATTTATTATCTTGTATCAAGGGAAAATTTATTTATTAAAAACATGCTGAAGGAAGACTAGGGGGACAAAGTTAGTTCATGATTGTATTTCATGAGTAATCTTCTTCTACAGCCTACTGACATGTGTCTTTCTACAGGAACCTTCAACACCCAGAGAGACAACAACCATTATGGAGGGGAATGGACAACTCTGTAGATGAGACTAGGAAGCATCCCCTCAGCAAGGTATGTAAGGGGATCTTTGTGTTGCTTTTTATCCTGCTCTGCACTGCTCTAGGAAATCTGGCTAAAGCTGGGGTCTCAGATGGAGGCAAGCCCTTCCCCCATCCATCCTATATATGGCTGTGCTATGGAATCTAAAGTTAAGTAAACTCTAAAATAGATTTGGATTAGACTTTTAAGCTAGTCTGGATTAAATTTTAATAGCCAACATAACCAAAAAATAATGAAATTTAAGTATGAAGAAGACTACTTTTTGGTGCAAATGAAAGGTTCGCTGTATCACAAAAAAGGGATGATTTATGGAAAGTGGCATTTTCATGACACTTCACTAAGTTGAAACTATCCAATGAACTGATCATACATTTTGAACTTTGAAATTCAAAGTAATTGAATAACACTTTGGTTAACATTTGAATAACAATTTGGTCTCTGGTTAACATTTTCCTTTAACGTCATGTATGTCTGTCTGTACTCAAAACAAAAATGAACATAAAAAATAAGTATCTAATATATGAAAGTAAATTCCCTAGTTGTTTTGAAGTCACACATTTCTTTTGACTTAAATGATGATGTTGGGTTTAGCTGTTCAAATCGAATACTCAGTTGAGTTCAGTTCAGTTCAGTAGCTCAGTCGTGTCTGACTCTTTGCGACCCCATGAATCACAGCATGCCAGGCCTCCCTGTTCATTACCATCTCTCGGAGTTCACTCAGACTGCACTTCCTTAAATTGAAAAAAAAATATAAAAGATTTATAACACTTCACATATTGTAAGATAGTTCACTTCAACTTTGATTGTAATTTTTTACAGCTAAAATTTTAAATTAATACTTTATTGTACTTTGCCAAATTTATGTCTGAAGCAGTGTTTTGTGAAGATTATTTCTAGTTTTAATTATTCAGTCTGATACAACTTGCTCCATCTTATCTGCAATCAATTTTATTGAATTACTAAACCATCTAGATATGTTATGTTTGATTGTAGCTAGACAATGTCTTTGTTGAAAAATATTATTTTTTGTAAGCATTACTTACTGTTTTCCCAAGAACAAGCAGTACCATTTGTATGATATATATGAAATAATATAAGCCAAAGCTACAAGCCTTAGGTTATCCTAGACATTTTACTACCCTCAAGACATCTTATTTTTGATTCACTGTTTTCATTAAGTTCCCTTTTCAACAATAGTGTTTAACTTTAATGCTATTTATTTTTACTTCTGTCTGCTCTGAAGGGATTAAATTCTAGTTGGTACCAAGCATACAGTCATCTGATGGCTGCTTTGTTTTTTAAAGAAGTTGAGGTTATTTTCTTTCAGTTCTATCTTGATGAAAAGTAAACATATTTTATCACTCAGAAAATTCAAAATATATATACTGGAATTATAAAACTGTGGCATACAGAAATGTCAGGGCACAATTTCATTCTATATGAAATTATTAAAAGAAAATATTAAGCACAGATACAAATTCTGTTTATTCATAATTAGGAGTTGTGAACTAGACTGATAGAAAGTCTTAAGACCCCTGTTAAATGATAAATTGAAATTACTTTTGCTTAGAACATTTTATTTCTCCATATAAGGGAACATTATCAAAATATATAAAATATATATTTCAAGTATATTTTCTGTTAGAAGAAGGGAGCTATTTTTTTGTTGTTGCTCAGTTGCTCAGTTCTCTCTGACTCTTTGCAACCCTGTGGACTGCAGCACACCAGGCTTCCCTGTCCTTCACTCTCTCCCAGAGTTTGCTCAAACTCACATCCATTGAGTCAGTGATGTCATCCCATCATCTCATCCTCTGTTGACCCCTTCTCCTTCTGCCCTCAATGTCTCAGAATCAGTTTCTTGTCCACTGAGTCAGCTCTTGTGTCAGGTGGCCAAAGTATTGGAGCTTCAGCATCAGACCTTCCAATGAATATTCAGAATTGATTTCCTCTAAGATTGACTGCTAAGAGAGGGCAATGGCATCCCACTCCAGTACTCTTGCCTGGAAAATCCCATGGATGGAGGAGCCTGGTAGGCTGCAGTCCATGGGGTCGCTAAGAGTCGGACACGACTGAGAGACTTCACTTTCACGTTTCACTTTCATGCATTGGAGAAGGAAATGGCAATCCACTCCATTGTTCTTGCCTGGAGAATCCCAGGGACAGGGGTGCCTGGTGGGCTGCCATCTATGGGGTCGCATAGAGTCAGACACGACTGAAGCAACTTAGCAGCAGCAGCAGCAGCAGGATTGACTGATGTGATCTCCTTATATTAAAATGAATCTTTAGATGAAAATGTTTCAATTTGTAATAAAAGTGTAGTTGGAGAAAGTGCTGTATTTTATGTAACAGAAAACTTGCATCCTTATATTCATGTTCATATTTTACAAAAGTTAAATATAACTTACAATATGCAATTGACAAGACTAGATGATTGTTTACTATGATAAAATAAACTCTATTCAAAAATTAGGATGACACTTTCAGGCTCTCAATAGCCACTTCTTGTGTTCATTTCTTAAAAACCACTTGTGAGTAATTTGGAGGTATAGGAAACAAAAGAAAGGATCACCAATTTCATCAGACACCATTAAACTGTCATTGTTACAGATGGTAAGGTAGATTCTCTGAGTTGCTGACCCAACAGAGACCTTATAACTTCTTGCTAGCAGAACTGCAATTTTAGATGGGGAAGGGGAATCAATGTACTTAAAAGCAGGAAATGGCTCATGATTTCTAGTTACTACAAATTGTCTTTTTCCCCTTTGCTGGATCCTGGCAATTAGACTTAAGAGAAATTATACTGGAGGATCTGGCAAAGAATTTGCTTTCTCATAAAATAAGTGGGCACCCAGAAAGGCAGGAGGCCACTGGAGTTCACCCTGGAGACACACACAGTTCTGGTATCTGTTTGGGAAGTTTCTTTTACCAGAACACTGGTCTTTGCAACTACCATTTTGGAATCCTCCCTGTAGCTTATCTGCATTAAAATGGGCCCAGCCCATCTGCCTTCCAGTATCAGTAATGGGGTACCCCAGGCCCTGCTGCTCCCTGGGCTGGGACATGGACCCTCCCACCAGCAAACCTGCTGCCTTAGGACCCCCTTCAGCCACTCTGAACCAGCCCAGTCTATCAGTGTCCCAGAACTTTCTGGAGCACCCTAAGGCCCTGCAAGCAGAGACCTCAGGTCCCAACTCTGCCTCACTAGCTCCAGGACCAGCAGGACCCCAGCCCCACCCACCAGGGAGCTGATGCCAGCTTCAGAATTAGCCTGTTACAGAAGCCAGAGGCTCAGGCATCTACCTTCAGGGAAGGTGGGCCACAGTCCTACCCATCAGTGGCTGACACCAGCTCTGTGACCCCAATCTCCCCACCCCCAATCCCTGCAGCCAGCAACCCCAGAACCAGTTTGTCCCTATCATCTAGCTGGTGTTAGCCTCAAACCCCAGGACACTGGCCGTGCCCAGCAGGGAGTTGATACCAGCTCCAGGATGACCACAGCCCAGAACCCTGCTGTGTTAGGAACTGTCCTCACTGACTAACAGGGCAACACCACACTGCAGGGCCCTGAAGCCAGAGATGCCCAAATGTGGCTCTGCCTACCAGCAGGCCAATGCTGGCTGCAAGACACCTTGGACCCCTCAGTCAGCCACCTCTGGTTCTTCCCTCACTCACCAGCAGGCTGACACCAACTTAGGAACAACTCTGATACCACAGCCAGTCATGTCCGGAACTAGGCCCTCCCACCAGCAGCCCAGTGCTAGATTTGGGGCCCCTTGGACTTGGCTTCAACCACCAGTGGGCCAGCACTAGCCCCAGGATCTCCCAGAGCTCTGTAGCTGGTGGCCTCCCCACAAGGCAACCATTCTGATCAGAAGCCAGTCATCCTATTAGAACACTCACAGTAGTCAGACAAGTAGAAGATATAAAAGAATCCAAAACAGAAAGGAAGGAAAAATGTTGCTATTTACAGATGACATGATACTGTATATGGGAAAGCCTAAAGATGCCACCATAAAACTACTAAAGCTCATCAGTGAATTATGTTGTGGATACAGGCTTCTCATGTGGTGCTCGTGGTAATGAATATTACTCAGCCATAGAGAAAAGAATGAAATCTTCTCATTTGAACTATGACTGGACTTAGAAAGCACTATACTGAGTGAAATGTTTGACAGAGAAAGACAAATACAGTATTATTTCACTTACATATTGACTCTAAAACACAAAACAAGCAAATAAACATAACACAACAGAAAAGTAATCATAGATTTAGAGAACAAATAGTGGTTTCCAGGCAGAAGTGGGTGGAGAAAGGAGAGAAGTACATGAGAGAGATTAAGAGGAACAAACTTGCTGTTGCACAAATGAGTCACAGGTATGAAATGTGCAGTGTGGAGAATACAGTTAATAAGTATGTAATATCTTCCTATGGTGACAGATGGTAATTAGACTTGCCATGGTGATTATTTTGAAATGTATAGAAGTGTTGAGACACTATGGTTTATAATAAGAACTAACATAGTGTTTTAGGTCAACTACACTTCAAAATCCCACGGACGGAGGAGCCTGGTAGGCTGCAGTATATGGGGTTGCATAGACACAACTGAGCGACTTCACTTTCACTTTTCACTTTCATGCACTGGAGAAGGAAATGGCAACCCACTCCAGTGTTCTTGCCTGGAGAATCCCAGGGACTGAGGATCCTGGTTGGCTGCCGTCTATGGGGCCGCACAGAGTCGGACACGACTGAAGCAACTTAGCAGCAGCAACACACTTCAAAAACAAACCAACAGGCAAAGAAACCCATAGAATAAATGATCAGATTTGTGACTGCCAGAAACGATGGGTTTCCTGGGGAAAGGGAGAACTGGCTGAAGGTAGGCAAAAGTTAAAAACTTTCCAGTTACAAGATAAACAAGCGCTATGGGTGTAATCTATAACACGATAAATATAATTAACATGGTTATATGTTATATATGAAAGTTTAATAGAGTAAATCCTAAGAATTCTTATCACAAAGAAAACTTTCTTTTTCTATTTCTTTAATTTTGTATCTATGTGAGATGATGAATATCTACTAAACTTATTATGGTAATCATTTCAAGATGTTTGTAAATCAAATTCTGCTATACATCTTACATAATGCTGTATATCAATTATATCTCAATAAAACTAAAATAAAACAAAATTTTTAAAAAGTGATTAGAAAATAGACAATTTGATACTTTCTTCCAAAAAACAAACATTTTGCCTGTAGTTACAAAAACCACAGAATGAATATGAAGAAAGAAAGCAAAAAGCAACAGTCTGTACATTATAAGTGCCAAATGTTTAGAATGAGTCAGTCTTTGGTTGCTTCATTAATATTTTAACAGAAAAAATATAATAAACTTGATTATAATTGCCATGAAATTTGGGGGCAATTGCAGTGGGATAGCTACTAAGAAAAAGATATTTGTTTGAGTTGAATTTTGTCCCCCAAAATATGTTGGAGCTCAGTCTTAGTCCATTCAGGCTTTTGTAACATTATATAATAGGGTGGATTATAGGAATAAAGAAAGGAAAACATTATCTCTTAATGTTCTGAAGGCTATAACTCCAAGGTCAAGGTGCCACCAGATTTGGTGTTCTGTGAGAGTCCATGTCATAATTCATAAGTGAACTTCTTTTGCTGTGTTCTTACATGGCAGAAGGAGCAAGAGATCTCTGCAGGGTTCCCTGTAGAAGAATTAATTCATTTCTTCAGAGCACCACCCTCATGACCTCATCGCTTCCCAAAGGCCCTATATCAAAATACAATTACAATGAGGTATAGGTTTCAGCTTATGATTTTGGGGAAGATAGATTCAGTTATAGCAAGCACTAAATCCCAGTACCACAGAATGTGACTTTTTTGGGGGGATCAAGACTTAACAGGGGTAAGCAAATTAAAATGAGGTTATTAAGATGAGCCCTAATACAATAGTTCAACATTCAGAAAACTAAGATCATGGCATCCGGTCCCATCACTTCATGGCATCCGGTCCCATCACTTCATGGCAAATAGATGGGGAAACAGTGGAAACAGTGTCAGACTTTATTTTGGGGAGCTCAAAAATCACTGCAGATGCTGATTGCAGCCATGAAATTAAAAGATGTTTACTCCTTGGAAGGAAAGTTATGACCAACCTAGACAGCATATTAAAAAGCAGAGACATTACTTTGCCAACAAAGGTCCGTCTAGTCAAGGCTATAGTTTTTCCAGTGGTTATGTATGGATGTGAGAGTTGGATTGTGAAGAAAGCTAAGTGCTTAAGTATTGATGCTTTTGAACTGTGGTGTTGGAGGATACTCTTGAGAATCCCTTAGACTGCAAGAAGGCCCAACCAGTTCATCCTAAAGGAGATCAGTCCTGGGTGTTCATTGGAGGGACTGATGTTGAAGCTGAAACTCCAATACTTTGACCACCTGATGTGGAGAGCTGACTCATTTGAAAAGACCCTGATGCTGGAAAAGATTGAGGGCAGGAGGAGAAGGGGACGACAGAGGATGAGATGGTTGGATGGCATCACTGACACAATGGATGTGGGTTTTGGGTGGACTTTAGGAGTTGGTGATGGACAAGGAGGCCTGGCTTACTGTGGTTCATGGGGTCACAAAGAGTCAGACACGACTGAGCAACTGAACTGAACTGAACTGAATACAATATGACTGATGTATTTATAAAAAGGGGAAAATGTGAACATAAACACTGATAAGCTCATGGAGAACTCATGTGAGGACTGGAGTTATGCTGCCACAAGCCAAGGAACCACCAAAAGCTAAAACAGAGGCCTGGAAAATATCCCCTTTAGTGCCTTCACAAGGAGATAGTCCAGCTAATGTCTTGATTTTAGATCTCTGTTCTCCAGAACAGTGAGACGATATATTTCTATTATTCTGAGACACTGGCTTTTGGTACTTTGTTACTGCAGCCCTAGGAAACTAATGCAACATTTAAGTATTAAAAATGCAAAAATTTTATTTAATCAAGTAATAAAGTGAGATTTTTTTTTTAATTTTTACTTTATTTTACTTTACAATACCGTATTAGTTTTGCCATACATTGACATGAATCCACCATGGGTGTATATGAGATCCCAATCCTGAATCCCCCTCCCACCTCCCACCCCATTTCCTCTCTCTGGATCATCCCCATGTACCAGCCCCGAGCATCCTGTATCATGTATCAAACATAGGCTGGTGCTTCATTCTTACATGACAGTATACATGTTTCAATGCCATTCTCCCAAATCATCCCACCCTCTCCCTCTCCCACAGAGTCCAAAAGTCCGTTCTATACATCTGTGTCTCTTTTGCTGTCTCGCATACAGATCTTACTAGTAACACTTACTTAGCTGAGCATATGAGTCCATATATAATGAGAGTTAATAAATATAGCAAAATTTCTAAAATAAGACTTACATTAATTATCAATCTTCTGAAAGTCTATAATAGAAAATCAGTATTTTTTCCTTAGATTTCCTTAGATTTGGGTAGCAATATAATATCTTTGAATTTTAGTCCATTCACAGCATACTCTTTGGATGAGTTTACTTTGATATTTTTATAATGCAATCACCTAATCCATGCTTTCTTAGTCATTCAGCATAACAATATCATATGATTTATCTTTTGAATAAGGTGATACTTTTCTCAGTTGTATATGAGTCACAGATTGCTTTCTTCAGCAGAGGGAAATGTGAGCTCATTTTCTGCCAAACAAAGTAACTGCATAAAAAAGGGAGGAAACATATTAAGATGGAAGATTTACTTTTTAAAGAAAAAGATATGGCATTAAAGCCATTTTTTTTTTATGAAGGTTGAAAAGCAAAGGTCTAATGTTTATCTTTCCAAGGATGACAGGTCAACAGTTAAAACAAATAATGAAGACATCATATTCTGTTCAACCTTGGCTAGAATAAATTCTGAGGGAATTTAACAATAAATTGTCTGATTCTACATAAATCAAAACTTTGCAAAGAAATTATTTTAAGCTAGTTTTCTTAGCAGTGAAAAATTCTACGTTGTAGAATTTTACTGTATTAAGCATATTAAATTAATAAACATGCTTTACAAATGAACTATTATAGCAAATTAAAGGTAAATAATCAGAACAGATATATTCCCAAATTGGGATAATCAAAGTTACAATGATATTCAAAATAATTTAAGAGTTTTATTCATTGGCTATATGCAATTTCAAACTGTACCAAAAGGGGGGGAAATGGCTGAACCCTCAAAACTTTTTCTTCCCTTATAACTTTTTTATGTCCAGTATAGTTGTTTCTCAGGCAGATTCCATAGAATACCACATAGCACAAACAAGATTTTGTGTTAAATAAAGTCAGAAATGCTGTGCACAATAGCCTGCACTGAAAATTCACAAAACATATGGGCATATCAAAACCAAGGAAACATTCTACAGTGAAAACTTCTGAAATGTCATTAAGCCCTAAGTTTTCCAATCTTACTCTATTAGGAAATACTATTTCATGAAACACCTACCAGTATCACTAAAAACTGTTTTCTAAAATATAAGAATGTGATATATAATACTTCAAGAAACTAGAAGTCTATTTAAAAAAAAGTCTAGAGTCTATATAGCTGAGTCTATTAAAAAGTAAAAGTCCTTTTTTGAGTAATAATAACAGGTCATTCCCCAAAATGGAATTACAGAAGAAACTTAAAATTATGTATGCCATTCAATAAGAAAAGAATATATATTGCCACAGTATATTGTAGGCTAAGGATCAGCAGTCTTCATCTGTAAAGGGTCAAATGGCAAACATTTTAGACTGTAGTGGGAGCTATTCAATTCTCAGAAGTACTCAACTTTCTCATAGACAATATGTAAATGAATGAGTTTCCCATTTTCCATTAAAATCTTATTTGTGGACAAAGACATTTGAATTTTACATCATTTTAATGTCCCCTACCAGAGAAGGCAATGGCACCCCACTCCAGAACTCTTGCCTGGAAAATCTCATGGATGGAGGAGCCTGGTGGGCTGCAGTCCAAGGGGTCGCTAAAAGTTGGACACGACTGAGTGACTTCACTTTCACTTTTCACTTTCATGCATTGGAGAAGGAAATGGCACCCATTCCAGTGTTCTTGCCTGGAGAATCGCATGTACAGAGGAGCCTGGTGGGCTGCAACTCAGAGAGTTGGACACGACTGAAGCAACTTAGCAGCAATGTCCCCTACATTTTATTCTGATTTCTTTTCAACCATTAAAAAATGTTTAGAGTAAAAACAAAAAGCCGAAAAGTGGAAATAAGCCAGATTTCACCTGTGGGCTAAAGTTTGCTAAATCTTATCCTTCAGTTCACTCCGTTCAGTTCACTCCCTAGATCGTGTCCAACTCTTTGCGACCCTATGAATCGCAGCACACCAGGCCTCCCTGTTCATCACCATCTATCTCCTGGAGTTCACTCAGACTCATATCCATCGAGTCCGTGATGCCATCCAGCCATCTCATCCTCCGTCGTCCCCTTCTCCTCCTGTCCCCAATCCCTCCCAGCATCAGAGTCTTTTCTAGTGAGTCAACTCTTCGCAGGAGGTGGCCAAAGAACTGGAGTTTCAGCTTTAGCATCATTCCTTCCAAAGAAATCCCAGGGTTGATCTCCTTCAGAATGGACTGGTTGGATCTCCTTGCAGTCCAAGGGACTCTCAAGAGTCTTCTCCAACACCACACTTCAAAAGCATCAATTCTTCAGTGCTCAGCCTTCTTCACAGTCCAACTCTCACATCCATACATGACCACTGGAAAAACCATAGCCTTGACTAGACGGACCTTAGTCGGCAAAGTAATGTCTCTGCTTTTGAATATACTATCTAGGTTGGTCATAACTTTTCTTCCAAGGAGTAAGCATCTTTTAATTTCATGGCTGCAGTCACCATCTGCAGTGATTTTGGAGCCCTCAAAAATAAAGTCTGACACTGTTTCCACTGTTTCCCCATCTATTTCCCATTAAGTGATGGGACGGGATGCCATGATCTTCATTTTCTGAATGTTGAGCTTTAAGCCAACTTTTTCACCAGGCTATAGAAATTAATGTGTACTTTAATGAATTATATTTATGTCTGCCTATTCTTTAATGTGGAGAAGGCAGTGGCACCCAACTCCAGTGCTATTGCCTGGAAAATCCCATGGACGGAGGAGCCTGGTAGGCTGCAGTCCATGAGGTCGCAAAGAGTCGGACATGACTGAGTGACTTCACTTTCACTTTCATTCTTAATGGGTATGTATTTAGACAAGTTCTCTTCTTGTATTTTCTTAACATATGTGCAGTCTCATGACTACGAAAAATAAAATAATACATTGTGATGCTATCTAACCATCTCATCCTCTGCCCTCTCCCTTCTCCTTTTGCCTTCAATCTTTGTGAGCATCAGGGTCTTTTCCAGTTAGTCAACTCTTTGCATCAGGTGGCCAGCATATTCGAGCTGCAGCTTTAGCATCAATCCTTCCAATGACTATTCAGGGTTGACCTTTGGGATTGACTGGCTTGATCTCCTTGCAGTCCAAGGGACTCTTCAAGAGTCTTCTCCAATGCCACAGTTCAGAAGCATCAATTCTTTGGTGCTTAGCCTTCTTTATGGTCCAATGCTCACATCCATACATGACTACTGGAAAAATCATAGCTTTGACTATATGGACTCTTGTCAACAAAGTGATGTCTCTGCTTTTTAATATGTTGTCTAGGTTTGTCATATCTTTCCTTTCAACATGTGAGCATCTTTTAATTTCATGGCTGCAGTCACCATCTGCAGTGATTTTGGAGCCCCCCAAAATAAAAGCTGTCACCGCTACCACTTTTTAACCCTTCTATTTGCCATGAAGTGATGGGACCAGATACCATGATCATAGTTTTTTTACTGGTGAGTTTGAAGCCACCTTTTTATTCTCCTCTTTCATCCTCATTGAGAGGCTCTGTAGTTCCTCTTCACTTTCTGCCATGAGAGTAGTATCCTCTGCATATCTGTTGTTGTTCATTTGCTAAGTTGCATCTGACTCTTTTCGACCCCATGAACTGCAGCATGCCAGGCTTCCCTGTCCTTTACAATCTCCCTACATTTGCTCAAACTCATGTCCATTGAATTAGTGATGCCATCCAACTGCCTCTTCCTCTGTTGCTCTCTTCTCTTCTTTCCCTCAGTCTTCCCCAGCATCATGGTCTTTTCCAGTGAGTCAGCTCTTTGCATCAGGTGCCCAAAGTTTTTGAGCTTCAACTTCAGCATCAGTTCTTCCAATGAATATTAATGGTTGATTTCCTTTAGGACTGACAGGTTTAATCTCCTTGAAGTCTAAGGGACTCTTAAGAGTATTCTGAGGTTGTTGATATTTCTCAACCTTGCCATACTCCTTTCCTTATTTGGAATTAGTTGTTCAATGTTAAGTTCTAACTGTTGCTTCTTGACCCACATACAGGTTTCTCAGGAACCAGGTAAGATGGTTTAGGACTCCCAATCTTTCTAGGACTTTTCCAGTTTGTGGTGATCCACACAGTCAAAGTCTGTAGCATAGTCAATGAGACAGAAGTAGATGTTTTGCTGGTATTCCCTTGCTTTCTCCATTATCCAATGAAAGTTGGCAATTTGATTTCTGTTTCCTCTGACTTTTCTAAACTCAGCTTGTACATCTGGAAATTTTCATTTCACTCACTGCTGAAGCCTAGCTTAAAGGATTTTGAACATAACCTTGCTAACGTGAAATGAGCACAGTTACATAGTAGTTTGAACATTCTTTGGCATTGCCTTTCTTTGAGAATGGAATAAATGAAATGATAAGATATGTATATAGTCCTAGGCTAAATTTTAAATAATTTAAAAGTTTCTAATATTTTAATGAAATTATACTTACAAGATTAGTAAATGCATCTCCTTATTTCCCCCAAATTCTCTAACAATCAATTTTTTTTTCAGAATTCATATTTGTAAAATTCAGAGAGTCCATCTCTCACTGTATCTTAAATTTTTCCTTGCATTTAATATGTATATCGGCATTTCCAAGGTTCCAGGCACAGTTCTACCAAGAGATCTTACAAGCTTATTTCATCTCAGTAACATTGTAGTAACATTTGAACTGTAATGTCGTTAACCATTTTTATAGACATAGTTAAGGAAAATAAAATTTCATGGAGAAAGAGTGCTCAGCAATATCAGAGACTGTCTCGTGGCCTGGAAAAATGAAGTCTGAAAAGAATCCTTAGCTTTGGCGACAAAACTTTGATGATCTTTGTTAGAGCATTATGATTGTTACTGGGTAGGAGAGGGTCAAAGAGGACCCTCCCTTGTGGGCCTCAGTTCTTAGGACACAAGAAGAATCTGAGGTCTTACCTGCAGCAAAAACAAATTTATTAAGGAAAGAGCAGAAAGAACACCTCAAAGAAGAGGTGGGCAAAGCCCAGAAAGGCACTGGTGCAGGAATGATGAGGTATGGGGTGTTTTCAAGACAGGGTTTTTGTATATTCATCTAGCCCATCGTGGACTGACAATTTTGATTGACATTAGCAAGCTACATAACAACAGGCTCTACTGTGCAGGTCTTTTCCATAATCCAAGCTGCTATAACCAGGTGTATAGAGTATTTATGCACCCTTCATGGGCTCCTGTCTGCCTAAGGTTACTTGAAGACACAGCTGGACATCAAGGGTGATTGTGGTGGAGTTAGAGAAGCCCTTGTGGTTAGTTTGTATTCACTGTGTGCATAGTCATGTGAGCTAGAGTTGGAAAAGTCTCTGTGGTTATTTTGTAACATATTTGTGAGTTCTCCTGGGCCACATTGGTGCAGGTCTGGCAGGGGGTTTAGAGATGAGCTTGAATTCATTTTGTTTAGGTCACCCTTCATTACTCATGCCTAACTTCCTACCCCAAAATGATGAGAGCTGATACCAGGTTGCATGGGGTGGAAGAGGGAATAGAAAGGGAGAAACAGAGCATGAATATGATACTTTGAAGCCAGGTCACAGGGAAGAGGAAGAGAGTGAGAAGAAAAGGAGTGGGGGGAAAAAGGAGTGGGTCTCTTTGTCTCTTAATTGAGCTATGATTCACATACACTGTTTTATGTTTGTAAGTAGCTGTTTATCCAATACCCAGATCAATAGGTAGAATATATCCCGGGCAGCTAAGAAAGCTTCTACTGCCCCCTTGCAGTCCATACCACCTTCAAGGGTAACAATTATCCTAAACTTTATCACCATAGTTTTTTGCCTTATATTTTTTGAAACTTCGTAAAAAAATGAATCATAAAAATGGAAACATTTTGTCTTATTTCATTCCATATTATGTTTAAGTGATTTCTCTGTATCTATGTACTTTTTGAATTAATAAGCTAGATTTTATTTTTAGAACAGTTTTAAAACAGAAAAATAGAACAAATAATACAGAGTGTTCTCTTATTAATCCCCCTGCCTTCCCACACACACCCATGCAGAGTTTTCCCTTTCATTAATACCTCATGTTAGTATGGTATACTTGTTAGAATTAATGAGCCAATGTTACGCCTTATTATTAACTAGAATCCATCTTTTATTCAGAATTCCTTATTTTCAGTCCTTTTTCTTTTCCAGAATCTCAACCAGAAAACTGCATTACATTTAGTTGTCATGTCTTCTTAGGATAATCTTGACTGCAACAAATTCTCAGGTTTTCCTTGTTTTGGATAATCTTGATAGTTTGAGTTATATTGATTAGTGATAGTGTAAGCTGCCCTTCTGTTGGAATATTGTATGATTGGACTGGGCTTATGTTCTCTTGAGAGGAAGGCCACAGAGGGAAAGTGTCATTTTCATCAAGTCACGTTAAGGATACATACTGTCAGTACCACATCACTATCACTTTGATCATCTGGCTGGCTTAATGTTTGTTAGGTATCTCCCCTGTAAAATTGCATTTTCCCTAATTTTGATAGCATATTCTTTGAAAGGCAGTCACCCTGCACAGCTTAAGGAATGGAAAGTTACACTTCCTCTCCTTTAAAATGCATTCTCTACATCATTTATTTGGAATTATTCTGAATGGGACATGTTTTTCTCCTATTCCATTTACTAATTGATTCAATCTTTTATTTGTATCAGGATGGACTCATGGTATAATTTTATACTTTCAGTTATAACCCAATACTACTTTACTTATTTTGTTCCTATCGTTGCAGCTTTGGCCATTGGGAGTTCTCTTGGTTGGCTTCTATACCTTTTAATATACTCCCATTATTGTGATTTTTTTTTACTTGTTTGTTTGCTTGTTTGAAGACTTCCTTACTCACCTGTGTGAAAAGATGCTCTAGGATTATCTTGTATATTACTTGTCTTACTCCTAAAATTGGACATTTCTCCCAAATGTTCTGTTCCTTTTATTGGATAATGGTATTAGAAGCCAACTTCAAGGCGATAGGCATATTCATTGCTGTCAGTTGTTATTTTTTTAAGTCTTCTTAGTTGACAAAGCAAGGGTATATATGTGTGCACACTAATCCATATATGTATATATTTATAATTATGTCAATACATAACCATCTGTATCTATATTAAGTAAAACACGAGTTCTTACTGAGCTCTTAAAATCTTATCTATTACCCTATGAATAACTCCAGCTTTCCCACACAGCAGTGAGAAACTTTATTCTTACCACCTGCCATTCATTTATTTAATTGTTCAGTTTCAGGATGCATGTATATCAGTGTATGAATTGTTAACCCACAAGACCTTGATAACAACTTTATCCAGTAAAGTATGGTTCTTGGGTGCAGTTACTTTTGTCTTTAATCTTACTCCACTTATTTCTAGAGTTTACTAGGTCAGAACATTTCCCCCAGCCCCTTCAATAAGGTTGTTTCTTGTATTTATAACACAGTTAGATTCTGTCATCTTAGTGTGCATTCTTTCCTGGGATCTTATAGCCTTCTAAACAATTTTTTTTTAATTTCATACATTGAGTCATCCCTCATGTTATAAAGTTCTATTGGTTTTCAGAAATTAATATTGTTATACGTCCATGATTATAGTATCATACAGAAGAGTTACACCACCTTAAAATCCCATGGGTTCCCTCTTTTCATCTCTTCCTTTCTCCCTTCCCTGAATCCCTTCCACCTACTGCTTTTATAGTTCTTCTGATTATTTTCCTTTTACTGATTCTATAATTTTGCTTTTTTTTTGGAATGTTATATAATGACTCATACCTTAAGTATCATTTTAATACTGATGGCTTTTAATAGAAGTATGCATTTGAGATTTATCCATTTTTTTTTTGCCTGCCTTTATAACTCATTTCTTTTATTGCTGAATGTAGTTTTGTAGTATGAATGTAACATCATTCTTTTAAACCATTCATCTATGGAGGACATCTATCTATGGAGGTTGCTTCTAGTTTGGAGTACCTATGGAAAAAGTGGCTGCAAGCATTTATTTTAGGGATTTTTTTTTGTGTGTGTGTGGACATAAGTTTTCAGCTCAATCGGGTAAATACCTAGGATTGTGTTTGTTGGATCATATGATGATGCTATATATAGCTTTGTAACTGTCAAACTGTCTTCCAAACTATACAAGTTTGCATTCCTACTGGCAATGGATGAAAGTTCTTGTTGCTCTGCATCCTCACTAGCATTTGGATTGTCAGAGGATTTTTGGATTTTAGCCATTCTGACAGTTGTGTAGTGATATCTCTGGTTTAATTTGCAATTTCCTAATAACAAAAGATGAACATATTTTCATATACTTATTTGACATATACATATATTTTAGGGGAAGTTTGGTTCATTTTTAAGTTTGGCTGTATGTTTTCTTATTGCTAAGTTTTTAGAGTTTTATGCAGATTTTGAATGCAAGTCCTTTATCTGATATGTGTCTTACAAAATTTTTTTGTCTTATTATCTCATGATGAAGGCTGCCTAGTACAGCCTTTACTAACCTCTCTCTAACTTTACTTAAGTAACAGGAAGCCTCGGTACATTTTTTTTCTAAACAAAATGGTCTATTCCAGATGACTTATAACATCCATCACTCAACATAAAATAAGCAGCAACCGTTTGATATAAAAACTAATAGAAGCAAAAGAAGAAAATGTTTAAAATGAATATTGGTGCAAATCTTTATACTGAATGCACCGTTTGAGTTTTTACTAAGGTAAAAAAGCATAGCTATTTGGGGGAAAATATTACAGGCGTCCAGGTGGCACCACTGCTAAAGAACACATCTGCCAATGTAAGAGACACAGAAATCACAGGTTAGATACTTGGGTTGGGAATATCCCCTGGAGCAGGGCACAGCAACCCATTCCAATATTCTTGCCTGGAGAATCCCATGGATAGAGGAGTGGGGCAGGCTACAGTCCAGAGGGTCACAAAGAGTCAGACTAGCCTGAAGCACCTTAGCACACACTAAGGCTTAGTTTTTAAGAGAATGATAATAGATCTATGTGAATATATTTAGGTGGCATTTAAATATAGAAATGAAGCTCACAACAAGATGATAATAGAAATGTACCTTAGGGTAATCATCTCTTTAAAGGTGAAATTTTTAAACTCTTCTTTTTAAAATTTTAAGCTCTTAGTCTACATCCTGTCTTAAATTTCTTTCTAAGATCTACTTAAAGAATCAACAATTAAAGCTTCTCAAATAGCTTTGTATCATTTATATTTTAAATTATTTTCTATAGACTGCAAGTTAAAAATCACAAAAAATGAGTTCATCTTTTCATAAAATCCTTTTGACAATTTTCTTATTATGAATCATAACAGCATTCTATTTTTAAATGTTTCTTTTTCACAAAATAATATTCATTTTATAAAGGCTTATATGTATGCTGGCATATTCATTTGAGCCAAAAGGGAATTATGTCAATTTGTGCTTAGCTTAGGTAATTACTTCACTTACTTTATAATTGTTATTTTGAGTATGGAATATTCATCCTCCAAGAAAAAGTTAAAGCCCATGAAATTCAATTATTATTTGAGCTTCAGATATGCTGCAGCTAGTGGATTGAAGCTGTTTTCTATTTCATGGGTGTGTGTGTGTCTAACTGAATTTTACAGAGAGGAAATACTAGCTTAGTATGTGTTGTTAATTCTCTTTGTCTCATTTTCCTAATGACAACAAATTAATATCCTCAAGGAAAGTGTATAGAAAAGTGCCAATATTTCAAAATATAAATAACAAATACAACAAATGTGAGACATATAAAACCACACCAGTGTTTTTGAAAATGGATGTTACCTGTGTTTACTGGACCAAATTAAATAACAAGGTAGTCTCTGATTTAAGAAAGAGAATTTTAATGCAGGGAGTACAGAAAGAATGATAATCAACCCCCTTTTCACTTCATATAGGGGTTCTCAGATGCCTTCAGTTATGCTTTGTTTGGCCGGGAAAGTAATGTCTTGATTCTGTTATCACTATAAAATTATTAGATGTATGCACCAAGATTTCCAATGGCTTGAGCATTCTTCTTATCTATGTGGCTTCTTCAGGCATAAACTTTGCCTTTTTGATGCCTAGACACAACTGGAATAAATCTTACCTAATCCCACATGGGAATTTTTCATTTTCCATTACCACATTGTTTATCCCTCCTTTGCTTCCCAGGTGGTGCAGCTGGTAAAAATCTGCCTGCCAAAACAGGGAATGTAAGAGGCACAGGTTCGATTCCTGGGTCAGGAAGATCCCCTAGAGTAGGAAGTGGCAACCCACTCTGATATTCTTGCCTGTGAAAACCCATGGACAGAGGAGCCTGGTGGGGTACAGTTCATGAGGTCACAAAGAGTCGGACACAACTGAACATGCATCCATACCTCCTTTGCATTTCTATTTGAGGCTACTTTTTTGTTTTAAAGGATGTCTTGGAGCAGAAAAGAAAATTACCTCTTCTAAAATTAAGATTTTATTCTTCAGTCTTCCACTGTTGAAATGGTTTTCTTATTTTCTATCATTTCTGCATCTCCTCTTTCCTCTCAGTTTCTTATGTTGAAATGAACCACAGAACTCTTTTCTTACCAACTTCATACCCATCCTATCCTCTGTATTCTATTTCTGCTTGCTTTAATGAAATTGCCAAACCTTTGGATAAATTGAAAATCTGCTCTCATTTTCTTTGCATTTCATGGGTTTTCATGATCTACAGGTGCTTTCATAATACCAGCACAAATATTTAAAACCTGAAACACTAGCAACTTTTGTTTTTCATATAACTTGAATTATAATGAATACTTAAAATCAGTAAGGAAAAAAGGTAGAAAAGAACAGTTCATAACTTATCAGTTGACTATTTCTGAGTTTGTTGGTATAGTATAAGCTTCTTACTTGTGTTTACTCTTGAATGATCTCTTGCCATCCATAATGTACAATGAATATAACATAGCACTTTTCCTCTTACTCATTATTAATATCAGTCTATTGAATTAGAAAAAATGATCTCTTCTTACAACCATATCCTCCCCTGGTACATCAACATTTTTCTTCAGGGGCAACCCGCACTTTATTGTGCGGAGGGCAGGTAAGATTACACACATAATAGCACTCCACACCCTATTGTCTTGCTGCTGTTGTTCATAAGGAGAGGAAAGAGAGAGAGATGCCAGATTCAACCTGGGTGATTCCCTCTCACAGGAATATAAACTCCACAGATGAAGAAAATGGGTTTGAATGCGGTAGGTTCTACACAGGCAAAAATCATGCAGACTTAGGGTCCAAAGTTAACATTTTGGAGCATGCCTGGTAAATGTATCCCCTCAAGTTGTCTATGAGACTTACTTGTCATTTCTTCCCTTATTTGGGTTGGATATTTCTTAATTACCATAAATCCTCACGAAGAGGGGTATCTAGCAAAACAAAATTGTCTGAAATGGATTATCACAATGCTCACTTAGTTTAGAATTGAAACTGACAGTTGTAAAATTGGAAATCACTATCAAAATTTTGGGAAAAAAATAATGTAGTTGATACTTATATTAGAATTTATTCCCTATCTCTAGTCCTGAAATATGTCCTCCTTCTGAAAAAGTGGGCACTTTGCTTAAATCAGTTAGGAGAGGTTATATGTCACTCCTAGAGGCTGTAGGACTGAAACAGACATGATGAGGGATCACCAGCTGGGAACACTCCTTTGCCTTCAATCATCTCTGCCTTCTATGATTCCACCACAGATAAGTTTCAAAGGGATGACTTGTTAGATAATTCTGATAGTTTCTAAGTAGACCTAAAGTTATTCCTTTTTATGGCACCACATGTGGTGCTGGAAAATGCAATTAAACTGAGAAGCAACAGGGAATGATAAGAACACTCCAAAGTCAATGAGTGATGGACTCCCCCTCCCTGACCCCATGGTATTATACTGCCTTGTTGTGAAAATATGAATTGTCTTTTCCATTGTTGTTCAGTTGCTCTGTCGTGTTTGACTCTCTGTGACCCCATGGATTATAGCACGCCAGGCTTCCCTGTCCTTCACCATCTCCCAGAGATGTCTTTTCCCATGGGACCTTTGTTTTTTTTATAGGATTTCTCTGTGAGAAAAAATGATTCTCTTCCCTACTGGTGTCAGGCCTGGGCATGTTACATGCTTTAGGTAATAAAAAATGAAGACAAGTCAGCATGTAGTTCAGCCCTATTGTTCTCACATTGCCATTTCTCTTATATATGCTGCTCCTGGAATTCTAGGCCCAGCCTGAAGATGCTGTGAGGAAGAGATAATACAGAACTAGAATAACCCTTCAATGTAGAAAAGAAATACTTTTTTTTATGGGTGCACCAGTAAGACTCTGAATTTAAATTATAACAGGTAGAGTAAATAGACGGAGAGATGCCCATTTCAGTTAGTTAGCTTTGTCGTAGCAGTGGTTAGTTTATGAATCCACATCTGAGTCCATTCAGAACCACTGCTAGAAGCCTCCTGGGGAAGATCCCCTTGTTTCAGGAGAAGACACTGAAGAGAAAGGAGACAGCCCTCAGTCCTTTCGGTGTTTTTGGTGTAGTGCCTCAAACAGCTCCGACTGCCTCACATAAAATGGAGGATGGCAAAACCAGAACCAGAGCCCTAATTTGCTGGCTCTGAGGTCCATCTTATCTCTGCTACTACTAAGTCGCTTCAGTCGTGTCTGACTCTGTGCGACCCCATAGAAGGCAGCCCACCAGGCTCCCCCATCCCTGGGATTCTCTAGGCAAGAACACTGGAGTGGGTTGCCATTTCCTTCTCCAATGCATGAAAGTGAAAAGTCAAAGGGAAGTCGCTCAGTCGGGTCCAACTCTTAGCGACCCCATGGACTGCAGCCTACCAGATTCCTCCGTCCATGGGATTTTCCAGGCAAGAGTACTGGAGTGGGGTGCCCCTCTAGACATATTTAAAGTAAAATAATCAATCTTTTTATTTTTTAAGCCAATTCAAGTTTGATGTTTCTTTCTTAGAGTACAATATGAGAATTACATGCATTCTAAGTCTACTAATAGAAATTTTTATATATACGCAATAGAATACATCTTTAAAATATCACCTTTAGGTCTATTGTTATATGTTATAATGTAAAAATAATAACAACAACAAAAACAAAAACACCTGTTTTTACAAAATACCACTTTACCTCAGTTCCTATGGTTGAGGGTCTCTTGTTTGCATTGTTGTTGGGTTCATAAAATCTAATAACTAAGAGAAAGCAGCTTTCAGAGAAGTTTTGCAGCATTGCCAGACCATTTATTTCTGAAAATAGTGGGCAAAGTCACTATGTTTTTCTTTTTTTTTTTTTTTTCATTCTTTTTTGAGGTAAAACACTTTAAAGGTGTTCCTATTTCATAATCAGAGCATTATGGATTTTGTTGGTAGAACTGTTTGTGAGGGTTTTCAATTTTGCAGCAGCTTACAAGGGATTGGCAATGAGTCTTTCAGAGCCCTACAACTCTGAGAAGAACATACAGCCTTGCACTTGGCAGAGGTTGATGCCATACTTCAAATAAATTTCCTGAGTTAAAAATGCAAATTAGCATAATAGTTTTCTGACTTCAAATTAGTTTAACAAGTTCTTGAATATTCAAAAAACAGATAAAATGAAGAACATAGTTTTGTCTTTAACTTTTAAGCACAGACTTCATCTAAATTATGGCTTTGTATATACCATCTAATTTGTTTTATATTTGTATAACACATGGTTGCTGGTGAAGTTGGTGCTTGCATTTAATATACACATTCATGCACATTCCCTATGGGAGAGTGAAATATGAGTAATTTGGGCATTGCTAAGACCCTGGAGAAATAAGATGTAGTTCTTTGTGAAAGGATGCTTGTACCATTGTATTTAGAAGTGTGTTGCAAGGGATATTATGCTGGGAAATGCACCTTGGAGGTAATTAGCACCAGTCATCAGCAGGCTGGGGAACCATCAGAGGAAAGAAGCACGCTGCTAATGGAGAATAAACCATAGATTATGTCTGTCTTAGTCTATAACCATGGGTCTTTAATGTCAGCTTCAAGGGCATGTGAGGTGTGCTGTCACATAGGGCTCACACTCAGAAGACCCTGTGCTTGACTTATTGCCCCACAATTGCCACCTGGAAATTCTTTTTATCTTTTTAATTGTTGGCTTCACAGGCGCTTCATTGCTGTGCACAGGCTTTCTGTAGTTGCGGTGAGCGGGGCTGCTTTTCATTGCCATGTCTAGGCTTCTCATTGCAGTGGCTTCTCTAGTTGAGCACAGGCTCTAGGCGCTCAGGGTTCATTAGCTATACTGCAAGCCACTGCAAGGCATGTGGGATCTTCCCAGACAAGGGATGGAACCCACATCCCCTGCACCACAAGGTGGATTCCCACCCACTGGACCACTAGGGAAGTCCAATCTTGAAATTCTTGATGCTTTTTGTCCATGGAGCCCCACACTCTCACTTGCACTGGGCCTCTAAAATTTTGTAGCTAGAGCAGCCTGACTTTGACATGCTTCAGAGTCTTAAAATGTAATGTTCAAGCAACACAGTCCAAGGTAATACTTTAAAGGATAAAAAAAGATTAATGTATTCGGTGTTGTCCATTAGGTAAGACAGAGATTAAGTGATGTTTGTATTATAATGAGTGACATGAACTTCTAAGAAAGCATATGTTCCAGGCTTTTAGATGCCATTCTAGTCAAGAGGAGTGATATATTTCTGAAAACTATCCTGATTTTGTTTTCCTATTACATACCTTTCCAATAATAAGTTTATTTACTTTTTTTTGCTGTAGATATCCTCTCAAGTAAGGAGTTTTAGTAAGCATTTTATTAGCTAAATATTTATTAAATTATTTTTGAATTAACTTGCTAGAACTGCCATGACAAAATACCACAGATTGAATACTTTAAACATCATAAATTATTTTCTCACAGATTTGGAGTCTGAATGTCCAAGGTGAAGGTGGGAGCAGGTTTGATTTCTCCTGAGACTGCTCTCCTCGGCTTACAGAGGGCTGCCTTCTAGCTACATTCTCACATTATCTTCCCTCTGTGTGTGAGAGCCCCTTGTCACTCTGCATGTGTCCAAATACTTTTTATTAAAAGGACACTAGTCAGATCGAATTGAATACTACTGGCCTCTTAACACCTCTTTAAAGGCCTGATTCCCTAAAACAGTCACATTCTAAAGTACAAAGATGATGGTTTCAATATATAAATTTTGGGGGAGGGGCATAGTCAGCTCATAGCAACTTTATGTTGCAAATACTTTTATTCGCACCTAGAAATAGAGAATAATAGTGGAGACTGACCTATAAGATAATCGTGACTACAGAAAGCTTAAATGCTCTGTAAATTTAGCATACAATGAAAGAAATAATTCTTTTTCTTGGTGAATCTAAACAAAATAGCTCCTGAAGATGGATGAATACAGATACATTGAATAGGAAAATCATTCATGTAGTAGAATTTATAGGAGAAAAAGCAATGTGTGAAAACACTTGAGTTTTTAAAGGTGATACTGGATTCTCTCTGATTAAAAAAAAAACTGCAGAAATATGAATACAAATATGGTGAGATGAAAGCAAGGAAAGAATAAAATATAGGTTAGAATAATTTATTAAAAATTTACCTGGAAATATGAGATTACATACTGTAGAAATAAGAGCAAGTTTGTGTAGTCAGAGCTTCCTCTATTCAAAATGAATTGTTACCACTAAATATTTGAATATCTATGAACTTTTGTTTCCTTACTTTAAGAGAACAAAAAGTACTGTGGCAGAGGTGCCACTCCTTTCAAACATTCATTCTTCTACTTCTGTATCAAGAATTCTATTTTTTAGGTTAAAAAAAATCACTGCCCAAATGAAATACTGCTTTCTCTAGGTTCTCTTGCAGCTAGTTTGATCCATGTTTAATTTTCAGCAGCTCCCATGTAAGGGAAAGTGCTTTTTGCAATTTTCTGGAAGAGCTCTTAAAGAAAGAATTACGTTCTTCACCTCTGCTTCCAATTTTATAAGGCAGATGTAATGGCTGGCACTATAGCAGTCATATTGGACTATGAGGATAAAAGCCATATTTTCAAGATTATATATTGGAGAATTGGAAGTATAGGTAATCCTTGAAAGATAGAGTTTGAATTATGTAGGTCCATTTATATGCAGATATTTTTCTCATAGTAAATACTACACTATTGATTGATCTACAGTTGGTTGAATTTGTGAATGTGGAACTGTAGATTTGGAGGAAAGTTGGATACAGAGGACACAATATTAATTATGTGTGGATTTTTAACTGTGCAGAGGCTTGGTTCTCCTCAAGTTGTTCAAGAGTTAATCATAGTCTCAGTCCTGTAGAGTTTGTGGAACCAAGCCAATATAGCACACTTGTCTATCTCTACATTTCTTTTTAGTGCAAGATACAATATTTTATTTGTGTTAAGGCTGTCTTTTTCCATTTTCTAACACTTCATTAGTATTGACTCCTCTTTTGGGGTTCACAGTGTTGTTTTTAATACATGAGTGTATTAATGACAAAAATGGCTAGTACACAAAGTCTTTTTATGACTATGCCAAAGCCTTTGACTGTGTGGATCACAATAAACAGTGGAAAATTCTGAAAGAGATGGGAATACCAGACCACCTGACCTGCCTCTTGAGAAACCTGTATGCAGGTCAGGAAGCAACAGTTAGAACTGGACATGGAACAACAGAATGGTTCCAAATAGGAAAAGGAGTACATCAAGGCTGTATATTGTCACCCTGCTTATTTAACTTATATACATACATCATGAGAAATGCTGGACTGGAAGAAACACAAGCTGGAATCAAGATTGCCGGGAGAAATATCAATAACCTCAGATATGCAGATGACACCACCCTTATGGTAGAAAGTGAAAAGGAGCTTTGGCTTAAAGCTCAACATTCAGAAAACAAAGATCATGGCATCCGGTTCCATCACTTCATGGGAAATAGATGGGCATACAGAGGAAACAGTGTCAGACTTTATTTTTTTGGGCTCCAAAATCACTACAGATGGTGACTGCAGCCATGAAATTAGAAGACGCTTGCTCCTTGGAAGAAAAGTTATGACCAACCTAGATAGCATATTCAAAAGCAGAGACTTTACTTTGCCGACTAAGGTCCGTCTAGTCAAGGCTATGGTTTTTCCAGTGGTCATGTATGGATGTGAGAGTTGGACTGTGAAGAAGGCTGAGCACCGAAGAATTGATGCTTTTGAACTGTGGTGTTGGAGAAGACTCTTGAGAGTCCCTTGGACTGCAAGGAGATCCAACCAGTCCATTCTGAAGGAGATCAGCCCTGGGATTTCTTTGGAAGGAATGATGCTAAAGCTGAAACTCCAATACTTTGGCCACCTCATGCAAAGAGTTAACTCATTGGAAAAGACTCTGATGCTGGGAGGGACTGGGGGCAGGAGGAGAAGGGAACGACAGAGGATGAGATGGCTGGATGGCATCACTGACTCAATGGACATTAGTCTGGGTGAACTCCGGGAGATGGTGATGAACAGGGAGGCCTGGCGTGCTGTGATTCATGGGATCGCAAAGAGTCGGACACGACTGAGCGACTGAACTGAACTGAACCAGCATGATAGTAAATTAAAGAAAATAACTTTTGTAATTGTCAAATATATATCTAGGTGGAAAAATAAGAGGTGGTGAGATATTTAAAATATCTCAAACACATAAAAATATAGATAACGTTTTTAAATGGATCACTCAGGAGATGAATTATTGCAACCACATGATATAGAAATAAATAGGAAAATAAATCAAGCAAGCAATAACTAAGCATATAGGGTAAGTGGATGAAGGAGGGAAGGAGCCAGCAACACTCCAACTCCTGTGGCAGCAGGGACAAGGACCTAGCTAGGTGAACAACAGCATTAAGACTAGCTGCATCCATTTGTGATTCAGATTTTATAACCATGTTTAGGTAAATTAGGAGACCTGTTTTATTTAAGGAACAGTAAACATTTTTCTATTAACTCAAGGAAGTCTTTTGAAATAATTAGAGGTTTAATTTTCTATCTGAATAATAGTTATTTTTTGATAATCCAGTATTCTGGAAGCTGCCTAAGTATCATCCTTATTACCTCTGATTATTTAATATATGTGAAAAATAATAATATTTGATTAGAAACTCAAGATGAAATTTGTTGTACATTCATTTATTTAGAGGCCTGGGTAATTTTTTGCTACTCAAGAACCCTAAGATTGCCCTAGAAATTGAAATATTCCACAAATAACTACACAAAATCAGTAATAGGATCAATAGAGACAGTCAGTGAAATTGCCTGGCAAACTGGAAAATACTAAAGCAAATTAAAATATGTCTATCTATTGTCTATCTCTCTGAAATGTGGTTTCCTCATTGTAACCATTGATTAGTCCACTTTCCAATTGGAAATTCATGATTGTCAAATTATTCAATGCTTATGAAAGTGAGATGAAATAGTATGAGATGTCATGCAAATATTTGGAATGCTTTTAGATATGTTGACTGTTATTCACTCTAGTAAAATATATATTAATTATTTTGGTTTCCTTTAATGCAATATGCTATACTCAATAAGCTTGAAAAGGGAGAATGTCAGTTAATCTGTTCATTGGTAATCATTTACAAGATTTAGGGTAAGATAAAAATATTAACACAATAGTACTTCTAGCCCTTGGTCTAAAAGAAAGACATTTTATCAACCAGCAAAAATAAAACGAATTGTTCTATCATTCCTCAAAGGAAACTACTGATTAATTTTTCTGTATTTACTGAAAGAAGAAAGAGTCATTGAGAAATTATTTGTAAAGCAAATAGAAAGATTACACTTTGCCTGTGGGATCCACAACCAAGAACCCTTTAGAAAAATAACGAAAAAAATCAATACATAATAGTATTAGTAAACTTTGTAAGTCTAAAATTCTGCACAACATATATTAAAATAATTTTCAAAAGTACTGAAGGAAACATATATCAGTTGTTCTTCAACAAAATCAAAGAGTCCTGTGCTTCAAAAAACATAAAGAAAGTAAAAGGGCAATCTATAGACAGAGAAAATTTGTCATATATCTGATAAGGACCTTACATCCAGGTTGTAAAAAGGACTTTTGCAACTATCTTACAACTAAACACTAAAAAAAGAAAGAAAAGAAACCTCAAATTTTTTAAATGAATAAATAATCCAGACAGATATTTCTCCAAAGATATCCGGATGACGAATAAGCATATGAAAAGACACTACCTCAGAAGCCTCAGGAAAACGCAAGTCAGAACTACAAGAAAACACCACACAATCTAGAATGGCTGCAATCAAAAAGGCAGATAATATCAAGTTCTACAGAGAATATGGAGAGATAGGAACCCTGGTTGGATTGTTTTTAAGTGGGTGAGATTAAAATTCTAAGCATTCAGTGAAAATAAACCAAGACAATCTTATTTAAGTGTGAAAGCATGAATAGGAACACCAGTTTTAAATGACTCTAAGACTAATTGGCAGCTAGTTTGAATTACAAAAAAAAAAAAAAAGATTTTAATTTAGATAGAGTGGAAATGATATATATGAAGAATATTCAAGCTAAAGATATAGCCTCCTCTCCAAAAAGTGCAGGATTGAAAAGAAAACATATTTAAGAATATAGAAATTGAAGGTAGAATCATCTCAGATTACTCCTATCTGTAGATGAAAGATTTGAAAATAATTAGTCAGGCAGCTGTTAAGAATTTTGTTTTCCTGAAACAAATTATTGGTAACAGGGATCTATCTGCATGTTTGGTGAGGTTCTACAAGGTAAACTTCAGGAACATGGTAGCAAAGATAATGGCAGGGTACTGCTGTTTCCCTTTATTGAGAGGATGTTATAAATCAAAAATTCCAGCCCTCATTTTCCATAAGCTCTCATTTGCAAGAAAGCACTGTCTTTCTAAAACTCTTCCTTGGCCAGGCTGGAACTTTTGTGGATTCATAGCCTCACAAACTATCCAGTTTGTCTGCCTGGTTCTTGATTATATGTCATGGCTCAGAGCCAAAAAATGGAATAATAACTAGTGAATCATCTTGACAAGTAGAAATGCATACAATGATTTATAATGGTAATTGTTTATGACAAATTCTTCCCAGATTTGTCCCTTACTCACTTGTTTTGATTGAGTGTCAAATTTCATGAAGAAAAACAGCACTGCTTAGAAACATTAAATTTCTTTGTAGAGAATGTTGATGTCATCCTGTACTTCATTATAAGAATGAAAAAATTTGGAATTTATGTTACTTATAACTTGATTAAGATGCACAGTTCAAGACACTATACAGTTCAAGAAACTATCTTCAAAGGAAGGGCAACTAACAATTTTTAGTTTATTAATGTATCAGGGTAATTTTAAAAAAAATGGAGCATTTGTTATGTCGCAACTCTTGTGTTATAATTGAATTTGAAGTATTTTGGACCTGAGTGTTACTAGTAATAAATAAAGATGCTTTCTTCACACTTCCCAGGTGCCAAGTGAATTTAAAAATGAGATATACACATAAGGGAAATCATAAAAATGTATTTGTAGTAACTAGAAATATTTTTGCTTGAAAAATACATCTTGAACTAAATTAAGCAATAAAAAGGAAAATTGGGTGACTCAGCAAAACTAACCCATGAAAAGCAGAGCTGAATGAGTCTGATTCAGTTGGTTGAAAGGCTATGAATAGTTACAGAATTTCCCCTTCATCTGTTTTTTTAATTTAATGTTTAATTAATTTATTTTTTAATTGAAAGATAATTGCTTTACAGAATTTTGTTGGTTTCTGCCAAATATCAACATGAATCAGCCATAGGTGTACATATGTCTCCTCCCTCTTGAACCTCCTCCCATCTCCCTCAATATCGCCCCTTCGTTTTTTATCTGTGTTGTTTAACTATTTTATCATCTTTCTTTCCTGTTATAGATAGTCCAGTTTTTATTTTTATTAATAATGTGTATAAAAATGGCAAGTGATAGCTCTGGATTTTATTAACATAGCTTTTTGTTGTTCAGTTGCTCAGTAGTGTCTGACTCTTTGAGACCCCATAGACTGCAGCACATCCAGGCTTGCTTCGTCATCTCCCATGTTTGAGTTGACATGTTCAGACTCATGTCAACTGAGTAGGCAATGCCATCCAACTATCTTGTCCTATGTTTTCTCCTTCTCCTCCTGCCTTCAGCCTTTCCCATAAGGTCTTTTTCAATTAGTCAGCTCTTTGCATCAAGTAGGCAAGTATTGGAGCTTCAGCTTCAGCATCAGTCCTTCCAATGAATATTCAGGACTGACTTCCATTAGGATGGACTGGTTGGATCTCCTTGCAGTCCAAGGGACTCTCAAGAGTCTTCTCCAACACCATGGTTTGAAAGCATCATTTCTTCAGCACTCAGCCTTCTTTGTGGTCCAGTTCTCACATACATACATGACTAATGAAAACACCATAGTCTTAATATACAGACCTTTGTTGGCAAAGTATTTTCTCTGCTTTTTAATATGTTATCTAGGTTTGTCATAGCTTTTCTTCCAAAGAGAAAGTGTATTTTAGTTTCATGGGTGCAGTCACTGTCAACAGTGATTTCTGAGCCCCCCAAAATAGTCTGTCACTGTTTCCATTGTTTCCCCATCTATTTACCATGAAGTGATGGGACTGGATGCCATGATCTTTGTTTTCTGAATGTTGAGTTTTAAGACAGCTTCTCTTTTTTAACTTTCATCAAGACACTTTTTAGTTCTTCTTCACTTTCTGCTATAAGGGTGGTATCATCTGCATATCTGAGGTTATTGATATTTCTCCTTGCAATCTTGATTCCAGATTGTGATTCATCCAGCCCAGCATTTTGTATGATGTACTCTGAATATAAGTTAAGTAAGCAGGGTGACCTGATTAAGTGTAGGAAAGAATCTTCCATTTTTGTTCTCCCGTCTACTTCTCTATATACAGTTGCTATCTTAAAATTATTTGCACTTGTTATTTTTTTTTCATTTGCCCTGTGCTTAGCTATCTTTGTGGAGCTATTTGGTTGTCAAGATTTTTAAATTTATATCTCAACTTACTTTTCAGTCTGAAAAGTAGCCCAATAAAAGTTTGCTGAGAAAGAGAAAGCTGATTTAGGAGTCCCAGCAGGGAAAGTTTTAGATACAGAATCCTGCTTGATTGTATTTCACATACTTTTGTTGAGATGATAGGAATCTGTGCCGAAAAATCTGGTGTCTTGAAAGGTGCCAAACATAGAAAGATTTGTTAGTTACTGTTAGGGTTATAAAGATGATAGTGTAAATAATAGTTTCCTTCTTAATTTCTAGTGACATGCAAAAATTAAGCTGAGAGAGTTTCCAATACCTTTGGAAATTATATAAACCATATCATCTTACTTATTCGGCAGAGAGCATATTAGCTCCCTTGTTAAGTATAAAGACTCAGGTGAACACTTAGGATGACTTTTTGAGGCTCTTAGCAGATTTGTCAGAGAAGGTAATGGCACCCCACTCCAGTACTCTTGCCTAGAAAATCCCATGGATGGAGGAGCCTGGTGGGCTGCAGTTCATGGGGTC
This sequence comes from Cephalophus harveyi, assembly GCA_006410635.1. NCBI lineage: Eukaryota > Metazoa > Chordata > Mammalia > Artiodactyla > Bovidae > Cephalophus > Cephalophus harveyi. Next base: position 174,764 of record SJYT01031686.1, read on the forward strand.
GCTAAGAGTCAGACACGACTGAGCGACTTCAGTTTCAATTTTCACTTTCATGCATTGGAGAAGGAAATGGCAACCCGCTCCAGTGTTCTTGCCTGGAGAATCCCAGGGATGGGGGAGGCTGGTGGGCCCTCATCTATGGGGTTGCACAGAGTCGGACATGACTGAAGCAACATAGCAGCAGCAGCAGCAAGCAGGGTGACAATATACAGCCTTGACATACTCCTTTCCCAATTTTGAACCAGTCCATTGTTCCATGTCCAGCTTTAACTGTTGCTTCTTGACTTGCATACAGGTTTCTCAGCAGGCAGGTAAGGTGGTCTGGTATTCCTATCTCTTTAAGAATTTTCCAGACATCACTGTGATCCACACAGTTAAAGGCTTTAGCATAATCAATGAACCAAAATAGATTTTTTTGGGAAGTATCTTGCTTTTTCTATGATCCAGCAGATGTTGGCAATTTGATCGCTGGTTCCTCTGCCTTTTCTAAGTCCAGATTGTACATCTGGAAGTTCTAAGTTCATGTAATATTGAAGCGTGGCTTGGAGGATTTTGAGCATGTGAAATGAGTGCAATTGTGCAGTAGTTTGAACATTCTTTGGCATTGCCTTTCTTTGGGATTGGAATGAAAATTGACCTTTTCTAGTCTTGTGGCCACTGCTGAGATTTCCAAATTTGCTGACATATTGTCTGCAGCACTTTAACAGCCTCATCTTTTAGGATTTGAAATAGCTTAGCTAGAATTCTATCACCTCCACTTGCTTTGTTCATAGTGATGCTTCCTAAGGCCCCTTGACTTCACACTCCAGGATGTGTGGTCCTAGATAAGTGATCACACCATCTTGGCTATCTAGGTCATGAAGATCTTTTCTGTATAGTTCTTCTGTGTATCCTTGCCACCTCTTCTTAATCTCTTTGGCTTCTGTTAGGTCCATATCATTTCTTTTAAGTATGGACCATACCACCATTTTTGTGCCTGTCTTTGCATGAAATATTCCTCTGGTATATCTAATTTTATTGAAGAGATATCTAGTTTTTCCCATTCTGTTGTTTTTATCTATTTCTTTGCACTGTTCACTTAGGAAGGCTTCTGTTTTTCTCCTTGTTCTTTGAAACTCTGCATTTTCTTAGATATATCTTTCCTTTTCTGCTTGCCTTTTGTGTCTCCTCTTTTCTCAGATAGTTGTACTGCCTCCTAAGGTAACCATTTTGCCTCTTGGCATTTCTTTTTCTTGTGATGGTTTTGATGATCACTGCCTAATGTACAGTGTTATAAAACCTCCATCCATAGTTCTTTAGGCACTCTATCAGATCTAATTCCTTGAATTTGTTTGTCACTTCCACCGTCTAATAGCAAGGGATTTTATTTAGGTCATACTTGAATGGTCTAGTGGTTTCCCCTACTTTCTTCAATTTAAGTTTGAATTTTGCAATAAGAAGTTCATGATGTGAGCCAGTCAGCTCTTGATCTGTTTCTGCTGACTGTATAGAGCTTTTCCATCTTTGGCTGCAAAGAATATTATCAATCTGATTTTGGTATTGGCCATCTGGTGATGTCTATGTCCTCTCTTGTATTATTGGAAGATGGTGACCAGTGTGTTCTCTTGGCAAAACTCTGTTAGCCTGTCTCTTGAAGCATTGTAATAAAATCTGGGACTAGACTCTGATTAGTTTTGTAGGAGTCATGCTACTCAGCCTGTGCTGATCTCCATGGGTTGTATGTTTGGCTCAGGCTAGATTAAATGGAATCCATCTGGAAAGGCTAGAAACTCAGAAAAAGAAAGAAAAACTAGAGGACTTATATTTCCTAGTTGCATCACTTACTACAAAGCTGCAATAATGAAAGTAATATGATCGTGGCATATGGACAGACATATGATCAATGATACAGAATTGAGAGCTGAAAAAGAAACCCTCACAATTATAGTCGGCTGACTTTCAACAAAGATGTTAACAGAATTCCGTGGAAAAGAATGTCTTTTCAACAAATTGTGCTAATGCAGTTGGCTGTCCACAGGCAAAATATAGTAGAGACTGAAGCTGAACTTTACACTATACAAAAAAAGTTAACTCAAAGTGGATGTCAGATCTAAATATAAATGTTAAAATAATAAATCTCAGAAGAAAATATAGAAGTAAATATTTATGATCTTTGGTTTGGCAGTAGCTTCTTAAGTATGACGACAATACTGTAAACAGTAACAGAAAAGAATGATAAAGTAGACTTCAGAAAAAAGAAATATGTTTTCCATTCTAAGCCACCATCCAGAAGGTGAAAAAATGACCCACAGGCTGGGAGAAAAATAATTGTACCATAAATGTATGTGTGTATATATATATATGTTTTTTTGTTGTTGTTTTTCCTGAGGAAAAAAGGAAGAACTCTAGTTTTTTATTCTCAGTGGGAATACACCAAAATCACAAATTGGAGCTGTGAAGGTGAAATACAGATAAAATGGAAAATATTTTGTTGTCACAATCTCCCCCTTTTGAATACCACTTTACTATGGAAGCTATTTTGCTTGGACAAACACAAGATTAAATACTATATGTATAATTAATTTGGAGTCCCTAGCTTTTGTAAAATAGGGAGTACAAATTTTCTAATCAGTAAACAAACCAAAAAAGCAGCAAAAATCCCCAGTAAATCTCTACATTACCAGGAAAAAAAAAATAACTGTAAACAAAGTAAAGGGTGGCGCCTTTGGTGCTTTTATGAAACTTCTTTCATAAAATATTTTTTTCAGTATTTCTAGTATTTATAAAGACTACTATAATTTTGCCTTATATCCCTAATTCATCTCTACTTTTCCATTTCTCTTCACCTCTGAGAAACAAAAGGGAGGCATACTTATATATGATATCTGTCATATAATATGTACATTTATCACATATATATCAAGTATACAACTGAAGTATATCTAGATTTAGAAACCTCTTAAAATTTAATAATAGTCACCTTAATTAAAAATAAGACATAAATATAATTCATTAAAGTACACTATAATTTCCATAGCCTGGCACTCCTCTTTTATCCTTTCCTCTGGTTTCTCTTACTCTATAACCCACTGTACTTTTTCTTCAGTGTCTTATTCCAAAAAAAGTTATAAAACATTTCTCACAAACTCAAAAGTTGACTAAAATTTTTTTATGCCCTCCACATTCTCATTCCAAATTTTGGAAAAGCAATTTGCCTACATTCATTTCTTCAGAAATTCACCTTGAAATTCACTATGAAAAATTCTTATGCAGAGAATTAAAGTGTGATTATCAGGAAGCACTAATCATCTTTCAGTTCAGTTAAGTTCAGTTAAGTCGCTCAGTCGTGTCCGACTCTTTGCGACCCCATGAATCGCAGCACGCCAGGCCTCCCTGTTCACCACCATCTCTCGGAGTTCACTCAGACTCACATCCATCGAGTCCGTGATGCCATCCAGCCATCTCATCCTCGGTCGTCCCCTTCTCCTCCTGCCCCCAATCCCTCCCAGCATCAGAGTCTTTTCCAATGAGTCAACTCTTCGCATGAGGTGGTCAAAGTACTGAAGTTATTAATATGGCTAGATTTTGAGGCTAAGATGTTCTCTTTGTAGAACAATTGTGGCTGAGAAGCATTATCAAATAAATAAACTAAAGTGGATTTTTAAAGTATAACACATATATTACACATAATATGGCTCTGAACTAAAAAGAGATGGAGAGGGAATAATCAAAAGAGAGAAAATATCATAGTATCTATATTTCTGTACATTCTTGAATACAGGATGAAACTGAGCAGGCCCCTATGGGGCTCCTGGGCACAAAAGCCTGTATGTATCCCTGTTTCTTGTTTGTAGGAAATAGGCTTCAGCCTCCATTGCCTTCCCAGAATTCCAGAGATCAGAAGCAAGCATCTCCTAATCAGGAAAGGGAGGGGATGCAGAGACAAGGGAGGAACAGTAAAGAAACTGTAGTGCAACCTTGGTGTAGGGTCCTGGTTCCCCCTTTAGGGAAATGCATAACAATATGATTGAAGTCCTTTCAGTTCAGTTCAGTCACTCAGTCATGTCCAACTCTTTGTGACCGCACGGACTGCAGCACCCCAGACTTGCCTGTCCATCACCAACTCCCGGAGCTTCCTCAAACTCAAGTCCATCAAGTGAGTGATGCCATCTGACAATCTCATCCTCTTTCGTCCCCTTCTCCTCATGCCTTAAATCATTCCCAGCATCAGGGTCTTTTTTAGGAAGTCAGTTCTTCACATGAGGTGGCCAAAGTATTGGAGTTTCAGTTTCAGCATCAGTCCTTCCAATGAGTATTCAGGACTGATTCCTTTAGGATAGACTGGCTGAATCTTCTTCCAGTCCAAGGGACTCTCAAAAGACTCTGCTAACACTACAGTTCAAAAGAATCAATTCTTCAGTTCTAAGCTGTCGTTATAGTCCATATGTGACTACTGGAAAAACCACAGCTTTGACTAGACAGACCTTTACTGACAAACTAATGTCTCTGCTTTTTAATATGCTATCTAGACTGATGATAACTTTTCTTCCAAGGAGAAATTGTCTTTTAATTTCATGGCTGCAGTCACCATCTGCAGTGAATTTGGAGCCCAAGAAAATAGTCTCTCACTGTTTCCGTGTTTGCCCATCGATTTGCAATGAAGTGAAGGGACCAGATGCCATGATCTTAGTTTTCCGAATGTTGAGCTTTAAACCAGCTTTTTCACTCTCCTCTTTTACTTTCATGAATAGGCTATTTAGGTCTTCTTTTCTTTCTGCCATAAGGGTGGTGTCATCTGTATATCTGAGGTTATTGATATTTCTCCTAGCAGTCTTGATTCTGGCTTATTCTTCATCCAGCCCACCATTTTGCATGATGTACTCTGCATACAAGTTAAATAAGCAGGGTAACAATATATAGCCTTGGCATACTCCTTTTCTGATTTGGGGCCAGTCTGTTGTTCTATATCCAGTTCTAACTGTTGTTTCTTTTTCTCAGGAGGCAGGTCAGGTGGTCTGGTATTCCCAACGCTTGAAGAATTTTCCACAGTTTATTGTGATCCACACAGGCAAAGGTATTGGCATAGTCAATAAAACAGAAGTAGATGTTTTTCTGGAACTCTCTTGCTTTTTTGATGATCCAATGAATGTTGGCAATTTTATTTCTGGTTCCTCTGACTTTTCTAAATCCAACTTGAACATCTGGAAGTTCACGGTTCACATATTGTTAAAGCCTAGTTTGGAGAATTTTGAACATTACTTTGCTAGTGTGCGAGACAAGTGCAATTGTGCAGCAGTTTGAACATTCTTTGGCATTGTTTTCTTTGGGACTGGAATGAATATGAAGTTTTCCAGTCCTGTGGCCACTGCTGAGTTTTCCAAATTTGATGGCATATTGAGTGGAACATTTTAACAGCATCATCTTTCAGGATTTGAAATAGCTCAACTGGAATTTCATCACCTCCACTAGCTTTGTTTGTAGTGATTTTTCCTAAGGCCCACTGACTTTCTTTCCCTGATATCTGGCTCTAGGTGAGTGGCTCTTCACATAATTGCATTCATCTCATAAACTAGCAAAGTAATGCTCAAAATTCTCCAAGCTAGTTGTTAACAGCATGTGAAGTGTAAAATTCCAGATGTTAAAGTTGGATTTAGAAAAGGCAGAGGAACCAGAGATCAAATTGCCAACCTCCATTGGATCATTGAAAAACCTAGAGAGTTCCAAGAAAACATCTACTTCTGCTTTATTGACTATGCCAAAGTTTTTGACTGTGTGGATCATGGTTATCTGGGTTGTGAAGACCTTTTTTGTATGTAGTTTTTCTGTGTATTCTTGCCACCTCTTCTTAATATCTTCTGCTTCTGTTAAGTCCATACAATTTCTGTCCTTTATTGTGCCCATTTTTACATGAAATGTTTCCTTGGTATCTCTAATTTTCTGGAAGATCTCTAGTCTTTCCCATTCTATTGTTTTCCTCTATTTCTTTGCATTGATCACTGAGGAAGGCTCTCTTATCTCTCCTTGCTATTCTTTGGAACTCTGCATTCAGATGGGTTTATCTTTCCTTTTCTCATTTGCCTTTAGCTTCTCTTCTTTTCTCAGGTATTTTTAACACCTCCTTTGACAGCCGTTTTGCCTTTTTGCACTTCTTTTTCTTAGAGATGGTCTTGATCACTGCCTCCTGTACAATGTCACAAACCTCTGTCCATAATTCTTCAGCCACTCTGTCCTTGAATTTATTTGTCACTTTCACTGTATAATCATAAGGGACTTGATTTAGATCCTACCTTAATGGTCTGGTCATTTTCCCTACTTTCTTCAATTTAAGTCTGAATTTTGGCAATAAGTTCATAATCTGAGCCACATTCAGCTTCCAGTCTTGTTTTTGCTTTCTGTGTAGAGCTTCTCCATCTTTGGCTGCAAAGAATATAATTAATCTAATTTAGGTATTGACCATCTGGTGATGTCCATGTGTAGAGTCTTCTCTTGTATTGTTGGAAGAGGATGTTTGCTATGACCAGTGCATTCTCTTGGCAAAACTGTTAGCCTTTGCCCTGCTTCTGTACTCCGAGGCTATATTTGCCTGTTACTCCAGGTATCTCTTGACTTCCTACTTTTTCATTCCAGTCTCCTCTAATGAAAAGGGCATCTTTTGGCAGTGTTAGTTCTAGAAGCTAATGTAGGTCTTCACAGAACCGTTCAACTTCAGCTTCTTCAGCATTACTGGTAGGGGCATAGACTTGGATTACTGTGATATTGAATGGTTTGCTTTGGAAACAAACAGAGATCATTCTGTCATTTTTGAGATTGCATCCAAGTACTGCATTTCAGACTCTTTTGTTGACTATTATGATTACTCCATTTCTTCAAAGGGTAGTAGCAGACTTACTAGGTATCTGAATTAAATTCACCCATTTCAGCCCATTTTAGTTCACTGATTTCTAAAATGTTGATATTCACTCTTTTCATCCCCTGTTTGACCACTTCTAATTTGCCTTGACTCATGAACCTAACATTCCAGGTTCCTAGGCAATACTGCTCTTTACAGCATCAGACTTTGCTTTCATTTCCAATCACATCCACAACTTAATGTTTTTGCTTTGACTCCATCTCTTCATTCTTCCTGGAGTTATTTCTCCACTGATCTCCAGTATCATATTGGGCACCTACCGATGTAGGGAATTCATCTTTCAGTGTCCTATCTTCTTTCCTTTTCATACTTTTCATCGGGTTCTCAAGGCAAGAATACTGAAGTGGTTTGCCATTCCCTTCTCCAGTGGACACATTTTGTCAGAACTCTCCACCATGACCCATCTGTCTTGGGTGGCCCTACATGGCATGACTCATAGTTTCATTGAGTTAGACAGGGCTGTGGTCCGTGTGATCAATTTGGTTAGTTTTCTGTGATTGTGGTTTTTATTCTGTCTGCCCTCTGATGGATGAGGATAAGAGGCCTATGGAAGTTTCCTGATGGGAGAGACTGAGTGAGGGGGAAACCAGATCTGGTTCTGATGGGCTGGGCCATCTTTGCTGAACAAAAACCCTGAATAAAGGAAGATGTTAACTATTTGATGGACTGTTCTTCATTCCAGAGAGAAGATCATAATTTGATAACCTGGAGAACCATAGAAGCTACTTCACTCAAAACTGTGTCTCTCAGGTTTGTGTTGGCACCAGTGCACAAAGGATGAGTTTTCAGCACTAGGGAGAGGAAGAAGGAAATCTCATCTTAACTGGGATTTCTATTTGGAAATTACACTCACTGTCTTGGAGGAAATATAAAAAGAGTTCAGAGTGAATGAATATCCCTCTTAGAGATCAGGGCCATGAACATGCAGAGTATATCAGCAGCAAGGGAAAAAAAAAAAAAAAAAACACTTTACTGAGGCAATATAGCAAAATAACGGGGAGAGAAAGAAATATATTTCAAAGAGCATGTTAGAGAAGAGTAAAAACTGTTTAAAAATAATATTCATGAAGATATCCTGGTTGAAGTGTTCTATGGAGAATTTGAAACACCCAGAAAGAATTTTTCATTCATAACTATGAATGTCTTATTTCAAGGTATCATTTTTTACAAAAATCACTTGGTATGAGGAAGAAAATGTGGGTAATATAGAAGACTGACAAAAGTTGAGTAACACAAGATAAAGAAGAATCATGGCTACACTAGAACAGAAAGATTCTCTCAGCCTCACTGGCCTCAAACTTTTCATGATTTAAGTGTGAGAAATATGTATCAAGACAATAATTCATCTGTCATTTGTACTTGAATTTACACAATCATCTTAAGTTAAACAGATGAAAACATTTACAGATCTTTCTTCCCCAAAACACTAAGATTAAATTGATCATCTACTATGTCCCTGTTCAGCTCTCCCAGTAACAGAAGGCCCTCTCTGTGTCCCTCATTTCTTGTTTATAGAAAAAATATTTCAGCCTCCTAATCCTTCTCTGAGTTCCAAAGGTCAGATTCAAACAGTTACCAATTAGAGGAGTAAGGAGATGCAGAAACAAAGGAAAGTCTGTCAACAAAGAGTGAGACAGAGACTTTCAGGTGATCCATCAGTTAAGAATCTGCCTTGCAATGCAGGATTCAATCCTGCTTGGAAAACTAAGATCCCACATTCTGTGGGGGCAATGAGACCTGTGTGCTTAGTTGCCACAACTACTGAAGCCTCTGTGCTCTGGAGCCCACAAGCCACAATTACTAAGACCGTGTTCCACAGTTAAAGAGTCTGCACTACAGCAAAAGATCCCGCATGATGCAAAAAAAATCCTGTGTGCTACAACAAAGACCAGATGCAGCCAAGTAAACAAAACAACAACAAAAAAAAGACCTATGGTGCACTGATGGGGCAGGGTTCTCATTTCTTCTCCAGGGATATGCATAAATATCTGATACATATCTCTTCTACAGGAGCAAAAGTCCCCACCCAGGTAGAAGATGGTAACTTCCGGCTGAGCACAAGCACATGGAATCCACAAAGCTTGGAACCAGAAAGTTGATGATTGAGATTACTTGAACACCATGCTGTTCAGTTCAGTTCAGTTCAGTCGCTCAGTCATGTCCGACTCTTTGCCACCCCATGAATCGCAGCACGCCAGGCCTCCCTGTTCATTACCGTCTCTTGGAGTTCACTCAGACTCACGTCCATCGAGTCCGTGATGCCATCCAGCCATCTCATCCTCCATCGTCCCCTTCTCCTCCTACCCCCAATCCCTCCCAGCATCAGAGTCTTTTCCAATGAGTCAACTCTTCGCATGAGGTGGCCAAAGTACTGGAGTTTCAGCTTTAGCATCAGTCCTTCCAAAGAAATTCCAGGGTTGATCTCCTTCAGAATGGACTGGTTGGATATCCTTGCAGTCCAAGGGACGCTCAAGAGTCTTCTCCATTCCAGTCCAGAGTTTCTCATGATGTACTCTGCATATAAGTCAAATAAGCAGGGTGACAATATACAGCCTTGACGTACACCTTTTCCTATTTGGAACCAGTCTGTTGTTCCATGTCCAGTTATAACTGTTGCTTCCTGACCTGCATACAGATTTCTCAAGAGGCAGGTTAGGTGGTCTGGTATTCCCATCTCTTTCAGAATTGTCCACAGTTTATTGTGATCCACACAGTCAAAGGCTTTGGCATAGTCAATAAAGCAGAAATAGATGTTTTTCTGGAACTCTCTTGCTTTTTCCATGATTCAGCAGATGTTGGCAATTTGATCTCTGGTTCCTCTGCCTTTTCTAAAGCCAGCTTGAACATCAGGGAGTTCACGGTTCACGTATTCCTGAAGCCTGGCTTGGAGGATTTTGAGCATTACTTTACTAGCATGTGAGATGAGTGGAATTGTGTGGTAGTTCACCACTAACCAATCAGAGGAAGGTCCACACCCTGCAGACCTCTGCCAAATTTTGTTTATAAAAATTCTTCCCATAAAGCCATCCAGGAGTTCATGTTTTTTGGACACAATCCATTCTTTCTCTTTGGCTGGACCTGCAATAAACATTACTCTGCTCCAAATTCCAAAGTTCTGGTTTGCTTGGCCTCACTGCATTAGATACGCTAACTTCAGTTCAACAACAAACATTTAAATTCTACTCTCAGCAAATTTCAATTATACAACACAGTGGTATCAATTATAGTCACTATATCATACATTAGCTCCTCAGACTTTATTCATCTCATAGCTGAAAGTTTGTACCCTTTTGCCAACATCTTCTTATTTTCCCCAGTGCCCAACCTCCCAGCCTAGTGCTGGCTAGTTTTCTCTATGTTCTGCAAATGTCAGGACTGACTTTTTACAAGCTGTATTGTATTCCATTGTATGTATATACCACAATTTCTTTGTCCATTCATCTTTCCACAAACACTAAGGTTGTTTCTGTATCTTGGCAATTGCAAATAATAATGCAAAAAAATACTTATGTTTTGTAATGTATTATTCTTTCTGAAGCCTAACTTCTTTGCAAATCTTTTACAAACCAATACGTTATTTTAATTGTCAGAATGTTTTGCTAAATTAGTTTTCAATTTCCTAATGATCTAAGCAGCAATGAATTCAGAACTATTCCCCTGGTGTCATGGCAACATAGCATAATATCCAGAGTGGCTTGAATATGTATTGAGGAAGGAGTTTGGTTGGATCAGAGGAAAAGGATTTTAGGTCTTTAGGTCTTTATACAAGCCCTAATACAGTGACTAACACAGCTACTTGTGGATCCCTTAAACTAAGAGAAATGTTATCAATTTTGTCTTTTCATCTCTTATTAATAAATCTCATGATTAAATTTTCATAAAATGATGTACTCCAAATAGTTTTTGCTTTATGAGATAAAAACAGTGCATATTTTTCCTTTCACTATATTGGTGTGATAAGATTTTAAAATTTTATATATCCATTCTTCATGGTATTTATTATTTTATAATCTGTCTCTTATACACATCTTGGAAATTACACTCACTGTCTTGGAGGAAATATAAAAAGAGTTCAGAGTGAATGAATATCCCTCTTAGAGATCAGGGCCATGAACATGCAGAGTATATCAGCAGCAAGGGAAAAAAAAAAAAAAAA
>SJYT01031690.1:0-15637 GCA_006410635.1 Cephalophus harveyi
AACTCACTCCAAATAACAACCAACCACCATAAGAATAGAGCACATGCCAGGATCCAAATTAAGTATAAATTCCTCAATATCACCCAGAAGAATTTTTAAACAGTTTCTATTTTTTTAAAAAAGCAAAACAAAACAAAAACAACCTGGTATGTACCACTGGTACCAATGCAGAGAACAGTTAAGTTTGCTAAATGAGGAAGAAAATACTTCTACATATGCATAATTTAAAACCCTGGAATTAAGAAGACCATTATTCAATTTTTTTTTTAGAAAGGATTGCTCAAGCTAGATGATATTGTTCACAAATATAGCAGGAGAGGTTTCTGCTGTCTTTTTCCACAGCCTGGCCTGCTTCCTGCCTAAGAGCAATATGTTACTTTGACCATTTACTTTGCATATATTACTAAGTTGTTTTTTGAATCATGATTGAAATGTAAATCAAAACATTTTCACACTGGATTTGAACTTAGGAACCCTGGTATGTGTTTCTCCCTTTTCCTATACCTTATAATTAGTTGAATAATCTCAAGAAACATTCCTCCCTGGGAAGTGAAGCAAAATATGGAAACTAGTTTTCTTTCAAGGTACTTTGAATAAGAGGTCTAAGAGTGGGCAAGAGATGTATGATAAAGGATTTTTTTTTTCCTTTTCCCACAGATTATATAGGAATGAAAATTATGGAAAAATCCAAACATTCTCACTGTCTCAAGAATAGTAGCTATAATACTTTTATTTTTTGTAGCTTAGGTATAACAGATAAAAAAGATTGTGGCAATCTCCAAATGTCCCTCCCCCCTCTATATCTACATTAAGGTACCCCATTTTATTCAGTTATCCAGTGACTGTGTGCTCCAGTGGACACTAAAATCCTCTTTAAAAATCATAATATCATTCCTTTTTCTTGTGATTGTTACACACAAAACATTAAAATTTAGTCATGAGACATTGGTAAAGTCTTCTGGATGGTCTGAGGAATTTTATTTACTCTTTAAAGGGATCCAAAGTAAAGATAGCCTCTCTTCCCACTTTGTACATAGCTGTGTGAGGTTGAAAGCTTTGAAACTGTGAACACAATTTATGACTAGGAGGAGACACTAGTAAGAGCTTTTAATAATTTTAGTATAGAATATCCTAAATAACATGTAGGTTAAATAACATATAACCAAATTATATGTAATTTAGTAAACTAAAGATTGAAAACCAGCTTTTTTCTGAACCTAAATCATTTGTCTACTTTAATAACAATTACTTCTCACTCCATATTGGTATGAAATAGCTGATTATTGAGAAAAGGGAAAATGCTGATATTAATTTTCTTAACAACATGAAAGCAAGATTCTGTTAGATAGTTTTAAAAGTTAGATGTTTCTATTTATGTGGTTACTATGTTGGATATATTTGTTTTGCTCAATAGTCACTATAGGTAATGATGATACTAAATTATAATTAGTTATAAAAGGTTTTAAGATTTTCATTCAGCATTTACCTTTGATGTCAAATTTTAGGTCCTCAGTGCTTCTTTATAATTGTTTCTAGTTCAAAATTATAAGTTGTCTTAAATTCTCTCTCCCTTTAAATACAAACATCAGCATCAACATCACAACATCATTTTCCTATACCCTTTCATATTCTCCCTTCCTAGATGAGTTCAGTGAAAAATGAAAAATCTTGGGAAAATTCCTTTGGCATTTAACTTCCTTCATATATGATCCAATTTATATCTAACAATACCTTCTCCTTCAAACTATCTTTAGTCTCCTTTCTTCTTTAAGACATTGTTGGCATCATATCCCACTTCTAAGCATCTCTCCAGCTTGGCTGTTGCCTGGTATTCTGTCGCAGATCACCTTCTCCACATACACTTTCCTGACTCTTTCAGTCTAGTAGGCATTGTTTCTTATCATTCTGAGTGTAATGCTGCATGTCTGAGGATTTTGTGTATTCCCAGAGCCTAAGCACATTTAGGCAAGTACTATTTAAAATGTTTCTTATTATGTCTCATAACTTTGTTAATGTTTATTACATACTTGATGGAATGCACATATCTGTGCACATATGTATGTATATATATGTGTATTCCAGATATCAAACAAAATCCATTATAAATACTATGCAGTACTTATGTGAGTGCTCAGCTGTGTTTAACTCATTGTGACTGAATGGACAGTAGCCCACCAGTCTCCTCTGTCCATGGAATTTTCCAGGCAAGAATACTGGAGTGGGTTGCCATTTCCTGCTCCAGGGGGTCTTCCCGAGGCAGGGATCAAACCTGCATCTCTTGTATCGCCTGCATTGGCAGACAGATTCTTTACCACTGCACCACTGGGGAATCCCATAGTACTTATACAATATGTAATATGCCAATGAGTATGTTCTACAAGTTTTAATTAAAAGTATTTAATCCTCAAAATAACCTGTATAGGACAGGCAATTTTGCTATCTCCATTTTGATAAGGAAATTTCTAAATTACCCAAATCACACAATAAGGAATTGGTGGAATTGGAAGACAGGCCATCTGACTTCAGAATCCATGAATCTTACTATGCTGTGCTTCCTTCCTGGGAATATTCATCAGCCACGATTATGACTCAAGCTACACTCATCCCAGATAGTTCATATTACATGCTTCACTTAGAACCTATGTTACTTAGAAAGGAATATACATCTAAAAATTACTGAGCATTGTAGAAAAGATGACTAATTGCCATAAAAATGTTTATTCCAGACTTCCCTGGTGGTACAGTGGATAAGAATCCAGCAGTCAATGCTGGGGACATGGCTTCGATCCCTGGTCAGGGAAGATTCCACATGCTGCAGAGCAGCTAAGTTCTGTGCATCATTACTGAGCCTTTATAGCCTCTATAGCCCAGGAAGCTGCAACTACTGAACTCATGTGCATCAACTACTGAAGTCTGTGCTCCATAGAGCCTGTGATCTACAAGAGAAGCCACCACAATGAGAAGCTTGGTACCACAATGAATGGTAGCCCCACTCTTGCTGCAAATAGACAAAGCCCTCATGCATCAGTGAAGACCTGACACAGCCAAAAATAAAATAAATAATAAAATTATTTCAAAAAAATTTTAAAATTCCTTCTTCCTAAATACACATCTGTTTCTGAGAGGAAGTTATCTAGGCTGAGCACTAGATAACACAACTGAGCACTCACATAAGTACTGTATAGTATTTATAATGGATTTTGTTTGATATCTGGAATACACATATATATACATGTATATATACACACAGACACAGATATGTGCATTCCATCAAGTATGTAATAAACATTAACAAAGTTATGAGACATAATAAGAAACATTTTAAACAGTACTTGCCTAAATATAATAATATCTGTTATATTTCTTAGGTTCTCTGCACCTTATATCCAGGTGCAGCCATGTTTCCAGTTCTCATCAATGGACTGTGAGCAAGATTGATTTGTATCAGTTTCAGTCAGCTCAGTTCAGTCGCTCAGTCATGTCTGACTCTTTGCGACCCCATGAATCACAGCACTCCAGGCCTCCCTGTCCATCGCCAACTCCTGGAATTCACCCAAACTCATGTGCATTGAGTTGGTGATGCCATCCAGCCCTCTCATCCTCTGTCATCATGTTCTCATCCTGCCCCCAATCCCTCCCAGCAATGTATCAGTAATTTAGGGGCAAACATTTTTAAGAAATTCATAGTCTTGCTTGTCCTGTGTTTTGTCTTCTACCAGCTAGATGTGGAAGAGTATAAGGCTCATTAGGTAAAAAAGTGAAAGTTAAAGTGTTAGTTACTCACTCCTGGCTGACTCTTTATGACCCCATGGATTGTAGCCTGCCAGGTTCCTTTGCCCGTGGAATTCTCCAGGCAAGAATACTGTATTGGGTTGCCCTTCCCTTCTCCAGGGATCTTCCTGACCCAGGGGACCAAACCAGGGTCTCCTGCATCACAGGCAGATTCTTTACTGTCTGAGTGACCAGGGAAGTTCAAACCAAAAAGGATGATTTTTTTTTTTTAATAGGTCCTTCATAGAGGGAAATCATGAGCCACTGGGATATTCACATCTGACTATTAAGTAAGCACCAAATAGCCATCTACTAAGATTAAGTCTTTATTCAATTTTAAAGTCTGTTACAACAGCCAGACTAATGTAGGCAACTAATGTAACTAATTTTCTGCAACTCATGTAGGCATGTATTAGAGGCCAGAAATGACACATATTTTCTTAGATGACGTATAGTATATTCTGAAAGGCAAGTACTTCTATTTCTGTAAATACTATGGTATCCCTGAAATTGATTAATTTGCTGAAGAAAGTGCCTGGCTCTGTACCATGTTATTACAATCTGGTGTCTATCACTTATATCTTGCTTTTGAGCATACAAACCACACACCCAGTATTTCTTTGCTGAAATATAGTCAGACTACTTTGAACAATAGAAGTTCTTAACAGACATCTATCCCCTCACTTCTTCCCGGCTAACAAAAGCATGATTATATTGGTGCAACCCAGGTGATGGATTACACCTGACCTAAACAAGTTGGGACAATAGATTTCTCAGTTCCCACACTCTGTTGCTGTCCACGTAACAGAGGTCATTTGGAGAGGTTTTGAGAAAGATTTCTTCCTTTGTGAAGGGAACAGAAGCAGGTGATTCCCCCCTTTCTGCTTAAATATGGATAGAATGATAGAAGCTCCCCCACTCATTTTGTAACCTTGTAAAAGAAGCCATGATCGTTACAGAGAGGGATAAATGAACTTCAGTAATAACTCACCTCTCAAAAACTTTTTCTATATTAAAAAAATTCCTAGATGTGGATGCCATAGTATGTTAGCTTTTCTGTTATTTAGAATTGAAAATTATTCTAATCAAGGAAACTGTCATTCAGAAAACTTTTAGTGTAATATTTATCAAAATATACCAACATCCCATAAGATATATCATAGTTTTTATGACACTCTAAATGACTGTATCAATACTGAATTTTTTTTTTAACTTTCCTATTTGTATCTACCTAAAGTCATTATTTTTCTTTAGCATATCTTCTTGGCAGAAGTTTGGTTTGTTAAATATGAAGATTTTAACTTGTTAAATATGCATTCATTTTATTCATGGCTTTTGCATAATGACATTAGAGGAAAACAGAAGAATAGAGAAATTTGCAAGGTAGGAAATGCCAAATACTTTAATATCTGGTATTTGAAATATTGAATTAGGCAAGTTAAAGAATTCAAAAGGGGCAAAAGAAGTTGGACAGCTGCATGTAAATCAATGAAGTTAGAACACACCCTCACACTATGCACAAAAATAAACTTGAAATGGCTTAAAGACTTAAATATAAGACAAGACACCATAAAATTCCTAGAGGAGAACATAGGCAAAACATTCTTACCAATCAGTCTCCTAAAGTGAAGGAAATTAAAACAAAATAAACAAATGGGATCTAATCAAACTTACAAGCTTTTGCACAGCAAAGAAAACCATAAACAAAATGAAAAGACAGCCAATTGAAAATATTTGCAAATGAAGCAACCAATAAGGGCTTAATTTCAAAAATATATAAACAACTCATACAAACTCAATAACAAAAAAATCCAATAGAAAAACGAGCAGAAAATCTAAACAAACACTTTTCCAAAGAAGACAAATAGATAGCCAGTAAGTACATAAAAAGATGGTCAATCACTAATTTTTTTTTTAATTTTATTTTTACTTTATTTTACTTTACAATATCATATTGGTTTTGCCATACATTGACATGAATCCACCACGGGTGTATATGAGCTCCCAATCCTGAATCCCCCTCCCACCTCCCACCCCATATCCTCTCTCTGGATCACAGAGAGATGCAAATCAAAACTACACTGAGTTACCACATCACACCAGTCAGAATGGCTATCATCAGAAAGTTTGCAGATAACAAATGCTGGAGAGAGTG
The DNA here is from genome assembly GCA_006410635.1 of Cephalophus harveyi. Lineage (NCBI taxonomy): Eukaryota > Metazoa > Chordata > Mammalia > Artiodactyla > Bovidae > Cephalophus > Cephalophus harveyi. Next base: position 5,927 of record SJYT01031690.1, read on the forward strand.
TGGAGAAAAGAGAACCCTCCAATTCTTTTGGTGGGAATGTAAGCTGGCACTGCCACTATGGAAAACAATATGGAGATTCCCCAGAAAACTAAAATAGGATTACCATGTCATCCAAAAACTCCACTTCTGGGCATATAACCAGACAAACTGTAACTCAAAAGGATACACACACTCCTGTGTTCATGGAAGAATTATTCACAAAGGTCAGCATGTGGAAACGACCAAAATCTCCATCAACGGATGAATGAATAAAGACAATGTGGTACATATATACAATGGGATACTATTTAGTCATAAAAAGAACACAATAATGCCTTTATAGCAACATGGATATTACTAGGGATGATCATACTAAGTGAAGAAAGAGAAACACAGATACTACAATGATATCACTTATGTGTAGAGTCTAAAATATGATACAAATGAACCTATCTACAAAGCAGAAACAGACTCACACACAGAGAACAGACTTGCGTGGTTACCAAGGCAAGGGATGGGGGTTGGGTGGGAAGTGACGGATTAGGAGTTTGAGGTTAGTAGATGCAAGCTATTACGTATAGAATGGATGGACAACAAGGTCTACTGTATAGCACAAAAAACTATATTCAATGTCTTGGGCTAAACCATAACAGAAAATAAGATTAAAAAGTATGTGTGTGTATGTGTAACTGAGTCACTTTGCTGTACAATGGAAATTAATACAACATTGTGAATCAATTATACTTAAGTTTTTAAAAAGCCCAATAGAGATCCCTTTACTACTAATTAGCTTTTTTCCTAAGTCTGGCTGCCTTATCTATAGATGGTACTAATGACAGTATGTAGCTCACTGAGTTTCCAATCCCATGCCCAGTGTCATGAATATTGACAGCCTTCAATAAATGAGAACTGTTTTCATAATTATTAAAATTATCTGGGAATAATAGTGGTTCTGAAATCTCAAGGTATCTTTTGTAAAAACACTACTATGAATCACTGAAGTGATTTAGGAGGATAACTATATTCCCTTACTTACTTTGAGTGAAAGCTGTACAGAAACTTTAAAATTAGGCGTGAGATGCATTCATTTACTTGGCTTTTAACTTCAAAACTACCTTAAATTTAAAACTACTTCTAAACTTCAATACTTTTATTGAAGTATTTTGTCTCTTTAGACAAAAACAACATGCATCTTACTACACTGAGCCAGTCATGTGAATGTTAAGCAACTTTCCTTCTACTATCTTCCCAAAGTTATTTTGAAGTATATTGTCAAAAATGTTGCTAGAAATTTCAGTGTAGGTAAGTTGACAACTTTCAAAAGAGATTAGTCTATAGAGAATATTTGTCCTTTGTATAAGCTACTTTTAATTACATGCTTTATCCTGCAAGGTTAAGGGTTATTCTAACCTCTAAGGAGTATGAGAAAATTTATATGGCTTTAGTCTTCTTTTAAATTACTCTTCTCTGCTTTTAAAATAATAGAATAAAGTCAATCCTTTAAATGGATAAAACGTCAAGTTGGAACTTGATAAAATACTTTCAACTATTGGAAACAGACTCTGTCAAGTCATTTGATCTTTTTCATCTTCTGTAGTTTATTTTTATAGTTTATTTTAATTTCAAGAATTACTTTGAATGCTTTGTCTTCCAAATGAGGTAATTTTGTAACTCCAAGTTTTTTGCAGGGCAACTTTGCATTACTTAGATATTAGGTTACTAAATGTAACAGGAAAACCGATTCAAAATTGTCTGCATAAGAAGTGTGCTGGGCATTTAGAAATCTAGCTCCAAGACCAGATGCTGTCACTAAACTCACGGTGTGGCATGTGGGAACCCTTCTTTCTTCTCTTCATGATAATTTCCTCAAATATGAAAGCAAAGGAACTGAACTAGAACTCTATGGCTTCAGCTTCTTCCAGCTCTGGAACTCTGTGTTGCACACATCAGTGCTCTCATATAATACTATAGATAATATGAAAAATTTTTACAATCCTTAAGAAAAAATAAAATGTCCCCATAGAAAAACTGACAAAGATTGTGGATATGCAATTTACAGAAGAAGAAGCACATGACAAATACTCAGCCTCATTAGTAGAGAAAGCAAATAAACAGCAATAAGATAGATTCTTACCCATCAGATTGAAAACAATTTAAAATTTTGGCACTGTTAACTTTTAGTGATACTACAAGAACAGACATCTCTCACACATCTCTGCTGGGAGAACCTATTGGCTTAGCTACTTTGGAGATTTTGGAAATAGCTTTCTAAAATTAAAAAGTACATCGTACAACTCCTAGACATTCTATTTAACTATATTTTTACCAGGAAAAAAAATACTTTCCCAATTCATAAGGGGACTTAAGAGTACTACTGAATTACATTACATGTAATGAAGACACATTTCTGGAAGAAAAGCTGATGCTTATTAATAGGAGAATCATTGCTAAGTTGTACTCTACCTATACTATGGAATACTATGTAGGGAAGAATGAGGTAGATACACTGCTAATCTGTACAAATATGACAGATCTATTGTTCATTTGACACACAGAACAATATAAATAGCATGGTGGTATGTGCATCGTCTGTGTGTGTGTATACATTTCAAAAGGTCTGAATATTAAAGAATATTCTTCTGAATATGAAGACCTTCTTGGGAAACAGGGAAGTGACAGCTATTCATGGTAAAAGAGCCTTCTCTCTAGTGCCTGAAATTTTTGCAATTATAATGTGATCATAATTATGAAATTAAAAATGATGGAAAAAAGAGGATTTAATTATTTTATATTACCTTGAATTTCATCAAAAATTGCCAATATCAATTTTCTCTAAAATGTGTTGACTATAGATTTATGGCTATACTTCAAACTCTCAATTCTATTCTATTGACCTATACATCTCTCTTTACACCAGTACAACACTGTCTTGATTACCAGATGTTTGTAGTTCTCATATACCTACTATACAGCCTTTCAACTTTTGCCTATTTTTATATTGCACATATATATTTTTCTAAAGCATTATGATTAAATAGCTTTTCCCTTAGTGTAAAGAAACAAAGAAACAATAAACTTAAACTACTACTTTGTAGAACTACTTTCTCAGCAGACATAGAGACTACGCTGGTATATGAAAATTTTAATGGTGTCATGTTTATGTCTCCCTAATTTTATGTATTAAACAGAAATTTCAAAAGATTGTCCAGAAATATCAACCAACCTTGCTATCTCTTGTTAGTTATTTGAATTTTTTTTCTCTGTCTCCCCAACCCCTGTCTTATTCTCTCTTTAGTAGCTGGTCTCTTTATTATTTTTTCCTAAATTATATATATAGAAATACTTCAATATGTCATTTAGTAAATATTTTTTCATAAAATAATGACAACCGTAAATCATATATATATATAAAACACTATAAAATTTATAAAACATTTCACAATTTATCCTTATTATATGTAGGCAGCTGTCATTATAGCTATTTTACATATGGCAAAACTGAGGATGATTGCAAAAACAATTTGAATGACTTCAAACAAGAAGTATGTGATAAAGAACTCAAAAATAAGTTCTTGAATCCAATTCTATCTTTTTATTGTGGACTTATTAATAGGGTAATATTAAAGTAGTTAGCAAACTGTAAACACTATAGATCCACCTCCCAGAATACAGGAAATAAAAGCAAAAATAAACAAATGGGATCTAATTAAAATTAAAAGCTTCTGCACAACAAAGGAAACTATAAGCAAAGTAAAAAGACAACCTTCTGAATGGGAGAAAACAATAGCAAATGAAGCAACTGACAAACAACTAATCTCAAAAATATACAAGCAACTTATGCAGCTCAACTCCAGAAAAATAAATGACCCAATCAAAAAATGGGCCAAAGAACTAAACAGACATTTCTCCAAAGAAGACATACGGATGGCTAACAAACACATGAAAAGATGCTCAACATCACTCATTATCAGGGAAATGCAAATCAAGACCACAATGAGGTACCATTTCACACCAGTCAGAATGGCTGCGATCCAAAAGTCTACAAGCAATAAATGCTGGAGAGGGTGTGGAGAAAAGGGAACCCTCTTACACAGGTCTTTATTGTTATTAACTTGATTATTGCTATACAGAAGAAAATTAATGTATAATACCAAACACATTCCTCTATAAAAAACTATCTATATTGAAAGTTCTCCTGAAGCAGGCTTTAGGAGATACCTATAATGAGACTGCTTCATTAGACAGGTGAGATAAAGGGAACAGGAGCTAAAAACCTTTAATTCCTGGGTTATATATGAATTAGGATGTAATAACCACATTAAAAAGAATGCCAGCTGGGCTAATTGTTGCTTCAAGCTATTTGGATGGAGCCAATGTTTCAAACTATCATACTATAGAATACAATATATAACCTACAGAACAGGGCTCTTTATGCAATGGTAGAAAAAACTACCAGCAAAACTAACTAATGTTTCCCAAAGGCTGAAAAATGCTTTCATTTCTACCACGTAAAGCCCATACAAAACAAGTCCCAATGCTATCTATCCAAGTGAAAGTAAAGTGAAAGTTGCTCAATCATGTCCGACTCTTTGCTACCCCATGGACTCTAACCTGCCAGGCTCCTCTGTCCATGGGGATTCTCCAGGCAAGAACACTGGAGTGGGTAGCCGTTCGCTTCACCAGGGGATCTTCTCAATGCAGGGATCGAACCCAGGTCTCCCTCACTGCAGGTGGAATCTTAACCATCTCAGCTACCAGGAAATCCCCTTTAAAAAGTCTCTTGCCAATGTTTCACATGACCCAAAGAAAGTCAGTCTATCATTATTTAGTTCCCTGCTGTGCTTTTATCAATTTATTGCCTCTCAGCTTCTAATCCAGTTTTCATTGCCTGCTCTGTAAACATTTCTCCTTAGGGCCTATAAATATTTCTCTGTACACTTTTGATGTTTACTGTATTTTTTTTATTTGTAAGAAGGAAAGATTAAACCTATCTCATAGGATTACTATTATAATAAAATCTATGGAAAGTGATCTTAGTGTACTGAGCATATTTAGTTCCCCACAATGTTAGCTTACATTCTTTCTCCATCTTATCCAACTCTCAGCTACATAGATTCAGGTAAAGTTCATCACACATATTAAAGTTTAAAATAAAATTTCATGCTCATGAAAGCCCAATAAAATTATATTGTTCATGATTAAGTTAAAGCATATTTACTACCATATGAATATGCTCAATAATACGCATTGAATGACATCTTCCATATCATTCAAGATGTCAGTGATTATTCTTGTATGTTATGGTTTAATATTAAGTGTATTAGTCATTTGTTTTTCCCTTGTGGTCAAGTAACAACACTTATTTTGTATCCTTATAATACCAGGCACAATTTGAGGAAAAGTAAATATTCAAAAATTGCACATTGATGAAGTGTTAACTGATATCTCACAATTTCTAACATGTTTATCATTTAAAATTTTGGATTCATTACAAAACTTAACAAAACTCTTTTTTTATGAGGTGTATTTTTTGTTCTATAAATGTTGAACTACAGTACAATTTTATTTTCTAAATTAACTTATTGTGCCTCTTCCTGAACTTCTGACATTAACTGTCAGTCACTGTCAGAAGACCTGTCTCTAGGCATGAACCAGTCTTGAAGCTAAGGAGAAATGTGAGCTGCATTGATCACAGTATTATGTCTCAATACTTCCACAAGTAGTAAAAAAAAAAAAAAAAAAAGTCCTTTCAATGGGATTCACCCTTCATGAGAAGGAGGATTTCCCTGAAAAAAACAAAAACAAAACAAAACAGAAACGAAAAAGGGTTTCTGAAAAGGCAAACCCAACCAGCACTTCAATTTTCAGATGGCTGACCATGTGAATGTACAGTCATTCATTATGAAGAAAACAAGTTCTCTTGACATTAGGAATAGCGCAGTGAATAGCAAAGCATAACTCCAGATCTGAACTCTCATGAGTAGCAAAAGTAACAAAGAAGTTTTCAAAGATGACATTAATAGAGGGAAAAAAAAAAAAAAAAACCACAACATAGATCTTGGGGAAAATGCCACTTACAGACTATACAAAATTCAATTACACATAGCCTTAATGACAGGAATTTATTTTGCCTTGGAATTTTTCTTTATTCCTACAAAAATGTATGCATTGTGAGACAATATCAACACAAAACAACAGCAAGTCAAACATGAAAGTTACAAGTTCCATCTCCTAGAAAGAACCAATCATTAATGTGAGTCAAATATTCCCATGAATGGCACAGATTTTTAAAAATTACCATTGAAATCCAAAAATTGATAAACTATCTATTAAACAGGTCTTTTTTCTTTTTTTTTTTTTTCTTTTAGCCAAGCAAGGGAACACAAGGTAGAAATAAGTTTTAGTCTTCAAGTGTAGATTAATGATAACAAAGGGAGTAAGAGATGGGGCTAGACATTTTTTTCAAATTAAATTATAGTTGATTAACAATGTTGTATTAGTTTCAGGTGTACAGCAAAATGATTCATTCATATAAGTATTTATTCTTTTAAATTCTTTTCAGACTTAGGTTATTACAAAATATTGAGCAGAGTTCCCTATGCTATACAGTAGGTCCTTGCTGTATTTTAAATAGAGCAGTGTGTACATGTCAATTCCAACCCACAACTCTATTCTTCCCCCTACCTCACCATTTTCCATTAATAACCATAAGTTTATTTTCTATGTCTGTGTGTTTCTGTTTTATAAATATGTTGATTTGTATTTTTTTTTTTAGATTTCACATAAAAGTGACATTGTATGATACTTGTCTTTGTCTGACTTACTTCACTCAGTATGATAACCTCTAGGTCCATTCATGTTAATGCAAATGACATTATTTCACTCTATTTTACACCTGAGTAATATTCCATTGTGTATATGTACCACATCTTCTTTACCCCTTCCATCTGTTAGTGGACATTATGTTGCTTCCATGTCTTCCAGTCCCTTTGGATTGTCTCTGCAGAGCCAAACCAAGTCCTTTCCCCCAGATCTGTTCACTGAAGTGCAAGTTTTAGCATCCAGCTGGGGTGTATTTTGGTTTTGGAAGTGTGATGAGTTGGCAAAGATCCTCTGTGCTAGTCTCTGTCTGTCCTGCCTGCTGCAAGCTGGCTGTTGCACTCTCCTCTGAGCCTCTAAGCTTCCCTGTTTGATTTGATTTCCCAGCCACTGAAGGAGGCTCCCAGGGTGAGGGAAGGAGGACCCTTTCCATTGCACAGCTACTTCCCAGGGCCACAGGCCCCATCCTGATTTTTTTTATTTTCCTTTCATTCCACGCAGTTACATGGTGATTTTTCTTGCAGCTTTGGTTGTATGACATCTTCTGCCAGCATTCAGTGGGTATTCTGTGAGAGCTGTTCCATATGTAGATGTGTTTTTTATATATTTGTGACAGGAGGTGAACTCCACTCCCTTCTATTCTACCATCTTGATCTCCCAGTGGCCGAATTGAGTATGGAGATGAGCATTTCAAAAATATTTAGAAAGTGAATAACTTTAAGCAGGTATATGCCCATCCATTTGGTCCTATCTTATTATTCTCTGCTGCTGCTGGTAAGTCACTTCAGTCATGTCCAACTCTGTGCGACCCCAGAGATGGCAGCCCACCAGGCTCCCCCATCCCAGGGATTCTCCAGGCAAGAACACTGGAGTGGGTTGCCATTTCCTTCTCCAATGCATGAAAGTGAAAAGTGAAAGTGAAGTTGTTCAGAGCTTCTCATACTTATTATGTATGCTTGAATTCAGAAAATCATCAAGCTTTTGGAACTCTGGTTAGAGAAATATAACAAGCTACTGTATTCTACAAATGAGCCTAGTCTGAAGTACAATTGGCCTTTTGTATCCACAGGTTCTGTGGGCAGATTTTGGCAGTTCTTCATTAGTATAGAGGTGACTGTGCCTGTGTGTCACGTGGGAGACTGGGATTAAAATCCCCAATGGAGAGGCATGGAAATATTTGGGCTTCCCAGATGGTGCTAGTGGTAAATGAAGGAGATGTAAGAACTTGGGTTCAATCCCTGTTAGGAAGATCCCCTGGAAGAGGGCACAGCAGTCTTCTTGCCTGGAGAATCCCATGGACAGAGGAGTCTGGTGGGCTACAGTCCATGGCGTAGTAAAGATTTAGACATGACTGAAGCAACTTAGCATGCAGGCCTGGAAGCAGAACCCATGGGTATGGAGGCTGACTGTACTAAGGCATTTTACATAAGAGACATGAGCATCTAGAAATTTGGTACTGCAGGGTCCTGGAACCAATCTCCCTGTGGATACCTTGGCATGACTGTAATGGAATAGTTGCTATTATGTTTGATTGAAAAAAGGTGAGAAGGTCTCACAGCACATTTTCCCAGCTGTCTGCTGCCACCTTGAATATCATGTCCAGTATCCCCTCTCTCTTCAGTTTAAGGGGGGTCATTGAAAAAATGAAGTTTCCTCCATTTGATGCAGGGGACTGTGAGAGGATACAAGGAGCCTAGAGTAAGGTGGCATTACAAAAGGAAAAAACAGTCCACCAAGAACAAATTCTGTCTCACTCACAGTCTCTTCCCAACCCTACTTCAAATCTTGTTCAGAGGGGAAGAATCTGAGAGAGAAGCTGATGGGCTATATCCCAAGATTATAGGGGAGAGAGATGATTATCTACACATCCTCCAACCCCTCAACAGAATCTTCTATTTCAAGTTCTACCTTGTGCTTAATATCATGAAATTATGAGGCTTCTCAGAGCACACTTATCTTTATGCTCTCTAAATTGGAGAATAATTTTAAGAGTAAAATACAGTAAAAACTCTAGTATTTCACTTAGATTTGAAACAACTCTAGCATAAATAAAGATAAGTCTCTAAATACATGAAGTTCCAAAATTTTTAAACTCTAGATTTTTTCTCACCAGTTTGACAGAGGCTGAACTTCATATGTAGACTCTTTTCCAGGAAATAGAATCACTTTAAAGTAAATAGCATTTTCAAATTCATTTAAAGACTTTCAAATAATTTCATTAAAGACATTAAATTCCTTTTCCATGTCTTCATTTTCCTTATCCAGCAATTAGTTCTCTGGTGTTAACTTTCAAATCCTAAAAGATGATGCTGTGAAAGTGCTGCACTCAATCTGCCAGCAAATTTGGAAAACTCAGCAGGGGCCATAGGACTGGAAAAGGTCAGTTTTCATTCCAATCCCAAAGAAACGCAATGCCAAAGAATCCTCAAACTACCGCACAATTGCACTCATCTCACATGCTAGTAAAGTAATGCTCAAAATTCTCCAAGCCAGGCTTCAGCAATACGTGAACCATGAACTTCCAGATGTTCAAGCTGGTTTTAGAAAGGCAGAGGAACCAGAGATCAAATTGCCAACATCCACTGGATCATGGAAAAAGCAAGAGAGTTCCAGAAAAGCATCTATTTCTGCTTTATTGGCTATGCCAAAGCCTTTGACTGTGTGGATCACAATAAACTGTGGAAAATTCTGAAAGAGATGGGAATAGCAGACCACTTGACCTGCCTTTTGAGAAATCTGTATGCAGGTCAGGAAGCAACAGTTAGAACTGGACATGGAACAATAGACTGGTTCCAAATAGGAAAAGGAGTACGTCAAGGCTGTACATTGTCACCCTGCTCATTTAACTTCTATGCAGAGTACATCATGAGAAACACTGGACTGGAAGAAACACAAGCTGGAATCAAGATTGCC
>SJYT01031701.1:0-30992 GCA_006410635.1 Cephalophus harveyi
TTCTCTGATAATAAAAAAATTCAGCTGGGAAAAAATTTTTTTCCCTAAGAAATTATAAAAGTTACAATTTCGATGAATTACAGAATAAAAAAATAGAAGATGGTAAATATATGTGAAAATGAAATAATGGCATTTTTTGATATAGGTAAACTGATGTAAAATAAAAATTGACTCATTAATTGCTAAGTTGAAGCTGGTTTAAGCTCATTAATTTTTATTCAAATTTTATGAAAGACAAACATCTTTTACTGTGCAATGTAAAACACTTGTTAAAACTTTAATTGTATTACCTTGCTTTCAATTGCCATTCACTCATTTTGCTAGAAGGTACGTTTATGTTGAATATTATAGTAAACGAATTTATTAAAATTTTACAAGAGAATTGGGATCTCATCAAATGCTTTTTCCAGCATGAAACAGGTAAGCTGAAACCAAAGATAAACTCTGTACATCTTAACTGCAATTGAGTAGTTCAGAAATCCTAGGGAAAAAAATTTAATAATAATGCAACTTTAAAAAATTTTCTGCCTTGGTATATGTGAGGCAGACTGAGAGAGTGAGACAAAGAGATAAACATCCATACAGACGTGTACTAACCTTGATAGTAGGCATAGCCTTGAGGGCCAGGGCTGGGCCCAGAATAAGGGGTGAAGGGCCAGCATATGGAGCTGAAAGTGCTATAAGAGAGTGGTCTCAATTCTAACTGCTACCATGGGGCTCATAGTAACCTTCATTGTTGAAAAGCAGTCACCAGCTGGATCCAGATTTGTAACCACATTAGAAGCAAGTTTTCTAGTTGTCAGTGCTTGGGGCAAAAGATTGTAAGAAATGAACAGCTGTCTCCTTAGAGAAAAGAGATCAGCTTTGGTGAGTTCTGTGACATCTCGGTCACTGACTAAGGGGTTGATAGGGGTCACAGAGATGAGGATTTTGAAATGGAGCACCAAGGTCAAAAGGGAAAAGGGAGAGGAAATGTTGAATATTTCTAGGATTGTTAGGTTAAAAGAAAGTAATGTAAAAATAATTCTTACAACGTGTGTTTGAAGAAAAACAATAGCACACAATTTGATCCCAACTGGATTATGACAGAATACAGTAAGTTAAGTAAAAATAGGTCTTTGTTTCTAATGTGTTTGATTATCACTGTGGTAATACATTTGTATTCTGACCTAAAAATTACAAGTAAATATTCATTGTGCTTTGTCAAAAATATCTATAATTCTACATATGAAGAACAATATTAGAAGAATATGAATTTCTAAAAGTGTACATTATAAACTCAACACGATTTTTAATGGCCCTTCATACTGCATACTTCAGTTGAAAAGATGAATATTAATTTGGAATTGAGTCAACAGAGCTAACACTTCTCAACTAGCTGCTGCTGCCGCTGCTGCTAAGTCGCTTCAGTCGTGTCTGACTCTGTGCGACCCCAGAGACGGCAGCCCACCAGGCTCCCCTGTCCCTGGGATTCTTGAGGCAAGAACACTGGCGTGGGTTGCCATTTCCTTCTCCAGTGCATGAAAATGAAAAGTGAAAGTGAAGTCGCTCAGTCGTGTCCAACTCCTAGCAACCCCATGGACTGCAGCCTACCAGGCTCCTCCATCCATGGGATTTTCCAGGCTAACCCCATATTAATCACGTTATTTTTTTTCTTTCTGTATTGCCAAATTTAAGGAATTCTTAAAGAACATGAGAAGAGTAAATGTAGGTGACAATAAAGTTTAAGAGTTCCTTTGGAGCAGGTCAGAAATAATACATGGAAGGTGAAGCTGCTGCTGCTGCTAAGTCGCTTCAGTCGTGTCCGACTCTATGCGACCCTACAGACGCAGCCCATTGGGCTCCACCATCCCTGGGATTCTCCAGGCAAGAACACTGGAGTGGGTTGCCATTTACTTCTCCAGTGCATGAAAGTGAAAAGTGAAAGTGAAGTCGCTCAGTCATGTCTGACTCAGCGACCCCATGGACTGCAGCCTACCAGGCTCCTCCGTCCATGGGAGTTTCCAGGCAAGAGTACTGGAGTGGGGTGCCATGAAAGAGAAATAATACATGGAAGAAAGAGAAAAATGGAGCATATGTGCCTGCACATATATGAGGAAAATGGACTAAGGGAAATGAGAAACGCTAAGAAAGAAAGCAATATGAAAGATGCAGCCATTGAATGTATTTTACTGGTGTTACACTTTTGGTCAGTTTTATCCTGGAGGAAACTCATTAGCAATGCATGAGCTTTGGGAGAACTTCCTGAGGCACTTGTTTTTTGTTTTTGTCAAGAAGACTGTCATATACCAATGCATTAAGTAGGAATTATTTTTCATAACAAAATACTTTCATCAGCACTGATGAGGTCCTCTGAGTATCAATGTTGTTGGCACTCACTAAATGCTTAATAGTAGTAATAATATCACAGATAACATCATTTAAGGAATAAAATTGGCCTTCACATATTTGCCTCTTCCCCAAAGACTAAAATGTCTTCCCTGGCCCTTTTCCATCTGATGTTATGTGAACATTTTCCCGTTAATGTGAGGGTAGCTCTACTTTGACGAATGCTTCCACTGCACTCAGGAAGATAAAAAAAATAGGCCCAATCATAATCACTTGAGTTGTGTTCATGGAAGGAGAGCTATAGATTCTCAAAACATTTTAGTCATCATGTCTAATGTAGCTAGTTTAGTTTCACTGACTGTCTCTACAATCTTTGCTAGATGGAGTATTTGCTATATTGAATTATGCAGCTAATTTCAGATTTTAAGAGACAGATGGAATAGAACAAATGACACGAAGTAAGACTATTATTTTAAAGAATATATATCCTATTTAAGATATCAGAATAGTCTGTGAAAAAGTAGTCTAATAGTTGCCAAAGAGGCATCTAAGAAGCTAAATATATGTAAAAAAAGAAAGCAATAACACAGAGGAATAAAGTTTAGACTTTTGCAAGCTACACTTGGAAATTACATACATACAAACAAATTGATTGTACAATAAGTATATAATCATCATAGCATATTTAAGATTTTAGTAAATTATATATATACTTATTGAATCAAATTACTTGGACATTTAGTGAAGTTGTATCTGATTTTTTCACAGTCTTGTAAGGGAATTTAATCTTAGATTACCATTTGTCATTACTAAACTCAAAAGTGATAGAAGATAATCTGTGTGGATATCTGATATTTTCTTCAAGGATCTGACATATTTTTATCAGATATATTTGTATCTATTTGAATTCCTTCTCAAGGTTCTGTATAACTTTTGATTATTTGCTTGAATCTCCTAACTGGAAATGCCCAAGAACTCCTGCAGGTATTCAAAACACCTGGTCAAGGGCAATGAGAAGAGGGAAAAGGCTTGACCCCTGTTGTGAACACCCAGTGATCTGTAGTATAGGGCCAGTAGGAACATTTCATGCAAGGATGGGCTCGATAAAGGACAGAAATGGTATGGACCTAACAGAAGCAGAAGATATTAAGAAGAGGTGGCAAGAATACACAGAAGAACTGTACAAAAAAGATCTTCACGACCCAGATAATCATGATGATGTGATCACTAATCTAGAGCCAGACATCTTGGAATGTGAAGTCAAGTGGGCCTTAGAAAGCATCACTACGAACAAAGCTAGTGGAGGTGATGGAATTCCAGTTGAGCTGTTTCAAATCCTGAAAGATGATGCTGTGAAAGTGCTGCACTCAATCTGCCAGCAAATTTGGAAAACTCAGCAGTGGCCACAGGACTGGAAAAGGTCCGTTTTCATTCCAATTCCAAAGAAAGGCAATGCAAAAGAATGCTCCAATTACCGCACAATTGCACTCATCTCACATGCTAGTAAAGTAATGCTCAAAATCCTCCAAGCCAGGCTTCAGCAATACGTGAACCGTGAACTCCCTGATGTTCAAGCTGGCTTTAGAAAAGGCAGAGGAACCAGAGATCAAATTGCCAACATCCACTCAGTCGTGTCCGACTCTTTGCGACCCTGTGGCTGTCTCTTATACACATCTAGATGTGTATAAGAGACAGGTATAGAAGAAAAATCCTAAAAAATCTGTGAGCCCCCCTCAAATGTCCAATCTTCAAAATAAATGCAAAGTTAAAAATATAAATAAAGGCCAGTTTTCATACAGATTAACAGTCTTAATTCACACAAAATCTATGGTCTGAAAAACTCAAACTTAAGATTTGACTTTACAGAAACACATATAGAAAATGAGGATGAGAAAAACTAATAAGATACAGCAATATTTGAAAAGGAATTTTGAGAATTATCTGATACAAATGAAAGATATCAATCCACATATTCAAGAAGTCCCAAAATTCCCAAGTTAGAAAAATGAAAAAAAGAAATCATTATCCAGACTCACCATAGTGAAACTTTAGAACACCAAGACAAAGTTCTCATATGAATTAAAAAGTCAAATTGTTTTCCAAAGTGTGAAGGACAGGCTGATAGTTGACTTAAGCAAGGCCAATATTCAATGGAATTTTATGTTCAGGGCTATGGGAAAAATAATTTTGAAAAATGAATTCTGTGATTTCAATGTTACAATCTGGGAAATGCTTTTATAGCAACAATGGTAAATAATTTATTGTGGAGTTAGAAAATATAAACCCAAAAAACTCAATGCCAAGATCATATACTTTGGAATCAGAGATATTGAAGTAAACATTACTAAGATTCTCATATTGTTGGAAGAATGGGAAACATATTGCTAAATATTAGATGATTATATATTAAGTACTCATGTTAGAATGTCTAGGGTATTCACTAAAAAATTACAGCAATTGGAAGGACACAGACCATGTTGCTGATCACAATGTAATTAAATAAGAAATCATTAACAAAAAGTGACTAACCACATGTTTAGAATTCTAAAAAGCATACTTGCAAATAATAAATCAAAAAAGGAAGCATAACAGAACTAATGTGTCTAAACCCAAATGATAGTAGAATATTTTTATCATTATTGAAGGGTACAATTAAAACAGTATTTGGAGAGAAATTTCTATATGTTTATTTTAATAAAGAAGCAGCAGAATACTTTTTTCTATAGATTACATGCTGGGCCATTAGGAAAGCCTCAGTAAATTTAAGAAATTTGAAATCATATCAATCATCTTTTCTGACCACAATGCTATGAGATTAGACACAAGAAAAAGAAAAAAAAAAAACTGTAAAAAAACACAAACACTTGAAGTTTAAACAACCAATCAACCACTGAAGAACTCAAAGAGGAAGTCAAAAAATACCTAGAAATAAATGACAATGGAAACATGACAATTTAAAACACGAGGGATGCAGCAAAAGGAGTTCTAAGAGGGAAGTTCGTATAAATACAAACTTACCTCAGGAAACAACAAAAGTCTCAAACAACCTAACCTTATACCTAAAGCAACTAGAGAAAGAAAAACCAACAAAACCTATGGTAGAAGGAGAGAAATGATAAAGATCAGAGCAAAAATAAAAGAAATAGAGATGAATAAAGCAATAGCAAAAAATCAATGAAACCAAAAGTTGGTTATTTGAGAAGATAAACAAAACTGATAAACCTTCAGTGAGATTCATCAAGAAAAAGATGAAATACTATTATACATGCTGCTAAGTCACTTCAGTCATGTCCGACTCTGTGCAACCCCATAGACGGCAGCCCACCAGGCTCCCCCATCCCTGAACTCCAGTACTTTGGCCACCTCATGCGAAGAGTTGACTCATTGGAAAAGACTCTGATGCTGGGAGGGATTGGGGGCAGGAGGAGAAGGGGACGACCGAGGATGAGATGGCTGGATGGCATCACTGACTCAATGGATGTAAGTCTGAGTGAACTCCGAGAGATGGTGATGAACAGGGAGGCCTGGTGTGCTGCGATTCATGGGGTCGCAAAGAGTCGGACACGACTGAGCGACTGAACTGAACTGATACTACAGTCTGCAAGTCCAGTCAGGCTGCTCTGCTTTTGCGAATAAAGTTTTATGGAAACATAACCATGCTCATTTACATATTGCCAATGGCAGCTCTCTCACTATAGAGGCAGAATTGTATACTTGGGACAGAGACCTTTAGGTCTACAAAACCTAAAACATTTACTATCAGGATAATAAATATATACAGCTTTCTAAAATATATTTAGCTTTATAAAAATATACAAAGCTTTATATAAAAAAAAAAACTTCCCTGGCCTCTGATTTATTATAACAAGGTAGCTAAATTGTCCTAAATCTTTACTCCACTCCACACCTCAACTCCTCGTTCTCTTTTCTTCTTTCCTTCCTCATTAGCAAATACTCAGATCTTATCCCCTTCCCTGGTGGCTCAGATGGTAAAGAATCTGCTTGCAACGTGGGAGAGCCTGGTTCAGTCCTTGTGTTGGGAAGATCCTCTGGAGAACGGAATGGCAACTCACTCCAGTATTCTTGTCTTGAGAATTCCAAGGACAGAGGAGCCTGGTGGGCTACAGTTCATGTGGTCACAAAGAGTCGGACACGATTAAGCAAATATCACTTTCACTTAACCCCTTCTTACCATTCACTTGGGGCTTCCCGGGTGGCATTAAAGAACCCTCTGCCAATGCAGGAGGCAGAAGCGACACAGTTTCCATCCCTGGGTTGGGAAGATACCCTGGAGGAGGGCATGGCAACCCCACTCCTGTATTCTTCCCTGGAGAATTCCACAGCCAGAGGAGCCTGAAGCGCCTCAGAAAAAGTCAGACACAACTGAACTGACTTAGCAAGCATGCATCATTCATTTATTGACTGACAATATGGGCTTCAAGTTTTCACTTGAGAAATATTTAAAATATATATATATGCTCAGGCATATATATGTCCTAAAATAACATTTCAGTTTGAATATTTCAGAGATAACCAGCAAATTCTAATGCCAATTTACTTTACATAACATTTAAAACTAATAATAGCAAGCAAGCACATAGCACTTACTAAGTTCCCATCATAGTTTTGAATTTACTTCTTAGGTAGGTAGGTAGGTGAAGTCGCTCAGTCGTGTCCGACTCTTTGCGACCCCATGGACTGTAACCTACTAGGCTTCTCTGTCCATGGGATTCTCCAGGCAAGAATACTGGAGTGGATTGCCATTTCCTTCTCCAGGGGATCTTCCCGACCCAGGGATCGAACCCAGGTCTCCCGCATTGGAGGCAGACGCTTTAACCTCTGAGCCACCAGGGAAAACTTCTTATATTAACTTAATTCAGCCTCATCACACTCCTTGGAGAGAAGCATCATCATTATCCCCTTTTGAGGGATGAAGAAACTAGGCATAGAGACTTTAAATAATTTATTCAAAGTAACATAGCTAAAAGGAGGCAGAAATAGAATTGGAACCCAGTTAGATAATCACTAGCTGGATAATCACAAGGCTCTATAACCTCAGTGTATTGTCTATTAGCCAGTGAACGTGTTTTATATTTTAATCAGTGTTATTATTTCCCTACTAAGATTACTATCTGTTATCCTTATATGTTATCATAAAGCTCTAATGTAAGCCAGGAGATAAATTAATAGTTCGTGGTTTCCATCTAACACATGGATATGCCCTGTGCCTTTAACTTTCTAGCACTTAGTAATTTTCAGAAAACATTAAAAATATGATGAACAGTGGAGATGGAGGAAGAGAAGAGTGGTGATGCTTTGACATTTATGTGACATTGAATTGAGATTGAAAATGAGAATAAATATTTTCCAGATAGTGTAGAATTGCCTGATGAGAAAAAGATGGAACATTTCTAGTTCTTTCATCACAAATCTTATTAGAAAATGCCAGAAATGAAATAATTTTACTATTACATGTATTTTTCATACGATGCATACAATAATGCATGCATCATGAGAAACACTGGGCTGGATGAAGCATAAGCTGGAATCAAGGTTGCCAGGAGAAATATCAATAACCTCGGATATCCAGATGACACTGCCCTTATGGCAGAAAGTGAAGAAGAACTAAAGAGCCTCTTGATGAAAGTGAAAGAGGAGAGTGAAAAAGTTGACTCAAAGCTCAACATTCAGAAAACTAAGATCATGGCATCTGGTCCCATCACTTCATGACAAATAGATGGGGAAACAGTGGAAACAGCGGCTGATTTTATTTTGGGGGGCTCCAAAATTGCTGCAGATGGTGACTGCAGCCATGAAATTAAAAGACGCTTACTCCTTGGAAAAAAAGTTATGACTAACCTAGACAGCATATTAAAAAGTAGAGACATTACTTTGCCAACAAAGGCCTGTATAGTCAAGGCTATGATTTTTCTAGTAGTTGTGTATGGATGTGAGAGTTGGACTATAAAGAAAGCTGAGCGCAGAAGAATTGATGCTTTTGAACTGTGGTGTTGGAGAAGACTCTTGAGAGTCCCTTGGACTGCAAGGACATCCAACCAGTCCATCCTAAAAGGAAAGCAGTCCTGGGTGTTCATTGGAAGGACTGATGTTGAAAACTGAAACTCCAATATTCTGGCCACCTGATGCAGAGAGCTGACTCATTTGAAAAGATCCTGATGCTGGGAAAAATTGAAGGCAGGAGAAGGGGACAACAGAGGATGAGATGGTTGGATGGCATCACCGACTCAATGGACATGAGTTTGGGTAAAACTCTGGGAGTTGGTGATGGACAGGGAGGCCTGGCATGCTGCGGTTCACAGGGTCACAAAGAGTAGGACACGATTGAGTGACTGAACTGAACTGAATACAATGATGAAACACAGAGAAGTAAATGAGCCTATAACAATAAATAACAGACACAAATTTATTTGGATGATAGACATAAGCATCAGCAAGAATGAATTTGCCCAGCTAGAGAAATAAAACATCAATGGAAGAAAATCCCAAAAAACTAAAGGGAAGCACTTTATTCAGGCATTATTATTAGAATAATAATTGGAAAAGGGAAAGATTGGGAAAATGACTAATTTCAAACTAAGCCACATTAATTACTCTAATTATAAGTAAATGCCTTGGAAAACCTAAGTAAGACCTGTCAATAAAACATCTTGAGAATTCTCTAGTTTATCAATTTTTCTTCCTTTTGTCAAGATTTACCTAAACTATTCAAATCTGAAAAATTATCTCATTTCTAAACTGACATAATTATTTTTTATTTGTGAGCCTTTCTTCATAATCCATTGACTGAGAAGCCTCTCTTGGTCTTTGATACAGAAAACCAAAATAATACACCTACTTTTTTCTAGAAAATTATTTAATATATATTAAATGGAGACTTCCATTTAATATGCTTCTTTTTTTTTTAATAGTCTGAAAGGAACTGAACAGCTATTGTGTGATATGGCTAGTGCTCAATTAATTTTACTCTCTATCATTGCAGAGTCATCTTGAAAATGAGAAATGCTATTGATCTGAAAAAAAAATTACTTTGTACATTTAATTAAAAAAAAAACTAGCTACTTAAATCAACCTTGAAAAAAATTAAATTTTACCCAATTAAATATTTGTTACAATAGCTGTTTTTATAATACTTGTTCAAAAACACTTAAACATTCACATCTGATAGAGGGATAAATCTGTTTAAAGGGGTTTAAAGCACAACCACTCTCAACTAAGCTGGCCTTTGTCAGCATGCACTTGACATCTGAATGAGTCTATTCTCTGTGTGGTGAGAGGTCAGCACAATAAAATAACTGTCATTGAATCATTGAGTGGTTTTGGAGAATACTAACAAAATGCTGTCTAGGTGTTCTTACACTGATTGGTGAAAAGGTGACTTTCACCTGAATGACCTATGGAACCTCATGATCAAAAAGACACAAAGAATAGTTAACAAACCTAGAGACAGTAGACAATGAAGCAGTTCTTCCTTGACCAATGCTTTGTATATAACCAAGGCCTTCTATAGGGGTCTTGTTGGATCTGTTTTCGAACTATGGAGAGAATGTAAACTTCACACAATTGGATGGATGGGAATTTTCTGTTCCAAATCCCAACCTATTTCAACCATAGAGATTTTATTATGTTATTTTATTATTGTTATTGTTGTTGTTGAAAATATATAAGATTTCCATTGAACAAAAGGGTCAGATACTTAAAAGAAATTAGAAGTCCACCAAACTAAGGAAATAAGTTTCTGAGACTGTTTCAACATTTATTTATGTACTAAATAAATTTCTTAAATTATAAGATGATTTGACACAAGGTGACTATAAACAAAGTGCTCAAAGATCTGTTTAAAAATTAGGCAGATTATAAAATAATGTACATGTAATCTCAGAATTGAATATGATGATAACTTTATTTTAAAAATACATAATTAATTAGATTTAGAATTTTTTAAATAGTTTATTAATTTGGATAAGAAAGTTTGCATCATAGATCCAAAGATACTAAAGACCATCTTTATTCCTGCAAATAGATTTAGCAATAAAATCTGTAGATAGCCCTATTTTACCAAACAGATAGGTAGGTTGACTGGCAAACTCAGAAAGAGTGGCTTGCAATTAATTGCCAGTAAAATTTGTTTAAAACTCAAAAGAGTGATCATTTAGAAGCCAACACAACCTCCAAAGTGTATGTAACACATTTTCTAGCATCCCTTAATAGAGTTCTTTAAGTAGGGAAGAGCCGTCACATGGACATCAGATTAACAGACCTACTTCTGGTCTCTCCCTCAGTTAATTTCTTTCTTTGGTTTCCTTTTCAACAAGGCTCTGCATTCATTCACAAGTTCAGTGTTACAGTTATGATTAAAGAAACTGTCTTTTCACTATTTGGATCCTACAAAACCTTTGCTGGCTAGGTTATAAGAGGAGAACATTC
This sequence comes from Cephalophus harveyi, assembly GCA_006410635.1. NCBI lineage: Eukaryota > Metazoa > Chordata > Mammalia > Artiodactyla > Bovidae > Cephalophus > Cephalophus harveyi. The sequence continues at coordinate 10,774 of SJYT01031701.1, forward strand.
AGGTGATATTTGAAAAAGTTAAATTTTCATTGTTAAAAGGTACTTTAAATTTGGGCATCAAGAGTTGGTTTCGAGCAGACTGCTTTGGGCAGAATGTATCTTGTGCTCATCAGGGTGCTTGATTGTCTGGTGGGTCTTCTGGATGAAATGTAATTTGCTTGAAGTGTTCAATTGAAGTAAATTAAATGTAGAGGAAAAGTTCTAGCAGAAATCTATACAGACTTGGTAATTGTGTCCATGGTCATAATTTTTAATGGAAATTAGATTGGCATTTGCCATAATGTAATATATTGTTTAAATTCTTGCTTCCTCTTCAACATCTACTCATTAATTCACAGGACATCATGAACTTGATGTGTGCCAGGCATCAGTGTTGATTCTGACTGTCAGAGTGAATCAGCCAGACATGGTCCCTCCCTCTTGGAGTTTATAGTCTTATGAAGTCTTCAAGGCAAAAAATTAGTCCTATTCATTTCATTATATTACAAATATATACAGTAGGTTCTTAATACGCATTTAGGAATCCTGATTAAAATTTTATAAAGTATGTATCATATTTTTAAATTTTTGAATTGCTTGAATTAAAAAAGCTAAGTGCTGAATTTAGTATGGTTGATGTATCTTTTATGCATTACACAACAATTAGCAAATAAAAAAATTTTAGGAATGTCTTAAATTAATTATAGAAGTAAAGGACACAGTTTAGGGCTTTTAAAACTTTGAGACAATCCAAAATTGAGTTAACACCAATGTTAAAGAACAGTACTGACAACCAACACCCTAAATGAATTTGAAGAAGTAAGCTGGTCCTTCAACACTATCTAAATGTCTGGCAAGCATATGAGCCTTAACAATCCCTTTAAAAACATATCATAAATACAACTAAAGTCTAAGTTCCAAGACTGCTACATTTCAGTAGTTCCCTTCAACCCATATTCTCTAAACTTGCTTGGGTTTTTGCTTTCTGCTGTAATTTTTTGTTTTATTTAGGTTTCTTTTTTTCTTTCTTCTCTTTCCCCTGAGAGAAGGGTAGAGTGGTGGGAGAGCTGGCAGTTCTCTTGGTTGCAGGATAAATCCCGCTTGGCTGCATGTGACTGCCTCATTTAGCAGCTGGTAATTCTGTGGAGCAATGCTCAGCACTTGCTCTTACAGTCTTTTATGTAATATAATATATATTTTTAAAATTGATTGTAATTTTTTTAGCACTTTGGGGGCTGCTGGTGGTCTCTTTTTCAGGCTAAATAGACCAACTGCTGCTGTTAAAAGAGTTTATTCGACCACCCACACTCGGAAGCACAACCTCCTTCTCCCTGCGTCCCCTGAAGTAGCAGTCAGCAAGGCCTGTGCAGTAATAACTGTGAGCAGCCTTCAGGCTCAGAAAAATGTCACAGCTTGAGCCCCAGAGCCTCCAGTGCCCCCATTCAATCAGTGCTCAACTGCATGACGCACCCTGAAACTTAAAATGAAAGCCCTGGATTCATGGCCAAAAATACAAACTCCCTACAGGTTCTTTCTGTGGGAGCTATTGAAGTTCTCTGTTAGCTCACAGACGGTTACCTACCTTCTCCTTCTGTCCCGGGTAGCAAGGGAAAAAAGGTACAACTGTAACATTCTGTGCACAAAGACCTTGACTGGGATACAGAAAGACTTAAAAACAGCAGGCATATACTTTTTAAAACAACATTTTGACAGATAAAGTCAAGTGATAAAGTATAGTGAACTTATTTATAATTACCTCTGCTGTTGGAGGCAAGTGAAGGAGGGGGTAATTCAGAAGAGGGGTATGCCAACTAATCAAATTTCATTTTATTTTGCTCTGAAACCAGAATTTGATAGCATGTGTGTGGGTGTATGTGTGTACGTGTATGTACAAATTATAGTAAGGGGTGATAATTTTCAATCTCTGATAAATACAGAAGTATAGGGGAAAGCAACACTGAATTAAATTTTTGTTGCAAATATTTACACCCCACTCCCAGGCAAAAAGAACATTTGGTTGTCCCCAGAGGATCACATACAAAATATTGTGCGACCTTTCTGGGTCTACATTCGCGAGGCCCAATACAAAATGGATCAAGAGTTTTGGGAACATAGAGTAGTAAACACACATAGAAATTTACATTGATATCAATAATCACTAATAGCAGCTTTTTAGGTGACTAGATACTCTTACAATCCTTGGTTCCCAAGAGATTTATATCCTGAGTTTATGTGTTTTTCCAATAAAATCTAATTTTCTAAAGTTTCAAATTTTGCTGTTATTCTGGTAAAAGTGTTCAAAAAAGTAGTAAATAATTTCCTTTAGTTGCTGCCAAAGTGGTATATAAGCAGAGATAATGTTGTATATTTTGACACAAATGTCAAATCTTGGTTCAGAATTATTTTGGTGAATAATTCATCATAACAGAACTTCAAAGGCAATTTCTACTCTCTATCCAATAAATTAAAAGACTCAATCATGCAAGCAGGTTGGAGATCTTGTTAATTTTAGATTCAGACTCACAGCTTCTTTCTGCACATGAAATTTTGTTTAGCGATTCAAACCTGTAATACCTGACTTTATTTTTACCCTTTTAAATGTCTGCTTTACTACTCTTGTAGAACATGGTTTATTTCTTCTTTAGGGAGCTTAACAGAAGTTCAGTGAATCTAAAGCTCCATCAGGTTGTGTGTTCACCGTGGCTGAGAGAGCAGCCATAATGAGAAGAGAGGGGACTTGCTCAAGCTAAAGAATCTCTATTTAAAATAACTGAGCAGTGATGAGCATGTAAAGAAATCCTTGTTGAATAAGTGAATCACTTTTCTCAGAATTTTACATAAGCAAATATAAAATTTTAAAAGTAAATAATATAACTGATCAATGCAATTTCCATAAAAATATAACTTTTATTAGGTAGAGAATAGTATTTAAGATGTTTATTTTTAACTCTACCATATACAGGAGAATAGAAGATAGTCTCTCACTTTTCTGTTATGAAACCGATAAATGGTATATGGAAAAAATCAATAAAAAAGTAAAAGATAGTAAAGGCTAGATTTTTTAAAGAGGCTTTGTAGTATAAGATTTGATGTAGCTTTTAACTCTTTCTTTCCTTTTTATGTTTAAAAACAGCAAGAAATAGCAACATGGAAAAGAACTGTATAGCTCAATGTTGTTTTAATAAATTTTTGTAATATATCACTAACATTTTTCCCCAGGATTCTGAGAACCTAGTGATATATTTGGGATACAGGGCTATGGACTATGGAATATCTATGTGCACATATATGCAAACACACAGAGTAACATGCATTCAAGAACCAGTGCTGCCAAAATCTTCTTTAAAGGGTAGTATAAATTTCAGGCTGTTTTAGGCTCTGTGGGCCAGAAGGTCTCTGTTGCAGCCACCCACTTTCTCCCTGAAGTGGGAAATCAGCCACTGATGATGATGTGTGAACAGATGAGAATGGCTATGTTCCGACAAATCTTTATTCAGAAAAGTAGGCTGAGGGAGTGACATCAGTGAATGATAGAATAAGGACCTCAGAAAATTTCCTCCTCCATAAAACCAATGAAAAATGGCAAAATTATCAGAACTGACTCTTTTAGTACTCTGGAAATTAATCAAAGGCTTGCAGCAATTCAAAAATAAACGAATGAAAAAATAAACAGCTGAAAATTTCAGTAAAAACAATGACTTTTCCGATACTTTAACTTGACCTCTTCTCAATCTCCACCTCAGCTCCAGGGGATAGCCTTGAAAATTATCACCTATAATCACAGTGGAAAACAGGAGCAAGGCAGCCAGCAGAGGGCAGAATAAGGTTGGCGCTCCTTCAAGTCTCATTCCCTAATATTTGTCATTATTGACCTGTCAAGTATATATAGTAAAGAATTTGACCTTGTCCAAAGAGAGGTCTGTCCTTTGCCCTCAGTGACTGTTCAGTTCAGTTCAGTCGCTCAGTCGTGTCCGCCTCTTTGCGACCCCATGAATCGCACACGCCAGGCCTCCCTGTCCATCACCAACTCCCGGAGTTCACTCAGACTCACCTCCACTGAGTCAGTGATGCCATCCAGCCATCTCATCCTCGGTCGTCCCCTTCTCCTCCTGCCCCCAATCCCTCCCAGCATCAGCGTCTTTTCCAATGAGTCAACTCTTCGCATGAGGTGGCCAAAGTACTGGGAGGTAACCAATGTCAACTCTGCTAGAAGGGTCACAGTTTAAAGCAGAGGCTGGTCACACCAGGTCTTAGGGTGCCACTGGCCACACCAGAACCCAACTGTGTGGGTAAGGAGGGAAAGCTTGGGTCATGCAGTGTTAGTTGATCTGGAGACTTGAGTTCAACCAAGTATCATGTCATGAATATATAATGAAGTTCCAATAAAATTTCTAACAATGAATCTCTGTTACAATATTTCATATGTATTGTCACATATCGATGCCAGAAGGTTAATGTGTTTAGGCAACAACAGAGCTTCATGTTTGGAATCCTCCCATACTCTGCCTTATTTATCTTTCTTTTGGTTGATTTTAATTTGCATCTTTTCCTTGTAGCAAATCATAATTGTGAGTATTACAGCTTTTAGTAAGTTCTGTGAGGACTTCTAGCAATTAACACAACTTAGGTGATTTGAAGAACAGCTCCCACCTGCAGTTGGTGTCCAATGTTTTGGGAAAACTTGGCAGTCTGGAGGATTATGTCCTCAAATTCTGCAGTTTGATTAACTCTGGGTAGTTGGTACCAGGATTAGAAGTTCTCTAGAATAATCCTGATTCAACTGATTCATCCTACATATGTGGTTTAGAAAAACAAAAAAGGTAGAATAAAATTGGGGCTGAGGAAAGTTTGAATGGTCACAGTGTCACTCATGTTAACTAAAGCTGTGTTTTGCTCAGTTAATGGACATGAAAGTTACTTTTACTTTAAAATGATAAATCTTCTGATGTGTTGGTTCACTGGTTACATAAAGAAATTTAAAACAAAAAATAAATATGCAATTCCTTGGTTATTGATAACTGTAAATTGCCAAAATTAAAGCAAGGGAGAATGTTGGGTCAAATTTGGATTCTGACTGGTCCAAGTTATAGCCCTCAACCTCAGGTTATCAATGGGTAAAGTTAAAATAATTAAAAATCATTATGGCAAATTCCAAGTTTGGATCCTGACCAGCTGAGCTTACAGGTTTTAATCTCATGGCCCTCATCAATGGGTAAAGTTACAACTAGAGCAAATAAAATATGGAAGTAGATCTTAATACTGGATCTCAAGTCCACTTCCAAAGGGGAAAGTTGTGCGAAACAACAGATAGCAAAGAAGGTTAGAATGACTTATAAGATAATGAGCAAAATAAAGAGGTTAGAAAAAGGAGTAAGTCAGAGGACTCTTCCCAACAGTATGGAAATCTTTAAATGGTTGTTAAGAAATGGGATGAATAAAGCAAACATCAATGGGGTCAAAACAAAGGTCTTAGTCTAGCACTCTTGGAAGTTGTATGGGTCAATGGAAGCCCCTGAAGTTCTGCCAACATTAAAAGCCCGAAACAAGTCAAACAAGTCTGCCTAATTCATCTTAGTTTGGAGGAATTTAAAAGACTCTAAGACAAAGATGGCAATGAAAAATAGGACCTATAATTACTTGGGACCATGGTCTCACAAGAGAAAGACAGATTAGAGGGTCTAGGCCCCTTGACCTGACTCCCAACAGGGGACTAGTGTCAGAAGGTGGAGAAAGACATTTCTGGGACATGGGAGCCCCATGCAGTATATTCCCAAAAGAAAAATAAACACCGTCTTAGAGACATTGATACACCATCAAAGACACAGCAAACACATAATTGAGAACTGAAGGACACTAGAGGGAGAAAAGGACCAAAACAAAAGAAGAAATAGTGCTGAAATCTTTCTAAATGTGATGAAAAATACTAATCTACAATAAGAATCTCAGTGAATTCCATGTATAATATATACACAAGAAGATTCACAATTAGACACCTCATAATCAAATGGTTGAAAGCCAAAGAGAATCTTGAAAGCTGCAAGTGAGAAGGAACTCATAACTTATAAAAAATCCTCAATAAGATTAACAGCTAATTTCTTATCAGAAACTATGGAAGTCAGAAGACAGGAGAATAGCATATTCAAAATGTTGAAGACACACTACTATGTATTACATAGATAAACAACAGGACTCACTATATAGCATAGGAGATTACATTCAATATCTTGTAACGGAAAAGCATCTGAAAAAGAATAGACACTGTAAAATAAAACTTTCTTTGTGGCAATAATCTGTTGTGTTATCTTTAGTAAATGGTTCTGTGCACAGATAGGAATTCCAGCCTTAAAGGAACACTTCAAATCCTCTGGGATTGCACATTTTTGTACTCTCCATCACTGGATTTAGCATTTACATACTGTTAAAAGTAAGAGAGTTTAGGCAACATGGCAACTAAACAACAAAGAATTTTGACAGAGGGGCCTTCTTGTCCAAAGAATGACAGTGCTGGGAACTTAGACTTGGAGTCTAGTGTGGTAGACACATAGTTGCCCGACTAAGATGGCTACAATTCTCTTAGGCATAATCTTCCATATTTCACATTTCTTCTACATTATAAACTTCTTGATGGCAGAGTGTGTTTATTTGATCATTTTTTAAAGTTTATCATATTCTCCATAACTGACAGGTAGCTGGCATTATATAGGTACTCATTAAGTAAAGGTTAAATGACTCAGAGAATATTGAACTGGATATGATGAACATCTTTCAAATCTAAATTTTCTATTATAACTATTTTATAATTTCAAAAGGAGGATATAATATAATAAATATACATTAAAATATTTTATCCACATTGCAGTCAGATTCTTTACCAGCTGAGCCACAAGGGAAGCCCAAGAGTACTGGAGTGGGTAGCCTATCCCTTCTCCAGTGGATCTTCCTTACCCAGGAATCGAACTGGGGTCTCCTGCATTGCAGGCAGATTCTTTACCAGCTGAGCTACCAGGGAAGCCTCTATGTAAATAAAATAGAAGGTAATTAATAAAATACATTATTATTACTTAACTTATTTACCCTTTGGTTAAATTAATTCTGACTCTCTGTCTCATGGAAACCCAATCATGCTATTAACTTAAATCATTACTATTTATGATTTTCTCCATCAGCCATGTTTTGCAAAGGCCTCAGCCTTTCCCAGATACAACTGTAGTCACAGTGTCTTTTTAGCTACAATCTAATAAGATTTCAAATTTTTACCCTCTTTTTCCTTTTCTCTCAGAAGCTGTCAAAGTAAACTACATTGGTCTCATTTTATCAGTCTGTGGCTTAGTTAAGAGAAAATGAAGCAAACTGATGCAAATAGAAATTGGCATCTTTACCCCTCTAAAACAGAAGCAGCCTAATTTCTGAGATGCCCACTATATGAGAAAATTTTTCCCACACTGCTCTACGTCATTCCTGAAGAAACTTTAAGATTCTTTAAAAGTATCTACAAAATTAGGTGAAGGGTAAAATTATGAATTTCCCACTTGGAAGAAAGTGGCTTAAATTCTATCCAATTATTTGCCATGACAACCAGCTAAACACAAAAGGGCTAGAATGGATGTAGAGTACTGCCTCTATAATCATCACTGTATGTCCTTCAAATCATGGATATGCAGCACCACTATCCCCGGCTACTTCAGGGCCATAAGCCTACACGGTAATTACATGCTTTGGAACACTCCACTTAAGTGCATCAATAATATAGTGAGCGAACGTGTTCTTTAATTCTGCACCTGTAAATGGAGAGAAAAAATAAAGAAAATATCTCTATCAAAAAAATAAATAAATAAAAAGAAAAATAAATTAGACAACCAAATTATTTTTAAGCTGCTTTTGTGAGATCTCCCTCTAAAACTCAGATACTTAATAATTCAAAGTTTTCCATAAATAGAATGAAATGACCAAATATCTCTGCTTAAGTGACTGCAGAGGTTAGGACATATGAGAATAAATGATGACAAACAAAAACTCTCAATTAAGCTTAATATTTTATATTTAATGTACCCATTTCATCTGTGAATTATACAGTCTCAAACTACTTTTTCTTTCCATTGCCATGTTTCTGTATAACTGCTATTATAGGGATTTGGAAGATAACACCCACTACTCCAGGAATTCTCACACAAAAGTAGAGTTAACACGTCATGGCATTACAAAATCATATTACTGTATATGCAATTTATAGTACATTCAGTACATGTTAGAATGAGGTGTTTCTCTGTGTGTGTCTTTTTTATTTTATGGATGAACTTGAAATCTATATTTTTTCTCAAAAATGGAAAGCTATATAGTCAATTTGACAGGGAAGATATAAGTCAATAGAACCATAAGGAGAATAAATAGTTGGTGTAAAAGTGTAAGAGCTTTCTCTCACCTATATATTCCAATGAAATAAAATGAATATAAATAGAATAAAAATTTCTTCTGAAAGTCAAATATTTCTGAGTGACTCATTTCCTATATTCTTGGATTTCAAAGAAATTCTAATGAAAATTATGCACATAAAATTTATGTCAACATAAAAGTTAACATTCTTAGTGTTGCCAACAAACCAAGCTTTTAAGTGGGTCTCTCCTAAGATTTTCCACTTATGAAAATAAGAAAAAAAAATATAGGAAAGTTATATAGGTACCCATGTTTCCTATGCAAATTAGTCAACATTTTTCAATGAAATACTTGATGCACAGTATGTCTCAGTATATTGATTTCAAAATATGAGTGCAATTTAAATTTTAAAAACCTTGCCATAATTTCAGAAACCCCCCCAAAATACCATGAAAATCAGATATGTAGTGGTTCAAAATTCATAAAGGAAACAGAAAGGATGTACTGAATAATCAGAATAGAGTTTCTTGGTTTAAAAAAATGAGTTATTTCAAAGTGAGGTTGTATTTGCTTTTCCTTGTCATTTTAGGTTTGTGAATTTATGGATGAGCATATTTTATACCAAACTAATATTCAGCACATGAGTATGACCTTGTGTTCTGTTAATTTTGACACATTTACTTCTTATTAATTGCTATATGTTTCAAATGTTACTTTGGGGATTAAGAATTGTTATCCCATTACATAAACAATATACAATCTCTTTCTAATAATAAATATCTTTTGTGAAAAATATGCAATTTAATTTACCATGTGGCAATGCAACATACTAAAATCAATTGTGTTTTCAAAACTACTCAAGAAGTTTCAATACTTGTTAAATTATTAAGTAATATTAACTATTTCTTTATAATCTTGAGTTTCTAAAGATTTTTACTGGTAAAGACACCAGATTTTGAAGTTCATATGCAACTTTTATTATGTAGATACCCTGCTACTAAAACAGTATTCTACAATATAGAGAAACTACTGTCTTAAAGCTTAGACCTGTTCCCAGGATACACATAACACTAATTTGGTCAGGAACTATGACCACACCAAATCTATGGTGGAACATTGAAAGAAATATAGATAATCATCTGAGAGTACAAACTTATTAGTATTTACAGTTTCTTTCCTCTTCTGACATGAACGTATAAGCAAGTCAATTGTTTGCAGCCAGTGGTTCAGACAGTAAATAATCTGCCTGCAATCTGGAGACCTGGGTTCAATCCCTGGGTCAGGAAGACCTCTGGAGAAGGGCATGGCAACCCACTCCAGTATTCTTGCCCAGAGAATCCCATGGACAGAGGAGCCTGGAGGGTTAGAGTCCATAGGGTCACAAAGAGTTGAACAAGACTGAAGTGACTTAACACATGCATACTCCTGAGATTTGAATAATAAAATGTAGACTGGAGAGAAGCATTAGAACAGAATTTTAAGTTCTTTAGAAGATTTTATGAAGAAATGCTGGCAGAATCTTTCCAAAATCACAGTTACAGTAATGCCTCCTCTCAAATACTTCATTAATGATGTGTACAGCAAGAAGCAAAAGTTGAAATGTGTAAGGTTGGATGTCCTAATGACCCCACATCCAATGTTTTTGTTGTTGTCATTATTTTTTGTTTGGTTTTGTTGATTAGATGGCAATTGATCATTTTAAGGAAAGGTAATTCTAAAAATTCAGCTCATTTAATTGGCCTACATCTGTGATCTCAAAGAAAATCTTAACAAGGGTGTTACCTTTGAACGGGCAACTGAGTGTGGGATATTAATCAGACATATAGAAACTATCTCTTGGTGTCATCTAGTGGTTGTATTTCATCACTGCATAAAAGAAATGGCTTAACTGATTTTTCTGAGTAAAGATTGTTTTATTACATTTATTTCTGACTGACTGGAGTGAAAGAAGCTGCCATTTTTAAGAGACAAGAGAAGGTTAGTAGCAATCAAGCCTTTCTGGGCTCTTCACCCTGGCCCTTTGCTGTGCCTTCTTATAAGGTCAAGACACATCGATGGGAAGCTCAGTTATCGTACACTGGTGTGAAGGTGCTGTCTGCTGCCCCATTTAGGCTGCATGACTGAGTGACTGGGTGTTGTTAAGGGACGTCCACAGCCAATACAGAAGGTATTTTCTCTTTGCTGGCTGAGCAGCACTCGAGGGATTCTGACAGACTGAGCTGACATGCTAACAATCTGATTGCAGATGGCAATGGTAGGAGGCTGTGAGTGAGAGAGAAGAGTCCCCTGACCCTCCTGTCATCTACTCTCTCAATCTCCATCCTAGGATCGGAGTGCTACACAACTATCGCAGGGAGAGGTGACATAGCGAAAATAACTTATCCACAAATGTGCTGAAATGTCATCTCTAATGTTATAGTTCCTTTAAGACGGACTATAATTTCTAATATAACTTTTCAGTTTTGAAAGGAAAGGGCACCAAGGCTGAGTTGACAGAAATAAATTATCCAGATAATTAAGGCTAACTACTCCACTTTCTCCTACTCCCTGGCCCACGCACAGACAATAATAGAGCTCAATTATTTATAATTCAGGAATATTTTTTCTTTAAAAAAAAAGGATTTTCTATAAAGCTGGTGTTTGAATGGCTCCAAATTATAATCATTAAGGAAGAAAATTATTAACAAATTATAATCAGAAAATTTACAAATTTTAAATTATTATAGTTCCGTTACCTTAACAAAGATAAGGCATGATAAAAAAATGAAAAAATAAAAAGATTGTGACACTTCATTCTCAAATTTCCACAATTACTTGATGTTTTTAGGCAAATCTGTGGGTTTTGAAAACTGATCTTAATGGATTTAACAGTCTCAACCAAGATATTTCTCCACATATTTACTTTATATTACAAGGTGAACATTTTTTGTTGTTGAATTATCTTTCAATGATGTTTGCTTTTTCTTGTATATATCTCTAATGTTTATATGTCTTACACAAGCATAAATTGGGAAAATAATTAATAAGAACATAGGACTTTCCTGGGGGTCCAGCGGTTAAGAATCCACCTGCCAATGCAAGGGACACAAGTTTGATCCCTGGTCTGGGAAGATCCCACATGCTGTGAGCAACTAAGCCCATGCACCACAACTGCTGGTCTGTGTGCCTAGAGCCTGTCCTCCACAACAAGAGAAGCCACAGCAACGAGAAGCCTGCACACCACAAACCGACAGCAACTAGAGAAAGCTCTCACACAGCAATAAATACCCACTGCAGCCAAAAATAAAGTTTAAAATTGATAAGAATATTAGTTAAGATTTGTTGCTCAATAGTGTCTGACTCTTTGCAACCCCAAGGACTGTAGCCCACCAGACTCCTCTGTCCATGGGATCTCCCAGGCAAGAATAACTGAAGTGGGTTGTCATTCCTTTCTCGAGGAACATGAATGTATATAAATTTCTTAAAATTTCTATTTGCCTTTGCTATAAGGAAATTTACTACTGCCAGTATCCTTGAAATGTAAATATATGTACTACACACAGAGATACATAGATGTATAAGATATATGCTTGTATATATAGAAATATATATTTTTTATATCTATGTATTTACATAGAGACATATACACACACTATATATATATATATCATATATTTTTGTTGGAGATATATATGTATATATACATATAGATATATATGTATATCCAACAGAAATACTTTCAATTTGCACACACTTTAACCAAAATGTATAGGACCAATTAGTGCTGTCGTATTCCTGCAAAGGGCTTCCCAAGTGGCACTAGTGGTAAAGGATACACCTACCAGTGCAGGAGAAGTAAGAATCGTGGGTTTGATCCCTGGTTGGAAGATCCCCTGGAGGAGACCAGGGCAAGTCACTCCAGTATTCTTGCCTGGAGAATCCCGTGGTCAGAGAGGAGCCTGAAAGTCTGCAGCCCATGGGATTGCAAACAGTCGGACACCACTGAAGCGCCTTAGCATGCGTGCATGCATATCCCCTCAAAACATCACCTGTCTTCTCAACAACATCACAAGACTAAATCATTTAATCATGTATCTTGTATGAGAGAGAATCAAGCTTTGTTTACAGTCGCTCCAATTCTGATCACTGTGCTGTGTGTTATCTTGTATAGCAAGTGATTGAGAATAATAATGAAATTGTAATGTGGGCGTATATACATTTGTAGTATTCAAAAAATCTCTCATTAGATCTTGATTCCACTTAAAGAAGTATCCCAAATCTGATCATACAGCTAACATAATTTTCAGTCTATTAATACATTTCAAGCCTACTTCCTGGTAACACAGCTAAAATCAGAGTGCAAAGAAAAGATTTCTTTGACAAATAAAACTGGTGATTTAAATACCTTATCTGAAGAAAATAGGACTGTGCCTTCAACCCCAAACACTGACTTCACTTTAACCTTCTCAGTAAACAAAATGTAAACCGTGTAATTGGAAAATAGATGAATATACACCAGATCTAGCAAATAGGAAACTTGGACCTCTTTATTAACAGAGCAGGTTGATTACATCCAAACAAGACCAACCTTAAGTAGCAGCAGAAATTCGTGGTTAATCATCAACAACGTAAGTGCATATCAATTTAATGTAATTCATTATTCTTCAAAGATATTCTTTGATATTTAATTGGCATGAAATAAATTATTTTGTTCAGTCATATGGAGATACTTCTGGGAACCAATTCATCTTTGACAAGTCTACTGGAGTTCCATTTCATTTTCCTGTGATGTTTAGTTAAATTGTGGACAAGATGATAGATGAAAAACACCTATCCATGTTAAGCATTGTGGTAATCTGTGGTTTCAGTTGCATATTTGCCCAAATGCTAAAGCTGATGTAAAACTCTTTACGTGGTAAAAATAATATTTCTCACTAATGCAATTCATGACCCAATCTCCTTAGCAAGTGAATGCAGATTCCATACTGTAGTATATCTCACAACTGGCACCTTCATCTCCAACACCAGTTTGTATTTTCTTCCCAACATTGCCTATGCGTTGGAATAATTGCCTAAATTTTACAGATTATAAAAGCAAATGGAGAAGCTATGCAAGTCTCCCAAGCTACATAATAAATTGTGGAACTATAATTTGTTCCAAAGTCTGAGTTTCTTTATAATTTAATTTGTTCAACACATGGATCTCTTTTCCAAAAATAAGACAGAATAATCTCAACTTTGTTGTAATCTAGTCCCTTAAGATAACTTTCGTTTAAAAGGAAGCGACAGTCTAATGACATGCTAGCTTTTTTGCTTTTCTCAATTGTCAAAATCCTTCCTTTACTCATGAAACTGGTATGGTTGTGTAGGTTAATGTTGGCCAAAATATAAAAGCACAAGTGTTCTGGGATCCTGGAATTAAAGGGCAATGGACCCTTTCTTTCTTCCTTTTCTTTACTTGTAGATATGATTGCTAGATTTTCAGCCACAATTTTGCATCATGACGTAAAATAAAATGAAAGGCCAACAATGTGATAGGCTGCTTGGATCTTGATAATTCAGAAAACATATTAATCCTACATTATACATGTCTGGGCTGCTTTCATATGTAAGAGAAATAAAAGTCTATCTTGTTGTTCAATATTAAATTTTGTTCCATAAAAATGCAACTTTTATTGCTGCATAACAATTTACCACAAACTTAGTGACTTTAAACAATGCCCACCTATTGCCTCACAGATGGCATTAATCTACTCGAACTGCAATCTCACATGTGTTGAGGCCTCTTCCAAGCTCCTTGGTTGGCAGAATTCAGTTCATGGTGACTGTAGGACTGAAGTTTACACTTTCATGTAGTCATCAGGGGAGGGTGGCTCCAGATCTTAGAGGCTGCCTGCAGGTGTTTGCCACTCGGGTTTCTCCATTGTCGTTATCATTCAACAATGAACAATGTCTTGTTGGACTCTTTGTGACCCCATGGACTGCAGCATGCCAGGCTTCCATGCCCTCCCCTATCTCCCAGAGTTTGCCCAAACTCATGTCTATTGAGTCAGTGATGCTATCTAACCATCCCGTTCTCTGCCACCCGCTTTTCCTCTTGCCTTCAATCTTTCCCGGCATCAGAGTCTTTTCTCCACCATGATTTTCTCCATAGGCCCTCTCATAACATGGTAGTCTACTTCTTCAATTCCAGCAGGAGGTTCCGTGGTGTGGTGACTCAAATCTCTTCTTTTAGCAAGGGTGCAGTCCGTTTTACGGGCTGGCTCATCTGTTGAGGTCAGGCCCACCCAGAATAATCTCCCTTAATTAACTCAAAGTCAATTGATTTGGACCTTAATGGCACCTGCAAAATCCTTGCACCTTTGTCATATAGTACAACTTAGCCATGAAATTGAAATGCTTTACACTCATAGTCCCACATTCAAGTGTTCTCTACAGAGAACATATCTTAGGGATTGGGAATATTATGCACATCTTAGAATTTTGCCTATCATGCTTGTTTAAACTATCATTATTTTGTTTTTTAATAAACAGCCAAACCTCATTATAAATAATGCATCACCTGTTATATTTATGTTTGAAGTTATGTAGAATTATTTGTTTAGAAAAACTTGTATCTATCCTATCATAGACACAATTGTTTACCAAGTATCTATAGATATATATGATTTCTTATTTTTGATATCAAGAGATTTACTTTTAAATATAGTAAACAAATAAATTTTGAATCAACTAGGATGCTTAATCACTTGTGCTCTCTTTCTGCATTTTAATAACACTCAAATTGTTTTTGAAATTAAAAGAAATAACAATACAAAGAAAAGTAAATATAACAATTAACACATTCTACATTGTACTTAAAATGGATGATAAGCTTCATGGAGGGAAAAGATGAGGTGCTTTTATTTCTTCTTAGTCATTTGAGTTTTCTATCCTTATTTATTTTATTTAATCCACAAATTAAATAATTTTAAAACATTACTGGAAAAATGATATTTGCCTCTAGCTGTTTTTAAATTTCCATAGTGAATTCAGGCTTTTCACTAGTCTTTCTACATGATCTCTACTTATTAATTACTTATCTAAAAAGCTCCCACCCCAGACTTTATATGGTGAGTTGAGGTTATAGAACTTACCTGTGATTAAAGAGGGTAATGAATTTTTTTTTTTTTTTTGCATTTCTTCCAGAGGCAAAAAAAAAAAAAAAAAAATCTGACTTATAAGTGTATTGGTAAACTAAGAATATATTTGCCTCATATAAAACATTTATTGCCATTTTGCAATTATCCTTATGATTTAGACATTACCTGAATAAGCTGGGAAAGATTGAGGGCAGGAGGAGAAGGGGAGGACAGAGGATGAAATGGTTGGATGGCATCACCGACTCAATGGACATGAGTTTGGGTGAACTCCAGGAGTTGGTGATGGACAGGGAGGCCTGGTGTGCTGTGGTCCATGGGGTCACAAAGAATTGGACACTACTGAGCAACTGAACTGAACTGAATAAATCAACTGTCTTGTATCATGATCCACAAACTTAGAAGTTTACTGGCCAGGCATGAATTATGAATCAGTTAAATAATTTAGGTATAATAAAACAGGGTGTGGTGAGAAAGCGACAAACAGGGTAGTGAACTAACTATTCCTTTAAAGCCATACTCCCGACATAGTCCCAGCTGATTCATTCAAGGCCAAGTATACAGGAAGGAGAAGTGGACGTGGCCAAAAGGTTGACAATGGGCAATTTCTGCTCCAGACAACTCAGTTGGTTAACAACAGTAAATGTGTTATTGTTGGCTCTGAGTACATTTTAAAAGCCTGATACAAAATAAGCGCTTTTGAAATATAAGCTGGTTTAATGTGATATTTCATAGACTAAATTCTTCAAGATTTTCCTCATTTATTAAATGATATAATATAAATATACTTAAAGAAATTTGTCCTGAGATTTCTGTACATCTCATTACTTTTAGTATAATAACAAAATCCTTATATCTCATATTGCAGATAAAACCTGAGCTATCTTTTGGAGTAAGGAGCTCAAACCAGTCAGTCCTAAAGGAAATCAGTCTGGAATATTCATTGAAAGGACTGATACTAAAGCTGAAGCTCCAATACTTTGGCCACCTGATATAAAGAATTGATTCATTGGAAAAGACCCCGATTCTGGAAAAGATTGAAGGCAGGAGTAGAAGGGCATGACAGAGGATAAGATAGTTGGATGGCATCACCAATTTGATGCACATGAATTTGAGCAAACTCTGGTAGTTGCTGATGGACAGGGAAGCCTGGTGTGCTGCAGTTCATGGCATTGCAAGAGTCAGACATGACTGAACAAGTGAATTGAACTGATATTTTGAATAACGTTAGTTGCTAAGTCGTGTCCAGCTCTTTGCAACTCTGTGTACTGTAGCCTACCTGGCTCCTCTGTCCATGGAATTTCTGCAGGCAAGAATACTGGAGTGAGTTGCCATTCCCTTCTCCAGGGTATCTCCCCCACCCAGGGATCGAACCCAGGTCTCCTGCATTGCAGGAAGATTCTTTACCATCAGAGCCACCAGGGAAGCATATAACAATTTATAATCTATATATTATATAGTAAGGGGATTGCAGAAGTTCTTTTTTCTGTGTACCATATCTGTTCAGTCAGGACTTCAATTTCCACAATAACAATCACTCTTTGAAAAATCAAGGAAAAGTTTTTCACTTTTCATGTTCAAAAGACAAAATATCCTAAATCCAGTGGAGAAATTTGTATTCTATGCACTTTATACAACCTTTGTTTGCATTTATAACTCCTATCATATCTAATTAATCATTTAACTCCAGACTCTACTTATATATAATGAATCATTACATTTCATAAATGAAATAAGATTTTGCCCATTCACAAATGCTTGAGTATTGACAAACTTTGCCATATTATTATTTTGATGAAGCAAATACACATCAAACTTTAATCTGGCAACTCTCTTGTGCCAAGCTTGAGGGGAATCCGTGCAGTCTTCCAGATCCATTTCAGGCTACAGTTGAGCCTTGAATCAAGTGGAGCAAGGATTTCTGTTGTTGTTTAGTCACTAAGTCATGTCTGATTCTTGTGTGATCCCATGGATCTGTAGCCTACCAGGCTCCTCTGTTCATGGAACTTTTCAGGCAGGGATACTGGTAGGTTATCATTTCCTTCTTCAAGGGATATTCCTGACCCAAGGATTTAACCCAACCTTTTGCATTGGCAGGTGGATTCTTGACCACTGAGTCTCCAGGGAACTGGGGCAGGGATTAATTACATATAATTTATAGTCAGCCCTCCATCCATTTCCTACTCATCTGTGATACAATCAACCACTGACCCATTGACCAGTATTAGTACTCTAGTATTAAAATCTGTGTGTAAGTGGACCTGTGTAGTTCAAACCTTGTTTGTTCAAGGATCAACTGTGTATTATTCTGTATTCTTTGTCTTAAGTTCCCAAACTGCACACTCAAGTTCACTGGGGCACTGCAGTAAACTCACAGGAATGCCTCAGGATATTTAAAATTCAAAAACTTTGAAAGTTTGAAAGAAGCACAGTGGTACTTGATACTGTTGGAACTCTGTGAACTATAAGCCCAAGATAAGTTCACGGTTTCTGTATGAGATGGTGCTAGTAGATATGATGTCATCATGTCTTTACCAAGCTGAGTTTTCAGCGTTTCCTACAATAATAAGAAAGCACTATGTATAAATCAGTGTAAATCAGGAAATGAGACTAGTGGTGTCCAATATGATTCCAATGTTTGAGAACTTGTGCAAAGCCCAACAGCATTACTAAGTAATTGTGGTTATTCAAGAGTGAACTAAAATATTAGTTCACTTTTCTTTAAATTTATGTGTATTATTTCTCTGTACTAAGTTTTTAAAACAAAAATACTCATTACATTGTTTGGACTTCACTTTTCACCAAGTGGAATGTTACGTCTTCTTGTGTATGTGCACCACGAGAAAACTTTCTTTAAAAAAGACGAGGTCAATGACGAGAGAAAATCTGGAAGCTGATGGTCATTTCCACTAATCTATAAACTCCAGATAGTTAGGGACCAAGTCTACCCTGTTTACTGTTCCATTCCCAGCACATACTGTAGTGCCTGGCATATCATTACCAGTCAAATATCTGTGTTTACTTCTTTTATTCAGTAATCAAATGACGTAAATGGTCCTGGTAAGTAAGCCAACTGCTACCGCAAGCATGGAAAATAAGAGAAACTAAATGTTTCAAGAAAGATAGGCTTCTTAGTAAAAATCGAAGGTTTGCATAAATTTTGAGTGGAAAGTCAATTTCGTCCAAGGCCTGCCTCTACTATGGGAATGACCCCACATTCAGAAACAAGAGAAAGAAATTTTTGAAATCACTTTTGTATTTCTGCCAGAATTAAAATGCTCATCAAATGAGAAATGAAACTGTTTGAGAGTCAAAAAGACATGGGGGAGTAGTTGTTTATACATGTGCATAAAATATTTCACTCTTAAAATTGATTCAAGCAAAATTCACCCCTCTGTACTTAAACTTTTCATGAAGTAGCAGGTGGCAAATGTTTGAGTAAAGACAACAAACCCGTTTTCCCAATGAATAAATATTCCAGTTATCCATTGCTGTACCATAAAGCATCACAAAATTCAGTGGCTTAAAATAACAATTTACTCTTTTCTCTCACAATTCTGTGCCTTGACAGGACGCAGCTGGTCAATTCTGCGATATTCTCAGGAGATTGCAATTAAAGTATTGGTTCAGTCACGTGGCTAGATGACTCAGATATCTTCTTTTTCATATCTGGTACTTGGGCCGGATGGCTGGAAAAGTTAGGCATTGCCTGGGGATTTGTGTGTCCACAAGATCACCTTTATTTCCTCAAAAGCTGGTGGTATCATGGTAGAGCAACATCTTACATGGCTATTGGCTTTCTGAGTAAACATCCCGAGAAATCAAGGCAAAAGTTGCAAGGCTCCTTATAATGCAGTCTTTATAATCATACAGAATAATTTCTGTTGGACTATATTAGCTGTACGTATGTCACAGCACCAGCCAGATTCAAGGAGAATAAACTATTCAATGGCACAAATACTGGGAGAAATAATTAACTGTGAGGACATATTGGAAGATTAACTACCAAAATACAAGTTGTTTTACTGTTTCCATGCATATGAAACTGGTTCGTTTTGATGAAAACCTTGGTAAACATCCATATTAAAGAGAACTTACATTAGAGACTTGGGTTGCCAAAGACAAGACAATGTCTTCTAATATTAGACAAAATGGAAGTCTTTGTAATTAAATAAACTTGGTTTACAATTTTGTACAAAGGAGAAAAATAATTCTTTTTATATTGAGCATATATTGGGGCAGTTGTTTTCTTAAATTTCTTCTCCGTTTGCTATAGTCTGCTAAATTTGGTGACACTGACCCCTGAATGATTGGAATTATTAAAATCTAATAATGATTTCTGTGTTTCTAGTAAGGAATAAGACCATGAAATGCATCTCTAAAAGATGATAGCTCAGTTCAGTTCAGTCGCTCAGTTGTGTCCAACTCTTTATGACCCCATGAATCACAGCACGGCAGGCCTCTCTGTCCATCACCAGCTCCTGGAGTTCACTCAGACTCGCGTCCATCGAGTCAGTGATGCCATCCAGCCATCTCATTCTTGGTCGTCCCCTTCTCCTCCTGCCCCCAATCCCTCCCAGCATCAAAGTCTTTTCCAATGAGTCAGATCTTCACATGAGGTGGCCAAAGTACTGGAGTTTCAGCTTTAGCATCATTCCTTCCAAAGAAATCCCAGGGTTGATCTCCTTCAGAATGGACTGGTTGGATCTCCTTGCAGTCCAAGGGACTCTCAAGAGTCTTCTCCAACACCAC
>SJYT01031701.1:32091-105928 GCA_006410635.1 Cephalophus harveyi
GCCCACTTGACTTCACATTCCAAGATGTCTGGCTCTAGATGAGTGATCACATCATCATGATTATCTGGGTCGTGAAGATCTTTTTTGTACAGTTCTTCTGTGTATTCTTGCCACCTCTTCTTAATATCTTCTGCTTCTGTTAGGTCCATACCATTTCTGTCCTTTATCGAGCCCATCCTTGCATGAAATGTTCCCTTGGTATCTCTAATTTTCTTGAAGAGATCTCTAGTCTTTCCCATTCTGTTCTTTTCCTCTATTTCTTTGCATTGATCGCTGAAGAAGGCTTTCTTATCTCTCCTTGCTATTCTTTGGAACTCTTCATTCAGATGCTTATATCTTTCCTTTTCTCCTTGGCTTTTTGCTTTTCTTAAAAGATGATAAGCTATAGACTAAAAATATAGATGTATTTCAAATATAGTTGGACAATTTATTTATCATGACAAAGAAAGGAAACTAAGTAGCCCAGCAGGCACAAATCAATCTGGGATTTAGAGCTAAAAGCTGGAAACAGTATTTCTGGATACTGTAGGTATGTTAGCTGTTTTTTTTCTGATGTTCTTTCCTCAGATATATATACTTTTAGGTTCTAAATTAATAGGTGTTTCCTTATATCTCCTACATAGAAAACATAATGACCCTATTCTTTTCCTGGGTCAGATTAATATTTTATAAACCAGCTTTGTTGAACCTGGTCTCATGTTCATGACGTTTATTACAGAAAGCTAGTGGATTTCTGCGGAGAAGGCAATGGCACCCCACTCTAGTACTCTTGCCTGGAAAATCCCATGGATGGAGGAGCCTGGTGGGCTGCAGTCCATGGGGTCGTGACTGAGCGATTTCACTTTCACTTTTCACTTTTCATGCATTGGAGAAGGAAATGGCAACCCACTCCAGGGCTCTTGCCTGGAGAATCCCAGGGACGGCGGAGCCTGGTGGGCTGCCGTCTATGGGGTCGCACAGAGTTGGACACGACTGAAGTGACTTAGCAGCAGCAGCAGCAGCAGCAGTGGATTTCTGAGACATTCCCCAAACTTCAGGCTTAAAACAGGAGCCACATCATGCCCCTCTGAGCCAATACCGGAGACAGCACACTGGATCAACCATATGGTGATAGTTATTTTAATTTTATTAATTCAAACCTTGTAGAAACATAGTTTGTGTTTTTTTTTTTCAGTTATTATTCATTTTTCTTATCACTTCTGGGAAGTTATTAATACAAAAGAACAGTATGCAGACTATAATAAGGGCTTCCAAAGTGGCACAGTGGTAAAGAATCCATCTGTCAATGCAGGAGACTCAGGAGATCCAAGAGACGCAAGAAATTCAAGAGACGCGAGAGATGTGGGTTTGATCCTTGGGTCAGGAATGTCCCTTGCAGTAGAAAATGGCTACCCACTCCAATATTCTTGCCTGGAAAATTCCATGGAAAAAGGACACTGGTAGGTTACAGTCCTTTGGGTTGTAAAGAGTTGGACATGACAGAGAACATGGATAATAAAAAATATATTTAGTGAATATGAGTTAAGTGAATGATTTTTCAATATTTGTAAAGAATAGATAATCTGTGTATATCTGTGTAGCAGGGGGAGGGTACTAGGTATTCCTGGTATTCTATACCTAGAATTGGTTTTTTCCTCAATTATCAAGCAGAGGTATGTCTCTTCACTTACTCTGTTACTGCCTCATTTTAAGTCTTGATTGACAAATCTAGACAGCATATTAAAAAGCAGAGACATTAACTTTACTGACAAAAGCCCATACAGTCAAAGCTATGGTTTTTCCAGTAGTTATGAATGAATGTGAGAGTTGGACAATAAAGCAAGCTGAGCACCAAAGGATTGATTTCTTTCAACTGCGGTGTTGGAGAAGAATTTTGAGGGTTCCTTGGACATCTAGGAGATGAAATCAGTCAATCCTGAAAGAAATCAGTCCTGAATATTCTTTAGAAGGACTGATGCTGAAGTTGAAGAGTTGAAGCTGAAATACTTTGGCAACCTGATGTGAAGAACTGACTCAGTGGAAAACACCCTGATGCTGGGAAAGATTGAAGGCAGTAGGAGAAGCAGATGACAGAGGATGAGATGGTTGAATGGCATCATTGCCTCAATGGACATGAGTCTGAATATGTTCCAGGAGTTGGTGATAGACAGGGAAGCCTGGCGTGCTGCAGTCCATGGGGTTGCAAACAGTCAGGCATGACTGAACGACTGAAGTATATAATTATTAAGAATTTTACATTTTATCTTAGGCCTTTTGTGATTATTGCCTCAGTCTTCTTTTTTTTGTGTTTAAAATTTTAAACTCTTTACTTTGAAATAATTAGATTCTCAGAGCAAGTTGAAAGTGTAGTACTGAGGTCCTCATAAACCTATCAACAAATTTACTTCAATGGTAACACCTTATATCAATATCAAAACCATAAAATTGACATTAACACAACATTACTAACAAGACTATGGACTTTCAGATTTCAGGAGTTTTTAGGCACTAATGTGTGTACATATATGTGCAATTCTATATGAGCTAGTTCTATGATATATTGTTGCATGTATAGATTCATGAACTACCACCATGCTTGAGACATAGAGCCACTTGGTCACCACAAAGAGACTCTTGTATATTACACCAATCTCCACCTCGTCATTCCTAGTCTCTGGCAACTACTACTCTGTTATCCATCTATAACTTTGTCACTAAGAGAATTTTTATATAAAATGTTCAGTTCAGTTGTTCAGTTGTGCCGACTCTTTGCGACCCCATGGACTGTAGCACGCCAGGTTTTCCCGTCCATCACCAACTCCCAGAGCATGCTCAAAATCATGTCCATCGAGTTGGTGATGCCATCCAACCATCTCACCCTCTGATATTCCCTTCTCCTCCTGTTTTCCATCTTTTTGAGCATCAGGGTCTTTTCCAAAGAGTCAGTTCTTCGCATCAGTGGCCAAAGTGCTGGAGCTTCAACTTCAGCATCAGTCCTTCCAGTGAATATTCAGGACTGATTTCCTTTGGGATTGACTGGTTTGATCTCCTTGCAGTCCAAGGGACTCTCAAGAGTCTTCTCAAACACCACATTTCAAAAGCATCAGTCCTTCAGTGTTCAGTTTCTTTAGGGACCAACTCGAACATCTGTACATGACTACTGGAAAAACCGTAGCTTTGACTAGACAGACCTTTGTCCACGAAGTAATGTCTCTGCTTTTTAATATGTTGTCTAAGTTTTTCAAAACTTTTCTTCCAAGGAGCAAGTGTCTTTTAATTTCATGGCTGCAGTCACCATCTTTCAGTGATTTTGGAACCCCAGAAAATAAAGTCTATCACTGTTTCCATTGTTTTCCCATCTATTTTCCATGAAGTGATGGGACAGCATACCGTGATCTTCGTTTCTGATGTTGAATTTTAAACCAACTTTTTCACTCTCTTCTTTCACTTTCATCAAGAGGCTCTTTAGTTCCTCTTCACCTTCTGCCATAAGGGTGGTGTCATTTGAGGTTACTGACATTTCTCCCAGCAATCTTGACTCTATCTTGTGATTCATCCAGCCCGGCATTTCACATGAAGTACTCTGCATAGAAGTTAAATAAGCTGGGTGACAATATACAGCGTTGAGGTACTCCGTTCCCAATATAGAACCCGTCCATTGTTCCACGTCCAGTTCTAACTGTTGCTTTTTGAACTGCATACGGATTTCTCAGGAGGCAGGTAAGGTGCCTTCCCGAAGAGATCTTTAGTCTTTCCCATTCTATTGTCTTCCTCTATCTTTGCGATGTTCACTTAATGAACCATGCATAATGTAACATTTTCTTTATTGGCTTCTTTTACTCTGCCAAATACCTGGGTGTATTAAATCCATCTATTTCTTTTATTGTTTTAATACCCCCACTTCTTTTATATTATTGATGGATTTTATTATTTACCTCATTTTTAAATTAATTTATACTATTAACAATTGTTCCTGAAGAAGGAAATGGCAACACACTCCAGTATTCTTGCCTGGAGAATTCCATGGACAGAGGAGCCTCATGGGTTACAGTCCATGCAATCACAAAGAGTTTTACACTAGTGTGTTACTAACACATTAACCATTGTACTGAATGGTAGAAGGTAGTGTAGAAGTTTCCACCTTGCTCCCCTACCCATATGAGGGGTCATTAGGACTACTTCATGCTACAGCTGTATCCTGGCCTTTGGCTTCACTGGTGAATAATTCAGCTTTTCTAGTCCTGACTCTTCAAGTAATTCTTTGTTTAAGATGCATAGGAGACTTGCAATTTAACCCTCCCTAAGGCAAAAATCTACATATAGTGCTACTGAAAACTCATGATCCTTATATAAAGTTTCTAAAACTCATAGTATCTGAAATTGACAACAATGGTTTAATACTAGATGTGATTTATTGAGTGCTTGATATACACTGAATGTCTATTTCTACACTGTGAGCTAGTCCATCCTTTCTTTCTTTCTTCCTTTATTTTTCTCTTTTCCTTTCCTTTCTTCTTCACTCCTTTTCTTCCTTTTTTCTTTCATTATTTTGTTAGCTAGTTAGTTAGGTATTGGAAATATTATGTTCACTGGAGTAACAAAGGACTTCTCAGGGACCTTGGGACTGGTTAACATTGAAACCTACCTTATTATTCTAAGTCCCTATCACTCTCTTATTTATTGTATATTTGACCTCAAGATAATTCTTTACTTTGCTTTGGTCTATGTTTAATTTGTTAATTCTTAAAAGTGTTTAGAGCAGTAGTGCATTTAACACTTTCCTAAGTGTTCTGAAGAAAAGTGTTCTTTCCTAAAGTGTTCTGAAGAGAAGCTAAAGTCAAAGGAGAAAAGGAAAGATATACCCATCCAAATGCAGAGTTCCAAAGACTAGCAAGGAGAGATAAAAAGCCTTCCTCAGTGATCAATGCAGAGAAAGAGAGGAAAACAGACTGGGAAAGGCTAGAGGTCTCTTCATGAAAATTAGAGATACCAAGGGAACATTTCATGCAAAGATGAGCACAATAAAGGACAGAAATAGTATGGACCTAACTGAAGCAGAAGATAGTAAGAAGAGGTGGCAAGAATACACAGAAAAACTGTATGAAAAAGACCTTCATAATTCAGATAACCACGATGGTGTGACCCCTCACCTAGAGCTAGACATCCTGGAATGCAAAGTCAAGTGGGCCTTAGGAAGCAACATCACTATGAATGAAGTTAGTGGGGGTGATGGAATTCCAGTTGAGCTATTTCAAATCCTAAAAGATGATGCTGTGAAAATGCTTTACTCAATATGCCAGCAAATTTGGAAAACTCAGCAGTGGCCAGATGAATGGAAAAGGTGAGTTTTCATTCCAATCACAAATAAACTCAATGCCAGAGAATGTTCAAACTATCACACAACTGTACTCATCTCACATGCTAGTAGGTAATGTTCAAAATTCTCCAAGCCAGACTTCAACAGTATGTTAACCATGAACTTCCAGATGTTCAAGTTGGATTTAGAAAAGGCAGAGGAACCAGAGATCAAATTGCCAACATCCATCAGATCATCAAAAAAGCAAGAGAGTTTGAGAAAAACATCTATTTCTGCTTTATTGACTATGCCAAAGCCTTTGACTGTGTGGATCACAACAAACTGTGGAACATTCTTCAAGAAATGGGAATACCAGATCACCTTACCATCCTCCTGAGAAATCTGTATGCAACTGTTAGAATTGGACATGGAACAGCAGACTGATTCCAAATTGGGAAAGGAGTACATCAAGGCGGTATATTGTCACCCTGCTTATTTAACTTACATGCAAAATGCCAGGCTGGATGGAGCACAAGCTAGAATCAAGATTGACAGGAGAAATATCAATAACCTCAGATACACAGATAACAGCACTCTTATAAAAAAGAAAGTGAAGAAGAACTAAAGAGCCTTTTGATGAAAGAGGAGAGTGAAAAAGTTGGCTTAAAACTCAACATTCAAAAAATGAAGATCATGGTAGCTGGTCCGATCACTTCATGGCAAATAGATGGGGAAACAATGGAAACAGTGACAGACTATTTTCTTGGGCTCCAAAATCACTGCAGATAGTGATTACAGCCATGAAATTAAAAGACACTTGTTCCTTGGAAGAAAATCTATGACCAATCTAAACAGCATATTAAAAAGCAGAGACATTACTTCGTGGACAAAGGTCTGTCTACTCAAAGCTATGGTTTCTCCAGTAGTCATGAATGGATGTGAGAGGTGGACTATAAAGAAAGCTGAGCACTGAATAATTGATGCTTTTGAACTGTGGTCTTGGAGAAGACTCTTGAGAATCCTTTGGACTACAAGGAGATCAAGCCAGTCAATCCTAAAGGAAATCAGTCCTGAATACTCACTGGAAGGGCTGATGCTGAAGCTCAAACTTCAGTACTTTGGCCACCTGATGCAAAGAACTGAACTCTCTGGAAAAGACCTTGATGCTGGGAAAACTGAAGACAGGAGGAGAAGAGGACAACAGAGGATGAGATGGTTGAACGGCATCACTGACTCGATGGACATGAGTTTAAGCAAGCTCTGGGAGTTGGTGATGGACAGGGAAACTTGGCATGCTGCAGTCCATGGAATCACAGTCAAACGTGACTGAGTGACTGAAGTGAACTGAAAGTGTTCTGAATTAATTTGACTAATATAACTAGAGTGATATCAAAGAAATAAGCTGTATATTTTCTAATATTAAATAGTTAGCACATTTTAGTTCCTATTGCAGTGGCTTTTTATGTTCAGTGAATTTGGATTATAAAAACATGGTTTTCCAAAATGTTACTTTAGGGGTCATTTTTGTACCAAGAGAAAAAATAATATATAATAATAACATCTATTTTTAGTTAGATTGCTACAGATATTTTATCTCCTAGAATTTATTCTAGTTTTACTTCTATACTGGCAAAAATTAATATTTTCACTCAAATAAAACATTCAAGGTACTTAAAAATCTCCTTACTGTACTCCAAAATCATATCTCAAATGTCAGAATCTTTATCAAATTCTAAGTAATATAAGGAAAAGGAATTTCTGAGTATCTAAGAGCCTGTCAAGAATGAAATTGCTCCTGAGCATCAATTAATATGTGGAACAAAATACCTTTGTCATTATTCTATTTTCTTACTTTTTCAGTTTTTTAAACATTAGTTTACCTTTCCACTTGCTGTGGATATTCTTGTTTAAGTCTCTGATGAAATAGAAAACATTTATTGAGATAAATGTTTACCTTTAAATTATTTTTTATTTAACTCAACTTCAGACAAAATTTCTGTATTCTAAATGTCTACAAAAAAAAGCTTTAAAATGCAATGGATTAAAATGTAAATATTTTCTTTGGTACTTGTGATGCAAAAATATAAGGGTCTTTGAATTGCCCCACTGTTCAGGGGAAAGCAATGTCTGTACCGCATCCAATATGATCTCACCTGTACTAGAAACTGGAGAGTTTAAAAGCCCTTCTATTCTTTCTCTTTCAGTAACTGCCTTCACCCTTTGGGGCCGCTTTAATGTGCCAGACCCAGTGGAGCTGTGTTAACATTAGCACAATCCCCCTGACAGAAAATCAGATCAATTGTAAGCCAGTTCTTTACTGAGATAAACAGCTTTAAGGACTGACTGGAAACCCACTTGACAAAATAAATATATATTTGTTGCCCTAGCCTTATTTATCTCTCTTATCTGCTCTTTTAATTACAAAAAGGAACCCTGGTCTTAATATAGTGTGAATGTAATTTTTTAAAAAAATCTCCCTTTCACTTCACAGAATTAAGTCTACCTAAGACTCTCACTGCAGATGGTGATTGCAGCCATGAAATTAAAAGACACTTATTCCTTGAAAGGAAAGTTATGACCAACCTAGATAGCACATTGAAAAGCATAGATATTACTTTGCCAACAAAGGTTTGTCTAGTCAAGGCTATGGTTTTTCCAGTGGTCATGTATGGATGTGAGAGTTGTACTGTGAAGAAAACTGAGCACCGAAGAATTGATGCTTTTGAACTGTGGTGTTGGAGAAGACTCTTGAGAGTCCCTTGGACAACAAGGAGATAAAACCAGTCAATCATAAAGGAAATCAGTCCTGAATAATCATTGGAAGGACTAATCCTGAAACTGAAACTCCAATACTTTCACCACCTGATGTGAACTGACTCCTTGGAAAAGACCCTGATGCTGGGAAAGATTGAAGGCAGGAGGAGAAGGGGATGATAGAGGATGAGATGGTTGGATGGCATCACCGACTCAATGGACATGAGTTTGAGCAAGCTCCAGGCGTTAGTGATGGACAGAGAAGCTTGGTTTGCTGTATTCCGTGAGCAAGCTCCAGGCATTGGTGATGGACAGAGAAGCTTGGTTTGCTGTATTCCGTGAGGTCACAAAGAATTGGACATGACTGAGAGACTGAACCCTTTGGCCACCTGATGCGAAGAGCTGACTCATTGGAAAAGACCCTGATGTTGGGAAAGATTGAAGGCAGGAGGAGAAGGGGATGGCAGAGGACAAGATGATTGGATGGTATCACCAAATCAATGAGTTTGAGCAACCTCCAGAAATAGTGAAGGACAGGGAAGCCTGACCATGCTTCAGTCCATGAGGTGGCAGAGAGTTGGACATGTCTGAATGACTGAATAACAATAAAAATTCAGTTCAGAACATTCCACCATTCCAACCTTTCTCTCTACTTCTTTTATCTCACTCTCCCTCTGCTAAAGCTCTTAAATAAGCAAATTCTTCTCTTCTTAAACACCTTTCGTGCCCTAATTCTAAATCTGTACTCCAAGAACTCAATTTGGAGGCTGGGGGAAGGAGAGAAAGGGGAGGAAATAGAAGGAGAAAATTTTTTCTATCACTATATCTCTCTGTAAACACTAGTAGGTAGGTGTTGCACTGTCTCTTCAAAGTGCAAAAAAGCACTATAACTAAATTCCCAACTTAAGCCTACAAATATTGCCAAAACTTTCTCATCTTATAAAGTTTTAATGATACAATGTGAGGAGTGAAGTTTTGTGATTTCTCAGTAAAGAATAGTATTCTAAACAAGCAAAGCATAGAAATCAAGGCTTCACTGAAACAGTGACCAAATAGTCTGTTTTAAAATTTGACAGAAGTTATTAGTGCACATGTCTCAGTTAACCAAATAGAACTTTTGAGACTTGGAGGACATCGTGATTTTGTAGTTATCCCAGGGTCCAGCACATGGATAGGCACATGGAAGGTATTTAATCAATATATTGATAACAACATATAAAATAGATAACTAACGAGAACCTTCTGTATAACACAGGGAACTCTAACTTGATGCTCTGTGGGGACCTATATGGGAAGGAAATCTAAAAATGAGGGGATATATCTATATATGTATAGCTGATTCACTTTGCTATCCCATAGAAACTAACACAACATTGAAAACAACTACACTCTAATAAAAATTAATTAAAAATTTTGTGCAATGAATGCACTAGTTTTATCACTTAAAGCATGCTTCATGCCTTAAAGTTACCAGTTTTATTTTGGTAAACTATTTTTAAAAATTGAGGTTAAAATATAGATATATATAAATGCACGGCAGGTGTAGCCTGTTGTCTTACTTTCAATCAGGCCTCATGGTAAAGTGCACGTTAATACTTTGTTGACAGGCTGTAGTATAAATTAGAGGCATTATGGTTCAAAGAATAGGAATTTACCTTTCACTTTCCTTTGTGGAAGTTCTACACTGAGGCATGGGTGTCAACATCCCTTCGTGCCCACCTGGGACTAACTTCAAATATGAGTTGCTGCTTTTCTTTTCTTTCTGAATTGCATCCAGGCTCAATAGATGGCAAACTCTCAGTTCTCTCTAAAATGAGCTGGGATTTAGTAAAGCAGTTGGGTTACCCTCCTGGCATCAGGAGCAGCAACACAGCTGAGGAGGATTGATGGTCTTTAACAGCAAGAGGCTATTCGAGCATTCCTTCCAGGAGATGCTGGTGGAAGAAGCTAGAAAACAGTGAGTCCAGGTTTCTTTACCCTTGACATGATTTAAGTTTTCTGGTTGTGCAAAAACAAAAATCTTTAGAGATATATTTTAAAAGTATCAGCTATTGGAACATCAAAATGTTCTTACTCAAAAGTGATCTATGATTTAATCAATGATTTAATTATAAGTTATTCTGAAAATTTTGTAATATTTTCCCTCAAAATAACATATTTCAATGAATGGGAGTGCAATTAATACATTCACTATACCTTCAAATGCAAAATATGCCTATATTGATATATGTTTTCATTTAATTAAATATGGAGAAGGAAATGGAAAACCACTCTAGTATTCTTGCCTGGAAAATCCTATGGACTGAGGAGCCTGGTAGGCTACAGTCCATGGGGTCTCAAAGAGTTGGACCCAACTGAGTCATTTCACTTTCTTTTCACTTTAATTAAATAATCTAATTTTATGAGGCTATGCTTTCATAGGTTTTGAAGCTGAGGTATAGAGTTTTTATGATTAGTTAAGATTCACCCTGACTTTTCTCCTGTGACTGAGAAACAAAGTCAAACCTTCAAGATCCAGTCTGTCTTTGATGAACTGCTTGAATCCAGATCACCACATCGCTAGATACCTTTGGCCTTGTTATGAGAGACTCCAAGGATTTTATCAGGACAACATCCTTCTTCATAGGAAAATGCTTCAATCTGGTCATTTAGTTGTTCAGCTTCTAGAAAGATTTTGCTGTTGCCCAAATAGAGTGCTTGAAGTTTGGGGATTTAAGTGAAGGATGGAGGTTATCTCTGGAAGCATCAGCATAGACAGGTGTGAGAAAATATTCATAGACATTGATATTGCCAGCTGCAAATTGCCGCTGTGATACTACTTGGGGCTTCCCTGATGGCTCAGATGGTAAAGAATGCAATGTAGGAGACCTGGGTTTGATCCCTGGGTTGGGAAGATCCTTGGAGAAAGAGACGGCAACCCACTCCAGAATTCTTGCCTGGAGAATTCCATGGACAGAGGAGCCTAGTGGACTACAGTTCATGGGGTCATAAAGAGTTGGACACACTGAAGGACTAACAGTTTCACTTTCACTTTTCATACCGCCTGACTTAGTAGAGAAGCAGGCTAGAGACTTCCCAGGTGGTTCAGTGGTAAAAGAATTCATCTACCAATGCAGGAGACTCAGGAGATTCAGGTTTGATGCCTGGGATGTGAAGATCCCCTGGAGTAGGAAGTGACAACCAACTCCAGTATTTTTGCCTCAAAAATCCCATGGACAGAGAAACCTGGTGGGGTACAGTCCATGGGGTTGCCAAATGTCAAACATGACTGAACACACACACGGGCTAGAGATGTTCCGAGGCTGTCAGCACAGTTAGGAGCACAGGCTCTGGCATCCAACTCAGGCTCAAATCCCACTGGCTCTTCTGCTCTCTAGCTGGGCATCGTTGGATGATTTATTTCATCTGTATAAGCCTCAGTTTCCTCATTTGTAAATTGGAGCTAATTATACCTAATCCATGGCAAGTTGCAATGATTGAATAATTTAGATAATTGATGCCAAGTGCGGAACCTATATTGAGTGTCCTATAAATGTGAGTAGAGTTATAATTATAGGCATGACCTAGATTTGGTGATATCATAGAACTATAGGTCACAACCCTGCCTACACTTTAGAATCACCTGGGGAATTTTTAAGACACGCCAATACCCAGGTCTACACTGGAGATTAATTTGCTTTAAAGCTCCCCAGGTGAATCTAATGTGTGCCAAGGTTGTGCACTGCTATAGACCCTCCAGTTTTTTTTTAATCTATCAGGGCTTTTAGTGATCAGTGAAACCAATGCCCTCCTTTTACAGATGGGATTGAGGACCAATATAATTCAATGAATTGTCTAGGATCATTTTTAGTTAAGTGGCAAAGAATGCAAACTTCCTGATTTCTAGCCCAGAACAATTTTCACCTTTCTAGCATATATCAAAATCTGACATATGTTCTCTGGTAGCTTTAGAGATTTGATAATTTATTAAGTTAGCTGTAATGAGCTTTTGGACTATGGTGGCTGTCTCTGGTTAGTAGACTACCATGCTCCTTTGATAGGATGGTATTCCTAAAGCTTTGCTGTGATAATCCTCTTCCTGGGAGGCTATAACATCTAAGGGAATACAGCTTCTCATTAGAAAAAGGGGCTCTATTCGTTGGCCATTTGTGTGTCTTCTTTGGAAAGATTCTTTTTAGCTCCTTCGCTGATTTAATTGGATTATTTTTTAAATTGAGCTGTGTGAATTCTTTATATATTTATTGTACATGTTAATTTCTCTATAATTTCTTTATATCAATCCCTTATCAAATATTTGGTCTGCAAATATTTTCTCCCATGTGCCGCAACATGGGTGAAACTGGAGAGTATATCGCACAGTGAAATGTCAGAGAAAGATAAATGTTGTATGATATCATTCATCCATGGATCGGATATCACTTTAAAAAAGCCAAATGCATAGGAACTGAGAGTAGACCGGAGATTAACAAGGACTTTGGTGGTGGTTAAAATGGGTAGATGTTGATCCGAGAGCCACAGACTTCCAGGTAGAAGATGAATATGTTTTGGGGACACTGCACAGCGTGAAGACTGGAGTTAACAATAACATGTTATACACTTGAAAGTTGTTGAGAAAGTAAATCGTATATGTTCTCACCACAAAAAAAGATATAGTAATTATGTGACCTGTTGAGAGTGTTAACTTAGGCTGTGTTGGTAATCATTTGTGATATAACAGTGTATCAAATCAAAACGTTGTACACCTTAAGGTTATATGCCAGTTATATCTCAATAAAGCTGGGGGAAAAAGAGCTGTGTACATGATCTCCAAAGCTGTGCTGTTGTTTTATCCTCAGGACAAAGAAGGCTTTCTCCTTTATGCTCGGGTGTCTCAGGCACGCGGTACAAGTTCCTGACTGGTGCAAAGTGATCATAGCGCTGGAGGCTGGAAAGCAGGCTCAGTGGCCCCTCCTTCCAGGGCCGTTGCCCGCCTCCCCAGAGTTGCCCCAGTTACACAGCTGCTGGAGCGCACCATTAATTAGGCGATGTGCCTTGTTGCTACCATCTGGACGGCACTACCCAGTCCTATCTCTAGCCTCCCTTGTGGCTCATTGTCCCCCTCAAAAACCACCTGGGAACTTAGCCCTGCACTCCGGCTGGGGTGCAGTGGAGTGGCTGGTACCACACAGGAAAGTGCCAGAGTCAGTTCAAGCAAGGGACCCTGAAGTGTAAAGTAACAAAGAAAAGGACAGAGAAGTTGAAGTAAGTTTTGTGAGACTAAACTGGGGTCTCTTCTCAGGAAGTGGTAACAACTCAAATATTTTACCATAGTCTCCAATCAACATGTCTGAAGCTTGCAAACATACTTGTGAAATAGTTTGTATCAATATATTAGGATATGCCTTACCACATATATATATATAAACACATATATATTACATATGAATACATATGAATTGCAAAATGCTTCTCTCTGCTTTCCTTACATTTTCCATGATAAAGAGTGGGTAGCATTTAGTGTTGGATAAAAAGAAAGACCCCAAGCATTTCTGAATCTTCTCTTTTTACATCCAAATTTCTTGATGGAGAGTCTTCAATAAAATAAAACTTCTCTAAGAATACTATAACACACACACACATATCAAGGAAATATATAGTGTTCTAATGTTTATTGTTTCAAGAAAATTCATAGCAATATAGGAGTTCCTGGTAGGAATTAAAACCGCATTGAATTTTTATATGTGATACAAAGTTAGGTTTGTACAAACCATCACCCTTAAAGAAATTGAACTGCACCCAGACTAAAATCCCCAGATTCATCCTCCTTCTGCCAAATGTTATTAGCAGCAAGTTAAAAGTAGGCCTGCTGTCACTGTGACCTCTGCTGACCTCTTAATTTCTTGAGTTCAAGTCCAATTAACCTCTAGGAAGAGGCACAACTGTTCTAACCAGACAAGTCAATAGAATCCAATAGTAATCATTTCATTTTCTGCCTTGTCAGAGGTGGCCCTCCCACCTAACCCATTTCACACAGAGGTGGTCATTTATCACCGCTTAGAGAACTGTACTGAGCCGTGTCCGAGTCCTGCCTGAAGTACATTCATCAGCTGCACAGACAGGGCCTGGGGTGTGCTGTGCTTTGAGAGGGCTTAGTAGAAGGTGCTGCTGGAAAACCTGCCTTGTCTCTGCAACCTGTTGGTGTGTTTTGCCTAACAGTGCCTGCATGTGGACCCAGACTGCAAGGGGTTAAAGCATAATGTATCTGCTTCAAGGAGATCTATCCCCTTCCTGAAGAATATATAATGTCTTTCTCTCTAGGGCAGCCAGACATTGTTATAATTATTTTTAAAGGACTCAGTTTGAAAGTAAATGGTGAAAAAAAATCATTAAAAGAAATAGATATGTACAACAAAAACCCTTTTCCCATCTAGGCTGCTCCTGGCAAATGAGGGAAAGACCATTACCTATGTAGTTCAAATAAAATAAAGTTTACTTTAAACCAATTTCCCAAATGACTATTCACGAAAAATCAAAGATGTTCATGGTAATCCATGCATTTCCAGAAGTAGTTCTCTGAAACAAGAATTTTTTTCAGGAAATGACATTTTGTTTTTACTCTGATATTAATATACTTTATGAACTGGCTTATTAGAAATTGAATTCTAGGACTTCCCTGGTGGTGTAGTCATTAAGACTCTGCCTGCCAAAGCTGGGGACATGAGTTCAATCCCTGTACAGGCAGATCCACATCCCAAGGGGAAATGAAGCCCATTTACCACAACTATTGAGCCCGTAGGCCTTGAGCCCATGCTCCACAATAACAGAAACCACTGCAGTGAGAAGCTCATGCACCACAACAGCAGCCCTGGCTTGCTGTAACTAGAGAAACCCATGTGCAACAACAAAGATCCTGGCTTGCTGTAACTAGAGAAAACCCATGTGCAGCAACAAAGATCCACTGCAGCCAAAAATAGACATGCAAATAATTACAGTTATAAAAGAAAGAAATTTGAATTCTAGAAAGAATCTAAGAACAAATTATGTTCAAATATTTTCAGTGCTTCCAATTACATAAAATATTAGTATGGAAACCTGATATTTATATTCCCATGATAGAGCTATGTATTTCCATCTACCTAGGTATACTAATTTCCTTATGCTTTAATTTCTTACGTGTGTCTAGTTGCTCAGTCATGTCAAATTCTTTGTGACCCCATGAACTGTAGCCCACCAGGCTCCTCTGTCCATAGGGATTCTCCAGGCAAGAATACCGGAGTGGATTGCCATGCCCTTCTCTAGGGAATCTTCCCAACCCAGGGATCGAACCTAGGTGTTTTGCACTGCAGATGTATTCTTTACCAGCTGAGCTACTACTATGCTCAATTTCCTATGCTTTCATATTAAGTTATTGCTTAATATGAAAAATTATAAGTAAGAAAGTAGTCACTAAGAAAATATGTAACGTTTCTGCTCTGGTAGCCATTTGAAACTAACAAACAAAATTTTTCAATATTGTTTTTACTTTTATGTTGATCTTCTGGGCTCTGTAAATTTAATATTTTTTCTTCCTAAAAGAAACACAGCCTCTGAACTAAAGGTCAAAGTCCTTTGGCATCACTACTCTGTATCCTCATGTCTTTCCCTTAACTTTACATTTTTTTTAACATCCCATTTCTACTCTTCTCACCAAAGAACACTAACCATAAGGTGCAGACAAGGATGTAAAATAGATGGGACTAACAATGCCAGTCCCAAACCAAGTCCCTCTCCAAAAGTGAGACCAGTGAAAATGTTATGGATCTTAAGGTGAAATTGATCCCTTGATTTCCAAAACACCACTATCCAATAGAATTTTCTGTGAAGATGGAGTTATTCTATAACCATGTTGTCCAACAGAGTAACCAATATCTTCACATGTGTCTAGGAAGCACTTGCAATAGGGCTTACTGCTGCTAGGGACCTAATAGCAGAATACCTAGAATTTTCTCATTTTTCACTGGATGGAACTTAGCAGACATATTTTCACTGAATATTTACAAGCAACCTCATACTCACAAATGTACAATTGACCTTCAGGTCTGTTTCTGCCTATTTCCTTATGTCTGTCTAATTGAGTTCTGTGGCTTTAAGTTGTGCATCTGTAACACGTGCATGGGTAGGATATGACCTTAATCTCACATAAACAGGTCCTGAATCTCAGTATGGATAGTAACATACATATGTGGGAATTGGAGTTATTTTCATCCTATTTGAAAAATGAAATATAAAACTTTATGTTATCTCACAGACTTCCAGGAGTGTAGTCTCAACATGATCTGAGTTTGTGGAGTGGAAGTGTTAGTTGCTCAGTCATGTCTGACTCTTTGTGACCTCATGGACTGTAGCCCACCAGGCTCCTCTGTTCGTGGGATTCTCCAGGCAAGAATGCTGGAAGGGGTAGCAATTCCCTTCTCCAGGAGATCTTCCCCACCCAAGGATTGAACCCGGGTCTCCCACATTGCAGGCAGATTCTTTACCATCTGAGCCAATGAATTAATTGGTAATTGTGAAAGACAGGCTATTTTTGACCAAAAAAAAAAAAAAAAATAATTGCTCCTTATATCATATGCATATATTCCTTAAAGTTAACAGAATGTCTCATTCAAGTAGGTTGACATTGGTTGTTAATATTTTAAGATCAATACAGAGATTGACATAAGGACAATTTTAGGCAGCTTTTGAATTATTATTATAGAGATATGAAATATTGTTTTTGTGAATTAGCAAACTGTCCTCCAATGACTGTTCACATGTATGAGACAAAGAGCAGTGGTGAAAAAAATTCTCTCTAATCTAGTTGTTCAGTTTCCTACTGTCTTGTATTAAAAGCTACCTAATAGAATTTATAGTTGGAGAAACCTTTTAGGCAGCACTCTTTGTATTTTTTATTAAGTCCAAACTCAGAGAATCTACTTAATGTCAATTTTGTACAATGGTTATACTGCACAGCATTTTTTATTTTAAATCTGCAGGACATGATGATAAATTGATAATTGACCCCAAGGCCATTATAAATAAAGAAGCCCTGTTTTTCATTAGTACAGTATTACCTAGTCATAAGAGAAAGAAGACCAATACTAATTTCTTCCTGAGAAGTAAGCAATCAAAAACTCATGGTTTTAAAAACACACATTTAAAGAAAGCAAATTTCTAGTTGTGAACAGTAGAAGAAAATGCAATTATAGGAACATATGATTAGAAACATGCCAAAACCAGTTTGTGTTGTATGCTGATAAATATAACATTCTTAACTGTGTTTTTACCTTAAAAGAAAAATCTAGCTGAGAAACAAACTGAAAAATATCAGGTAATACAATTCCTGTTGGCATTCTTGTCTTCTGTGCGTGAATGCTAAGTTACTTCAGTTGTGTGCGACTCTCTGTGACATTATGGACTGTTGCCCACCAGCCTCCTCTGTCCATGGGATTCTCCAGGCAAGAATATTGGAGTGAGTTGCCATGCCCTCCTCCAGGGAATCTTCCCAATCCAGGGATCAAACCTTCGTCTCTTATGTCTCCTGAATTGGCAGGAGGGTTCTTTACCATTAGCACCACCTGGGAAGCCCTTGTTCAGAGTATCCAGGTATAAATGTCTCATGTTGACATTCCTACCCTGGGAGAGAGCGGTTTCCTTAAAAGTTTATTCATGTGAAAGTCATTTTAAACATGCTTCTCACACTCATTTACACTTACACTGTACACACACTACCTGTCACAGTTCTACTGACCCTTGCTTCTTTAATAAATGCACGAAATGTGTTTGGGGGCTCTTGCTAGAAGCAAAGATACCATGGAGCGTATAAACTCTAAAAAACACAGTCAGTGATCTTGAAAATCCAAATGTAGAGAACAGACACTTCCTAAAGATAATACTTTATTAATACAATAGAAGATATTATTCAACTGCTATATCCATGCAAAAATAAAATGAAGAGATAATATGAATTTGAGAGTACTACAAAGACCTAAATCAAATCCCTTATGACTATACAGTGGAAGTGAGAAATAGATTTAAGGGACTAGATCTGATAGATAGAGTGACTGAAGAACTATGGACGGAGGTTTGTGACACTGTACAGGAGACAGGGAGCAAGACCATCCCCAAGAAAAAGAAAAAAGAAATGCAAAACAGCAAAATGGTTGTCTGAGGAGGCCTTACAAATAGCTGTGAAAAGAAGAGAAGCGAAAAGCAAAGGAAAAAAGAAGATATACCTACTTGAATGCAGAGTCCCAAAGAATAGCAAGGAGAGATAATAAACACTTCCTCAGAGATCAATGCAAAGAAATAGAGGAAAACAATAGAATGGAAAGACTAGAGATCTCTTCAAGAAAATGAGAGATACCAAGGGAACATTTCATGCAAAGATGGGGTCGATAAAGGACAGAAATGGTATGGAACTAACAGAAGCAGAAGATATTAAGAAGAGGTGGAAAGAATACACAGAAGAACGATACAAAAAAGATCTTCACAACCCAGATAATCACGAAGGCATGATCACTCACACTCACGTAGACCCGGACGTCCTGGAATGTGAGGTCAGGTGAGCCTTAGGAAGCATCACTACAAACAAAGCTAGTGGAGGTGATGGAATTCTAGTTGAGCTATTTCAAATTCTAAAAGATGATGCTGTGAAAGTGCCACACTTAATATGTCAGCAAATTTGGAAAACTCAGCAGTGGCCACAGGACTGGAAAATGTCAGTTTTCATTCCATCCAAAAAAAGGTAATGCCAAAGAATGCTAAAACTACCGCACAATTGCACTCATCTCACACGCTAGTAAAGTAATGCTCAAAATTCTCCAAGCCAGGCTTCAGCAATATGTGAACCATGAACTTCCAGATGTTCAAGCTGGTTTTAGAAAAGGCAGAAGAACCAGAGATCAAATTGCCAGCATCCACTGGATCATGGAAAAAGCAAGAGAATTTCAGAAAAACATCTATTTCTGCTTTATTGACTATGCCAAAGCCTTTGACTATGTGGATCACAATGAACTGTGGAAAATTCTGAAAGAGATGGGAATACCAGACCACCTAATCTGCCTCTTGAGAAACCTATATGCAGGTCAAGAAGCAACAGTTAGAACTGGACATGCAACAGCAGACTGGATCCCAATCCAAGGCTGTATATTGTCAGCCTGCTTATTTAACTTTTATGCAGAGTACATCATGAAAAATGCTGGGCTGGAGGAAGCACAAGCTGGAATCAAGATTGCCAGGAGAAATATCAATAACCTCAGATATGCAGATGACACCACCCTTATGGCAGAAAGTGAAGAAGAACTAAAGAACCTCTTGATGAAAGTGAAAGAGGAGAGTGAAAAAGTTGGCTTAAAGCTCAACATTCAGAAAACTAAGATTATGACATCTGGTCCCATTACTTCATGGGAAATAGATGGGGAAACAGTGGAAACAGTGTCAGACTTTATTTTTCTGGGCTCCAAAATCACTGTAGATGGTGATTGGAGCCATGAAATTAAAAAATGCTTGCTCCTTGGAAGGAAAGTTTTGACTAACCTAGACAGTATATTAAAAAGCAGAGACATTATTTTGTCAACAAAGGTCCATCTAGTCAAAGCTATGGTTTTTCCAGTAGTCATGTGTGCATGTGAGAGTTGGACTATAAAGAAAGCTGAGCACAGAAGAATTGATGCTTTTGAACTGTGGTGTTGGAGAAGACTCTTGAGAGTCCCTTAGACTGCAAGGAGGTCAACCAGTCCATCCTAAAGGAGATCAGTCCTGGGTGTTCATTGGAGGGACTGATGCTGAAGCTGAAACTCCACTACTTTGGCTATCTGATGTGGAGAGCTGACTCATTTGACCCTGATGTTGGGAAAGATTGAGGGCAGGAGGACAAGGGGACGACAGAGGATGAGATGGTTGGATGGCATCACTGACACAATGGGCATGAGTTTGGGTGGACTCCGGGAGTTGGTGACGGGACAGGGAGACTTGGCGTGCTACAGTTCATGGGATTGCAGAGAGTCGAACGCAACTGAGTAACTAAACTGAACTGAACTGAAAAATGCTATCAAGAAATGTATTGAATTTAAAAATAATCTTGAAGAATAAGCAGAATTTTAATTGATAAGATGCAGAAGGGGTTTTGAGCTTCAAGCACACCACCAAGAACATGAAATGATAACCCATGGAATAGAAGATATTTACAAATCACATATCTAGGGTCTCTGAACTAGGATCTCTGAAGAAGATATACAGATGACCTACAAGCATATGAAAAGATGCTCAATATTTTAGTCATTTGGGAAATGCAAATCAAAGCCATAGTGAGACATCACCTCTTACCTACTAGAATGTCTAAATAAAATAGATGAATAATAAAAAGTGTTAGCAAGTATATATAGAAATTGCCAATGGACTATAAAATAGGATAGCCACTTTGGAAAACAGCTTGTAAGTTCCTCAAAAAAAGAAAAAGAGAGTTAACACATAACTCAGCATTCTACTCCTAAATATACATCCAAGAGGACTGAAAATATATGTTTAAAAAAAAAACTTGTACATAATGTTTATATTAGCATTATTCATAATAGACAAAAAGTGTAAGCAACCCAATGTCCATTAAGTGATGAATTGATTAAAAAAATGCAGTATATCCATACAACAGAATATTCAGCCATACACAGGAACGAAGTACCAGTATATGCCACAACATGTATAAACTTTAAAAACATTCTAAGTAAAAGAAATCTAACACAAACGCCATGTCCATGTCTAGGCAAAGCCATAGAAACAGAAAGTAAATTTGTGGGAAGAGAGGGTGAGTAGTGATTGGGAATGGGTACAGGGTTTTGTTTTTTTTTTTTAGTGATAAAAATATTCTAGAATTAGATAGCAGTGGTGATTACATAACCTTGTGAATATACTAATAAACACTAAATGTTACATGTAAAAGGGTGAATTTTATGGTACATGAATTACATCTCAGTTATTTAAAAATAATGACCCAAGAGGCTCTCTGGTTAAAATGAGTGGATGGCATAAATAAAGAAGAGTGAAGGTGAGAAATATGTGAAAGAGGATAAATGATCTTGTCAACAGTAGTTCTAGGTGGGAGCTGTATCAAATATATTTATATTTACATGTAATAGTGGGAGGTGAAGTTGAAATGTTGGATGAATGAAAGATCAAGGAAGGATGCCCAGGGTAGGCTAAGGAGTTTAGTGTTTATTTGTTGATATTAAGGAGTTTAATTAATTTTGTAGTAGCATTATTTTACTTAATTTGGGAGGAGAATAGTCTAGAAGGGGTAGATTAGCTACCCACAATGGATATTGGTTCCCTGAAAGATAAGGAAAGATCTTTTCTTATAGATCTGTATAAGAAAGCCACCAGTATCTGGTGGTTGAGGTGATGTGGAGAGAAAGTCATGGGATATGGGTTGAAGATCAGGAACAACTGAGAAGCATTTTCCCTGAATGGAGAATTTCCCTCTGACCAGAAGAAAATGTCTCCTTTTCTCCATCATGCACCAAGTAAAATGAAATCTATATCTTTAAAAGTATAAGAATAATTTCACATTTTACTTTAGATTGGTTATTAAACATCAATGATCTCTTCTGAGATGTTACTAATAATTTGAACAAAATCTTTTTATTCTTTGCAGGAAAATAGAGTGACTCATCAACAGTGAGAAAGTTTAGTTTTAATCAGAGTTAAGAATTTAAATTTGTAAAGGAACTAGAGGCTAGGAAAATCTTTGGAGGAAGGGCTGGAGGAAATGTTTGCCAAGGCAACTGCATAGTTCTTTGCCTGGTGACCAAATAATAGCAATTCTAGCAAAGAAACGAAAGTTGAGAGAGGAGACTCTGGTATCATATAGTCATTGATTCAAGGAGTGCCTCTCTTGTCTTTCATATTCCTTGCAGTTAAGCACCAAGACTGTGGTAAAGAAACAATACGGTCTCCACTGTTCAGGTGCTCAGAACCTCTGGGAGGTTCTCTGTTCTCATAAAACAATTATAATGAAATGTGAGAAGCACAAAGCTTGGCACAGTCCAGAGCAACTGAGCAGAGCGGGATCTATGTTAGATGGCCATTAAAAATTAACAGGCGCTCCCCAGGCCAGAAATTCAGCAAAAGACTTTGAAGTTCAGAGAACAGTGTTTGCAACCTAGGGAAACCAAGACTATGGAGTATTCTGAGGGTTGAGAAATGTGATGAGGTTGGATACTCAGATACTAGTCAGGGAGAAGGTGCTAGAAGTTGTTGGGAATGATATAGACTTCATCTTGCATTCCATCAACAAGGGGAACCAGTGAAATTTGTAAAGCAGGAAAAAAACAGGATTATACTTAGTTCTAGAAATATTAATATTATGTTGGGATTTGAGGGTGAAGGGGTGAGGAGGCTGGCTAGGACTTTATTTTCTTCTGAATGAGAGACAGTGAAGACGTCCTCTGGGGCTGGAGGAGAATAAGGAGAAAAAGAAATGGATTCAGGCACTGTTTAGAAGGATGTTAACAGAAATAAGTGATGTGATAGAGGCAGGAGGTGGGAGGGAGGTGAAGCTATCAAGGAAGACTACAAGGTTTCTGGTTTGTGTGACACAAAACGGATGTGTCGTTTACTAAGATACAGGAGACTGGAAGGGAAGCAGGTCTCAGGAGGAGGAGGGGCAGACAATAAATTCATGTTGGTGGATGTTGAAATACACCCTGGGAAAAAAATTCAGAGACGTGGCCTCTCTTCCTTTTCACCTTGATGGGCAAAAGGTGATTAGCCTATATATTTCCTTGCATCTGTGGTGAGAATATGATTCATTTTCTTCTCACCAGGGTTATCAGTGCAATTTAATTGTTTTAGAGCCTTTCAGTTTTTTGATTTAGGTAAGGACTCTTTGGATTCCCAAACCAGCTTTGCACATTTTTGCACTGACTGTGCTTTTTTTTTGCTGCTGTTGTAGGAACCAAGCCTGTTATTTACTGTTCTCTGTTGAAATAGCCCACGAAGAGAAATGAGTTGAACATTTGACATTCAGCATCTGGTTAATGATGTCTGCTCACTGGGCCTAGCAATATTTACAGATAAGCAACTCCAAAGAATGAGACTCATATTACAGGCCCTATGTATTCAGGAGACAGAGCTTCTCTTATGATCCAATAGCCATAATCCAAAATAAACACCTTGGTTTTCCAATGAGTATTTCCTAGTCTTATGGGCCATTTCTTTGTAAGCATATCAAGTAGTCCACTATCTATATGGTGAGATTTCATTCAGAAGATTTTGTTCCTCTCCCTTTTAAAATCTTAATATATAACTTTTATTGAAAATATGAAATAATTTTAAGTGGTTAACTTTTACTTAAAGTAAAAGTAAAACTGTGGTTTTAGCTCTGCAAGACATTGATTTCAATTTATGCTATGAGTTGTTTGATTGAGAAGGTGGAGAAAGCCCTCAGGCATTGGGTACACAGGGGACAATTAGTCAAGGAGAGATCATTGGAATAAGAAGCAAACTGTGACCTCCCAAATAAAAGCTTTTTTCCATTTCACCATTTCTAATATCTCTTAGCCTCTTTTTTTTAAACAATGGAATTTTATTTTGATGAGAAATGAGTTTACAGTCATTTAGTAAATGAAGAGCAAACACTTCATTTTCCTATCCCATAACTTACAATAAAAAGAGTAGTAAAAAAAT
The DNA here is from genome assembly GCA_006410635.1 of Cephalophus harveyi. NCBI lineage: Eukaryota > Metazoa > Chordata > Mammalia > Artiodactyla > Bovidae > Cephalophus > Cephalophus harveyi. The sequence goes on from SJYT01031701.1 coordinate 55,796, forward strand.
ATCTGTGAACAGATTAAGGGTAAGGCAGGTTGGATAATAACACACCTCTGATGTCCAGACTCCCTGAAAGTGATATCTTTCAGACTTTGTACTTGCATCTATATATGAAGAGTTTAGGAAAAATAAAAAGTGCAGAGTTAGTGGGAAAAGGTCAAGACTAGGAGTCTGAAAAATCCCATTTCTGAAATTAACCACTGGGACTCTTCCAGCCTGAATGTTTGCTCTTTGCTGCTTCTCTAACTAGAAAGTATAGTGAACAGTTACAGAACACAGGAAACCGCAGCAAGTAATAATGATGGGGATATCACTTGGGTAGATATGTAAAATACAAGTCTGTGGTGTGTCTTAAAATATCTGCGTGTGTCTTTTGAGGAGTCCAAGTGTATAAAGAATAGGGTGACTCTCTTGGTATTGAATTTTAAAAATCAATGATATAATTGAGTTTTTAAAACAATTTGTATTACAAACCTTGCTACCTTACCAATAATCTTTGGACAGGAAAAGAAATGAAGGGAAGGAGGGAGGAAAAGGATGGAAGGAAAGAAGAAAAAAAAACTAAAAATATAATTTTTATAGAGGGGATTTTTGTATTCTTTTGAGATCAAAGAGCCTGCAAGCAACTCATTAAACAGGTGATAGTGCAACATTGTTCATCAGCTATTCCCTAATACAAAATAAAAAGTTCACGAAGGCGGGGGAACATAGACAAGAGTAAATAGTAATTGAATTAAAAATATTGATTTGTATTAAATAGCTAATTAGTGAGGCTGTCTACCATTTTCATTTCTGTCTTGTTTTGACTAAACTGTTGTCACCGAAATAAGTGTGAAATAAGCAAATGCATGCACATTTACTATAGCAAACAGGCCGCCCAGAATCTAATTAGACAAAACTCTGCCCATCTGCTCTGCATTATCATGGGGCCTGCTCAGATGGACGCTGTTTCATTACCAAAAGGCAGAGAGATGCAAATTGAATTGAACTGGACTTCCTCTCAGACAGAGACCAGGCCATGAAGTCAAACCCTTGCTGTGAACCAACAAAGCACCACTGGGGAAAAGTGGGCTGAGAGGAGATTTCTTTCTCTAAGGCCACATGTCTAGTACTTAGTGGAGGCCATAAGGGAGTGTTCATCCCATTGTTCCTTACAAGGCAACATGAGTCGCCACAATATAAACCTTGTTCACTATGCAAATTGTTGATTTTGGTACTTAGTCCCTTGTGACAGATGCCCTTTTATTAGCTGTATGTCACGGCATGTTGAGTTGCATTTCACATGAGGGAGACAGAACAACCATCCTGACGTGAGTTATTTCAGAAAGTTAGTCATTTGCATTTAGTACTGAGTTATATATGACAATGAATTAAAATACTTTGGTAAAATTGTTCCTTGGTGTAGCATCTCTGGTATGCATAAAAGGACAAAGCTCCTTTTCATGTGATGTTCGTACCTAGGCAATTTTAGTCTAGTTCTGGCAATTTCTCTATTAATAGGAGTAATTAATTGCCAATGTTTTCAATGACTAAAAAGAAAAAAAAAGAAAAAAAAAGAAAAACCCCTTTGGCTTGAAAAAGTTGTAGAGTTAGAGTAGCTAAAAAGCTAATATATTGTATGAAAAAGTTCTACATTTTGATCTTAGAAATAGGCTTTGAAATGACATTTTCCTCCATATGATGAATTTGTGCCATTTTCTTTAGTAAAAGCTATTTTCTTGCACAAATGGATGCATTTTATCCTGGATTCCATTCATGCTTATTTTTTAAAATGTTTATCTCTTTGTAGAAATGCACTCTAATAAAGATCCAGTCTTCCAAGCTTCAATAGGAGCAAAAGAATTAGATTTTATGTTAAATTTAAAGGTTTTTTCCTCTAAGTATTTTTCCTGATAAAAGGTTATACTATATCAAAAGAGAACTATACACAACTGGTAAAATCCTAAAAAACTAGAGACCTCTAGAGATAGATTCAATGTTTCTTCTTATACTTCCAGCAACAGGTAAGCTTGAAACAGGGGGAAAGAAGTTCGGAGCCCAGGCTCTCCCTGTCTGTGCTTTAGTTTCCAAAATAAACCAAAGGGTTTATTCCCAGGTTTTTTCTAGATTTGCAGAAATTTTCAGTCACTGAAAACCACCCCTAGGCTCTTACGGAAGATCAGATGAACAGCTTTACCCTGCAAGACTAAATAATGAGGTTTAAAGTGTTTCTGTCATTTATACTTCTCCTAAAAAAAACTAAAATTTTGCTTTTTATAGACTGGAGATAATACTTCCAAATGGAAAGAAAATCCCTTTTAATGTTGGGACAGGGACACCAGGCACTTGTGTCTCATAACACAGTCCAACACTTACAGTAGGCATCAGCGTTGGATCATAAAATTGTCAACCTAGTGCTTGATGCTATCCTAGTGTTCATTGCTATCTGATCTTTTGATAAGATGAAGACTGTTTGCTATCCCTGCTCTGGAAGACCAACCTGAACATCAGATGGAAGTGATTATGTGAGCCCTGAAGGAAGCAATTCCATTGAGTGAGCCCAAAAATCCAGAAGAGGAATCTCAGTGAACATGGTGGTGACTTTCTGAAAAAAACACACACCAAATAGTGTTCAGATCCAACCATCCATTTGGTTACACAGTTTCCTTTGAGTCACCTCCACCTTTATTATCTGTGACTTGAATGCCTGGGATAAATCCTACCTTTTGGATATCCCGTTTGGCTGATCCCCTGTCATTCAAACGATGATGGTCAGTCTAAACTCCATGTCTTTAACCATCTCCTCAATTACTACTCTTCCTAGTCCCCTTTCTTTGTTGTCACACGTGCACACCAACCTGCTTTGCTTTTTCTAACACCCTGTTGTTTTTTTTTTTTTTGGTCATAGGTCATTGTTGTTTCCGTTTATCCCCTTTGTTGTTGAATATATACTATATGTATGTATCTATTTACCTTGTTGATATATGACTCTACATACTCATCTGCATATGGATTGCTGTGTTTCTAGATGGTTTCTTTCCTAACTCTGTGCCCAGGTCATCATCCCCTTTTGAGTCTTTTTGGCTGACTCTATCTACTATTGATCATTCTGACAAACTATTATGCACTTAATTTTTAGCACAACAAAAAGCTGTTCGTTCATGAAATGAAGTTTCATTTGTTGTGTTTCAGATATAAGATAATGTTACAAATGAGCATTTCAGGGGAAACAGTACCTTCCCACTTTTCTTGACATTTTAGGATATAAGTAACAGCCTATGTTCCTGAGGTCAGCCCTTTCACAAGGAAGAAAAGACTGCAGTGATTAATTTTTAGATGATAGACAAACAATTTAACCTGATCCAGAGACTGATTCTATATCTTTACACCAAAAGAAATATGCAGATAAAATCATTACCAAAAAGTGGTTGATTAAGAAAGTCAGTGTTAATTTATAGAACTTTAAAATTACCTAAATTTAAATTTTGTTTGTATATCCAATGAACTTATAGATAATACCCTCATTTTTTTCTAATTATAAAATAAAATGTGATCAGACTTATGATTAAGTGGTGAACAGACATATTTCTTCAGACCTGGGGATATTTGAACAAGCACTGGGATAGCAGAAGAGACAGAAAAATTCCATGAGGTCACTGACTGAGAGGGAGACACACATCCAGAGTCAGGCATAGTTCATTCTATCTTTGTGAAAGAATCTAAAACAAAAGATCTAAAACTCAGGCATCTCAGGGGGCCAAGTCTATGACATAAATGTGTATGATCGGCTAGGTATTAGAAAGTATAGGGAGTGCTGAAATCTTGAGAGTATATGGCCAGCTCTTCAGCTTCTGTTTATGGCCATTTTTAATGTTTCAAAAGAAGCCAGAAAACCAGATTTTTATATGAGATTTATCAATATGAATTCCAATTAAAATACCAAAAAACCCCATAAAGTCCTCAGATGTCTTCAGTTCTCATTATAGCCTGTTGGCCACAGATTACAATCAGGAATATATTTATTAAACTTATTTTATGTCCGCCCAAACCATAATTCTTTCAGAGAAACATCTTTCTCCTTAAGGATTTGGTAAATGTTTAGTCTAGGTCTCATTCAGTTCAGTTCAGTTGCTCAGTCGTGTCTGACTCTTTGCGACCCCATGAATCGCAGCACGCCAGGCCTCCCTGTCCATCACCAACTCCCTGAGTTCACTCAGACTCACGTCCATCGAGTCCATGATGCCATCTAGCCATCTCATCCTCGGTCGTCCCCTTCTCCTCCTGCCTCCAATCCCTCCCAGCATCAGAGTCTTTTCCAATGAGTCAACTCTTCACATGAGGTGGCCAAAGTACTGGAGTTTCAGCTTTAGCATCATTCCTTCCAAAGAAATCCCAGGGCTGATCTCCTTCAGAATAGACTGGTTGGATCTCCTTGCAGTCCAAGGGACTCTCAAGAGTCTTCTCCAACACCACAGTTCACAAGCATCAATTCTTTGGTGCTCAGCCTTCTCCACAGTCCAACTCTCACATCCATACATGACCACAGGAAAAACCATAGCCTTGACTAGACGGACCTTAGTCGGCAAAGTAATGTCTCTGCTTTTGAATATGCTATCTAGGTTGGTCATAACTTTTCTTACCAACTCTCACATCCATACATTACCACAGGAAAAACCATAGCCTTGACTAGACGGACCTTAGTCGGCAAAGTAATGTCTCTGCTTTTGAATATGCTATCTAGGTTGGTCATAACTTTTCTTCCAAGGAGTAAGTGTCTTTTAATTTCATGGCTGCAGTCACCATCTGCAGTGATTTTGGAGCCCCCAAAAATAAAGTCTGACACTGTTTCCACTGTTTCCCCATCTATTTCCCATGAAGTGATGGGACCGGATGCCGTGATATTTGTTTTCTGAATGTTGAGCTTTAAGCCAACGTTTTCACTCTCCACTTTCACTTTCATCAAGAGGCTTTTTAGTTCCTCTTCACTTTCTGCCATAGGGTGGTGTTATCTGCATATCTGAGGTTATTGATATTTCTCCTGGCAATCTTGATTCCAGCTTGTGTTTCTTCCAGTCCAGCATTTCTCATGATGTACTCTGCATATAAGTTTAAAAAGCAGGGTGACAATATACAGCCTTGACGTACTCCTTTTCCTATTAGGACTAGTAATCAATAACCAGTCAATACATATTTTCTGAATGAATGATGATAATAGCCTACTAATGTCACACGTCCTTTATCTGCTCTTACAGTACATCAAGCTAATATAACAAATTATTAGAGTGGGATTATAGACATACCCATTTACAAAGTATTAAAACTAGCTTAAGTCTGATTCTTAACTATAAACAGAAATTGAATTTGCTATTTCAGTATGTTGATGGTTAGAAATTTTCAACTTCATGGCATTGATAATTTACATTTTTATCAAATTTCAATGATGATTAAATATTTTATGATGATTATATGTTAACTCTTATTAATAAATAAAATCAGTGATTTTCAGTTGGTAAAAATTATTCTTTTTATAAAAGTAAACCAGGCTCATCAATGGGTGAATGAATAAGATGTGGTAAATATGTATATATATGTATATGAATACTGCTGCTGCTGCTGCTGCTAAATTGTTTCAGTCGTGTCCGACTCTGGGCGACCCCATAGACAGCAGCCCATCAGGCTCCCCTGTCCTACTCAGCCATAAAAAAGAATAAAATTTTGCCATTTGTAGCAACATAGATGAACCTGGAGGGCAATATGCTGAATGGATTAAGTCACTTCTACGTAGAATCCAAAAATTACAACAAACTAGTGAATAAAACAAAAAGAAGTGGACTCACAAGATATAGAGAACAAACTAGTGATTACCAGTGGGGAGAGGGAAGGAGGAGAGGGGCGATATAGTCATAGGGGAAAGAAAAGGGTTATTTTGTGATTGCGTAAAATCATGTGTGTGAAATGAAAATTGTAAAGTAATATAAAATTTAAAGAATCCCTTATTCAATAAAAAACTGGAAAAAAAAAAAAAAAAACATTTCATGCATTTATTTTCCACCAGGAGCTGGGGTTCTTTCCTTTCAGTCCAGTTCAGTCACTCAGTCATGTCTGACTCTTTGTGGCCCCACAGACTGCAGCAAGCCAGGCTTCCCTCGCCATCACCAACTCCCCGAGCTTGCTCAAACTCATGTCCATTGAGTCAGTGATGCCATCCAACCATCTCATTTTCTGTTGTCTACTTCTGCCTCCAATCTCTCCCAGCATCAGGGTCTTTTCCAATGAGTTAGGTTTTTTGTTTTTTTTGCATTAGTTTGCCAAATCTTTCCTTTGGCTGAGCGAGATAATGCACAGGCACTCATGGTATAGCTTACTACAGTCAAGATGTCCTGGAGCAATATTATAATATCTGCTTTAGGGCCTTTGGCACTCTTCAAGGTCTTTGTTCAGTAGTATTCTTGAGTTGATTTTAAATTAATTCAAACGAATCATTTAAATTTACATTTATTAGCAATAAACTATTGTTAATATTTAAATGTAATGAGGGTAATCCGTTATAACATAGTGTTTTGGTTGCTGTTTGTTTCATATTTTGAAGGGAGAGAGTTTGTGCAATAATTATCAGTGTTAAATTTGTTGTGGACGATGACTGCGATGGTGACTGCAGCCATGCAATTAAAAGACACTTGCTCCTTGGAAGAAAAGCAATGACAAACCTAGACAGCCTATTAAAAAACAGAGACATTACTTTGCCTACAAAGGTCCATATAGTCAAAGCTTTAGGTTGTCCAGTAGTCATGTATGGATGTGAGAGTTGGACAATAGGCTGAGAGCCGAAGTATTGATGCTTTCGAACTGTGGTGCTAAAAACTCTTGAGAGTCCCTAGGACTCTTGAGAGCCCCCAGTCAATCATAAAGGAAATCAACCCTGAATATTCATTGGAAGGACTGATGCTGAAGCTACAATATTTTGGCTACCTGATGAGAAGAGCTGACTCATTGGAAAAAACCCTGTTGCTGGGAAAGATTAAAGGCAGGAGAAGGGGATGACAGAGGATGAGATGGTTGGATGGCATCACCAACTCGATGGACATGAGTTTGAGCAAGCTCCAAGAAACTGTGAAGGACAGGAAAGCCTTGCATGCTGCAGTCCATGGGGTCACAAAAAGTAGGACGTGACTAAGTGACTGAACATCACCAACAAAATTTTTTGTCGAAGTATAAATCAGAGGGAATCGCTTAAATGTCAGGTTTTTGATTTGTATAATATTTTCAATGAAAAATTTTAGTATCTGGATTTGTATGGCTCTTCTTTCAGATGCCTGGGCATGAAATGGCATGAGAGCATTCTCCAATGACTGATTAGGCACCACACACACTCATGTATGACTATGTAAAAACAGACACTTGTACAGGCAAGACTTGCCAGTAATGTCAAATAGACCTTTAAGCACTGGGTATAGTGCCTGTCCCTGAAGGGGAATACCTTATTTCATCTTCTTTCAAGTGGACAGAGGCTGAATCTGGACTTCTGGAGTTTATTGACTGTTCAGGGCCTTCACTGCCAGAGGAAGAATACTTGAGAAGTAGCTTCACCTTAGCTGGGATATTTTGGTGATTATCTATCATGACAACTAAGCTTGAAGGGTGCTACTGCCACTACACTCCTGTTTGCTGTTTATCCCTCTGCTGCTGCTGCTGCTAAATCACTTCAGTCATGTCTGACTCTGTGTGACCCCATAGACGGCAGCCCACCAGGCTCCCCTGTCCCTGGGATTCTCCAGGCAAGAACACTGGAGTGGGTTGCCATTTCCTTCTCCAATGCATGAAAGTGAAAAGTGAAAGGGAAGTCACTCAACTGTGTCCGACTCCTAGCGACCACATGGACTGCAGCCTACCAGGCTCCTCCATCCATGGAGTTTTCCAGGCAAGAGTACTAGAGTGGGGTGCCATTGCCTTCTCCGATTCCTCTGCTATAAGGCTGTATTTCATGACAGAGGCGGTAGATGGCCTTGCTGCTGCTGCTGCTGCTGCTAAGTCACTTCAGTCGTGTCTGACTCTGTGTGACCCCACAGACAGCAGCCCACAAGGCTCCCCCATCCCTGGGATTCTCCAGGCAAGAATACTGGAGTGGGTTACCATTTCTTTCTCCAATGCATGAAAGTGAAAAGTGAAAATGAAGTCGCTCAGTCGTGTCCGACTCTTAGCGACCCCATGGACTGCAGCCTTCCAGGCTCCTCCAACCATGGGATTTTCCAGGCAAGAGTTCTGGAGTGGGGTGCCATTGCCTTCTCTGGTAGATAGCCTTAACTTTCACTTAATACTGCCTTTTAATAGGCTATTCTGTCAGTCAGCCATTTTACTTTATATTTGTGCATATCATGAAATTTTGATAGGTGTGTACAAATTATGGTAGAACAACTTTAGTGATGCATTAACTAAAAGACAGTAAGAAATGTCAATGCAAGAGGGTGGACTGAACCGATGGTCAAAGTTTGAGTGGATATGGGGAATGTATTGACTACATGTGATTTCAGTGCACAGGCTGAAATTAGGGACAGTGAATAAGAATGATAAAAACTGAAACCAAGAAAATGGGAGGAGCCATCATACTGCCCAATATTAAGGTCTAAAAGTATCAAGAGGCTTTCTGATAGCTGTTGATACATCTGTGATATTGTTGAAAAAAAACAAGAGGAAGAGTTTTTAGGTGAGTATTTATTAGGTGCTAGAGAAGACTCTTGAGATTTCCTTGGAAAGCAAGGAAATCAAATCAGTTAATCCTATAGGATATCAACCCTGAATATTCATTGGAAGGACTGATGCTGAAGCTGAAGCTCCAGTACTTTGGCCACCTGATGCAAAGAGCCAGCTCACTGGAAAAGATCCTGATTCTAGGAAACATTGAGGGCAGGAAGAGAAGCAAGTAACAGGGGATGAGATGGTTGGATGGCATCACTGACTTACTGGACATGAGTTTGAGCAAACTCTGGGAGATGGTGAAGGACAAGGAATCCTGGCATGCTGCAGTCCATGGGGTCTCAAAGAGTCAGACAGGACTTAGTGACTGAACAACAACAGTAATTTATCAGAGAACCATTTTTACATTGCACTAAATAATGTCAGATATTTAACAGTAATGTTTCCTGTCATACTGACTATGATAGCTAGATATGTTAGCTAGGAAAAAAATAGAATGGAGAAAAAAACTGACAGTGAGTTGTTTTCTCATAAATACTCACTTTCAGATTAAGGGGTACATTTAAGAAAGTAACTTCTATTTCTGCCCTTCAAAGTCTATTTAGGTTAATTTAAAGCTACAAGTATTTCCTCAAACATGCTTAATCATTTGTTACCATTTTTATAAAAATGTTTTATTTTCAGAGAAATACATAGTGCTAAATTCTTTTCACTGAAACAATTTAATACCCTAGTTACAGCAAGTTTACAAGAAGAGCAAAACTTCTAAAAGCAAATAATAGCTATATCATAAGTAAAAACAGATTGTTATAAAATTTATTTTCTGAAAATTGCTTGTGTTCATAATTTTAAGAATTTCTTTTTTTTTTTTTGTGGTCCAAGAGCCCTTTGAGCATGTTTGTGAAATGAGAATTTATGATGCCTACTTGAGTGGCTGGTCATGAACAGAAAATGTGATAAAATAATATGTGTAAAATATGACCAGAGTGTCTAAAAAAAATCTACATGATTAACAGACGTTTATTTCCCTACCTTACCTCCACTATGGCACCTTCTCTCCACCTTACTATTCCAATCTGATTCTTATCTGGACCATTTGTGGTCAATATTCACAGCACATATTACTTGGTGAAATTCAAAATTCTTTGGTTATTTTCTATGTTTAATTGTATCAAGTATTTCTTTTCAAGCAAACTTGTACTTGTTTTATATCAAATAAATATTTTTAGGTTAAGTCCTATATCCTGAATCCCAGCACATCACACGTAGTTCTCCAAATATCAGATAAACCTTGCAAATTCTGCACTTCTGATCATTCTCTAAAATTCCATTAACAGCTTAATTGTTTTGGTATCTAAAGCATTTGAAGATATCTTATTTTTGATAGTATATTGAAGTTATCTGTATTCTCTGATTTAAAATATGACATTTTTCAGAATAAGAATCATGCATCCTTTAAAGTTATACTCTGATGCTTAACATAGAATCTGGCCTATGCAATAAGCAATTGTTGAATAGATGAGAAAGTTATATCATTAAATATTAACCAGACAGAGAAATCATGAGAGAAGCTTTGATTGATGTCCTGATAAATAGAGGATGGAATATAGGTACTCAACGCAGACCAAAGCTATAATATAGGATGCTGTACAATTTCCGAGAAATTAAGCTCAACTCCTCACATCTCCCAATCAGGAAGCATATCAGAATGAGAATGAGTGAGGGTATGATATTTAGGGCCAGTCATGGATGTGTTAAAATAAAATCAAGAAAATAATTTACAAATTTTTCTGTGATTCCTTCAGAGATATGCTTACAAAAGGAAATGATTATGAAGGAAATTTTCCTCTGTGAAGGTTAAATACATTACTATTTTTGTATGAAATATTATTTTTGTTTAAACACAAGTCATATTAAGATCACATTTCCTAGAAATTATTAGGCCTTCAACTTTGGCAGCTGTGCTACATTCTATTTTTGGAAACCTACCACAAATATTGAAGTACCTGAAAATCCTGAAGTAGAGGTAAGGCTTGGTAAATAGCTAACATGCATTTGTATGTTCTAATTATATTTCTATGTTCTACTTATAATCATCTCTTATCAATTTTAATCTTAAAGTTTAACTTTATATTTTCAATTAAACCTCTGGTTTTCTAAAACTCATCTGGGATACCATCTTCTAGAAGATTCTCAAACCTACTGAGAAAATAAGAATGTTGCTTAATTATACAGGGGTCCAAATTTTGCCTACATGGGAGGGAGAATGGGGAATTAATTACTTCCCCCAAATTAGGAGAACATGCTGACAATGTGAGATGATTTTAGTGCGTAAGTATATACTCTCAAGGTAGATGTTGTCTATGTGGCCATTACATTTTTTCTTGTACTAGAAGGGGAGAGTTAAAACAGAATATATGGTTTACTATAATGGCATCCGGCCCCATCACTTCATGGGAAATAGATGGGGAAACAGTGGAAACAGTGTCAGACTTAATTTTGGGGGGCTCCAAAATCACTGCAGTTGGTGACTGCAGCCATGAAATTAAAAGACGCTTACTCCTTGGAAGAAAAGTTATGTCCAACCTAGATAGCATTTTCAAAAGCAGAGACATTACTTTGCTGACTAAGGTCCGTCTAGTCAAGGCTCTGTTTTTTCCTGTGGTATGGATGTGAGAGTTGGACTGTGAAGAAGGCTGAGCGCCGAAGAATTGATGCTTTTGAACGGTGGTGTTGGAGAAGACTCCTGAGAGTCCCTTGGACTGCAAGGAGATCCAACCAGTCCATTCTGAAGGAGATCAGCCCTGGGATTTCTTTGGAAGGAATGATGCTGAAGCTGAAACTCCAGTACTTTGGCCACCTCATGCGAAGAGTTGACTCATTGGAAAATACTCTGATGCTGGGAGGGTTTGGGGGCAGGAGGAGAAGGGGACGACCGAGGATGAGATGGCTGGATGGCATCACTGACTCGATGGACATGAGTCTGAGTGAATTCAGGGAGTTGGTGATGGACAGGGAGGCCTGGCTGCTGCGATTCGTGAAGTCGCAAAGAATTGGACACGACTGAGCGACTGAACTGAACTGATAATGTCATCTATTCCAGACTGCTGCTGCTGCTGCTGCTAAGTCACTTCAGTCGTGTCTGACTCTGTGTGACCCCATAGATGGCAGCCCAGCAGGCTCCCCTGTCCCTGGGATTCTCCAGGCAAGAACACGAGTGGGTTGCCATTTCCTTCTCCAATGCATGAAAGTGAAAAGTGAAAGTGAAGTCACTCAGTCGTGTCCAACTCTTCGCAACCCCATGGACACTACTAAATTTAATTCCTTTTGTGCTCACATGCTCAGTCATGTCGATGCTTTGCGACCCCATGGGCTATAGCCCATCAGGCTCCTCTGTCCCTGGGATTCTCCGGGCAAGAATACTGGAGTGGGTTGCCATTTCCTTCTCAAGGTGATTTTCCCAACGCAGGGATGAAACCTAGGTCTCTTCTGTCTCCTGCATTGGCAGGCAGATTCTTTACCGCTAGCGCCACCTGGGAAGCCCTTAATTCCTTTTAATGGTGTTAGGATAAGGGACTTCCTTGATGGCTCAGCAGTAAAGAATCTGCCTGCTTCTGCAGAAGACTCTGGTTTGATCCCTGGAGGAGGAAATAGCTACCCACACCAGTATTCTTACCTGAAAAAAATCTGCTGACAGAAATGCCTGGTGGGCTACCGTCTACTGGGTGGCAAAGAGTCGAACATGACTGAGAGACTGGGCATGCGCACAAGTCAGGATAAGTTGCTACTGCTAAGTCTCTTCAGTCGTGTCCGACTCTGTGCAACCCCATAGACAGCAACCCATCAGGCTCCCCCGTCCCTGGGATTCTCCAGGCAAGAACTCTGGAGTGGGTCAGGATAAGTTGCGCAAAGCTAAAAACAAATCTCTAATTTCAGCAGCCCAAGATGTTAAAGATCCATTCCTCTATCACACTATGTATCTGTTGTGGTGAATTAGGGTCAACCTTCTGCTTTGACTTCACTAAATGACTGAACCTTGACAGAGAAGTCACAATCTGGAAGTCACAAATTCTCACTTTTGGCAAACTCTCACTATGCTTCTGCTCAGAAGTGACACATGTCACTTCCACACTCGTTTCTGTGTGAAAGTGAGTCACACCCACATAAACATCAAGGAAACAGGGAAACACAATTCCTTCTTGACACAAAAGTCAAAAAGGGCTACATATGACTGCGTAGTAGCAGTGTTATCATATTAGTATTTATAAGACTAACTGCCAAATTCAAAAGAATTACCTAAAATAAAATACTGGATTTATTTAAAAATAAGTAAAACAAACAAAAGGGTGAAAAGAAGATTGAAGATTGCAGCTAGTCTATTCTGTGGTAGCTAGGAAGAATGGAGTTCAAATCTTAGAATGACAGCAGTAATAATTGTATTACACATCATCAGAACATTTTTCAAAAAAATATAATGTTATAGCATAGCAAAATATTCTTGTAAATTTTCTCTCTAAGATAAGGCATTCTGATAAGGTGCTTTTGTCTTTCCTCATAAAATCTTTTCAAATATCCCACTGAGAAACACATTTGCTATTTTGTACAAGTCTTTTCAAAACCTTAAAGTCTAAATTCATTAATAGGTGGAATGGAGATGGTGGAGAATCAGATGTAGTCCACAAAATCATTTAAATATTTTACCTTAAAAAATATTGCAGTTGTACTGACATTTTATAGCTCTTATTTACTCTATGGAAAGTGGCATAAATAGATCTTTGGCAAAGCGCAGTTTCTGCTACATAGTACTTGAGTTATTTGAGAAGGATGAAAGAGATGTTATATGAATGTAGCTACCCTTATATTATTAATGACAAGAAAAAATAATATAAAAGCCAAAGAATTCCTAACTTAGTTTTAGTTTGATGAAGCAGAGTCACTAAAATTTATTTCTGTAACAGCATAGAATGCAGTCTAATTTATATGGGGAAGAATTCCCTTTTGTTGGAGTTTTGAACTTTTAGAAACAATACCCATGGTGTTAATTTAGGCAAACAGCACATCCCAAGCCTGAACTGGGACCCAGGTTTGACATATATTCTGAGGAAAGATTGCCACCTACTGGAGTGCCAACACCACTCCCTTAGGTCTTAGAGTATACGTAAATACAGCGTCTTTAAAATTGTAGACTTTAAAACCAAAACCCCAGTTTGTCTATAAAACCTTTCCACAGTCATTTCAAGAAAGGCATCTAGATATGAAATTATTTTAGTCATCCTCCAAAGAGAGCTAAATATGAGCAGTCAACCCTTGGCTGCCACTACTCCGTATTCTGGGGTCACTCTCACAAGCTGGTTGAGGTGCAATAGAGGAGATTCAATTTTCTAAACTGTCAAGTGGGTACCAGCTAGGTTTCCCATCTTGATCAATCCAACTTTCACATTGGATTTGTAGTAGAAAATGATTCTAAAAAGAGAAAATAAACGCAGTATTTTTAAATATGTATCTGGCTTCTTGGAGCAGTTCTTATCTTTATAAACTTTTCATCTTTAAATTATTTCGTGAACTACATATTACAAGTACGTGGTTTAGAAGAAGAATAATGAAATTTAATATGTATTCATATGAGCAGCAGAACTGTTGGTGATTTCTCTGGAAAAATGGCAAGCAACTGAAATTATATTCTTCATTCAGTTGTTACCCTGTGGCCTTTTGTAATATAAGCAAGATACTTCAGTTCTGTCTTTTGAGTGTTGGTGAAAGAAGGGTGATTTTAAGCCTACTTACAATGCTGCTGTCAGCTTTAAAGGTAAACATATTTTAACTATTAGTGAGTTAATATAGCTTGATGGCATTTTAGTAATCACTATAAGAAAAGACAAAGAGAAGATTTAAGGGTACCAAGCCACAGAATGAGCAAGGCTGCCAACAAGAGGAGAAGGTCTAGAATAAGAGCTCAATGAAAGAGAAAGGAAAATGGGAAGTAAAAGATTAAGGATAATGATTAGGAATGAGAATAAAAAGCTGAGATGCCAGAAATAATAATATAGTTGTGTCTATGTAGAGAAATGTCTAGGCGGAAGGCAATGTGATAAAGAAGTAACAAAAGAGCAAAATCAAGACTTTGGAATTACACAGACCTGGGTTCATTAACACTGTGACTTGGGAGGGTCTTTAACTTTGCTAAGGATGACTTTCCCACAAACTAACAACTTCCTCTTAATTTTTAAAATTAAAATAGGTAATACATATAAAATGCTTAGGATCCTAAAACACACACAATATTTTAAATTTCACTGTTCCTTTGAGAGGTTAAAAGATAAGTAGAAAATTAATGAAGACTTTTGGCCATGGTAGACACACAAACACACAAAGGAGGAGAGGCAATAAAAGAAAATTTAAGAATTGGGAGCTGAAAGGGAAAGAATTGAAATTGCAACAGTAACAGGAAACGTAAGACCTTGATCAGAAAATTGTTGCTGTAATAAGAACAGTACTGGCTCAATGTGATACCTGCATTCTGAACACAAAGCAAAATATACTGGCAAACTATGCTTGTGCTGGCCAAAATACACTAAATAACAGATTTAGCTATCCCCATAATTTCTTTTCTGTATCAATGTCATTTCTAATTTTAATCTGCAAATTTTTCCTTCACTCCTCTTTGAGCTGAATTTCCATTTTTTGATAGCTTTCTGGACATTTCTGTTTGAAATCTTATTCATGTCTAAAAATCAAAATTGCCATAATGGAATCTTAATATCTTCATTATATAACTTCACCTTCCCCTAGTGACTTTTTTCCTTTATTAATAACATCACTGTTCTCCTAGGACAGAGCTTATAGTACTTAGATCAGTACTTCAATTTTTTTCTTTGTTTTTTACCAACCCCTCCAATGTCACATGGTGTTTGTGGGTGGGATGGTGGTGTTACAATGAAAATAAGAATGTATACATTTTTTTTTTTTTAGAATTTGTATAGCGCATCTTCCCTGGTGGCTCAGACAGTAAAGAATCTGTCTGCAATGCCAGACACCCGGCTTTGATGCCTGGGTTGGGAAGATCCCCTGGTGAAGGAAATGGCTACCCTCTCCAGCATTCCTGCCTAGTGAATCCCAGAGACAGAAGAGCCTGGTGGGCTACAGTCTGTGGGATCGCAAAGAGTCAGACATGACTGGGTAGCAACATATACATAACATTACTTAATTTTTACCTAAAGATTCTTCAGCTAAATCTACCTCCTTATTTCAATTATTGCCACTATTATCTTAGCAAATATCTTTCCCATTTCTTGCCTGGATTCAAGAGGCAGTGTCTAACATGCCTTAAGTAGTCTACAGTGTTCAAGGGGAAATCTTCTTTTATATATTATAGGAATATATATATTCCTGGCTGTTTATCTTCCAAGATGACTCTGTACATGTCTTATCCTCTGCCTATAAATAGCCCAGGTATATCTTTAGACCCTGAACCAATGAGAGCTTCTCATTGATTCCTCACGAAATGAAAGACTGGCTGACCTAGAAGGTGCCAGGTCCCAGTCTCTCAGGATACCAGAACATCACTAGAATAAATTGGAGCTATTTCTAACCAAAAAAGGATGGTAGTGGGTTAGTCTGACTCTTGCTACCCCATAGACTGTAGCCTGCCAGGCTCCTCTGTCCATGGGATTCTCCTGGCAAGAATACTGTAGTGGACTACACCTGTACATATATCTTCAATTGTACACAGTGATTTAAATTTTAGTCTCTTTGAGGTCATTCAATTATTACTTTGACACCAAATGCTTATAGTGTAGCTCTGCTTATCTGACATTGCTGCTGCTGCTGCTGCTAAGTCGCTTCAGTCATGTCCGACTCTGTGTGACCCCATAGACAGCAGCCCACAGTGGTGTATTTTATCATCAAAAATTTCAGCCTTTGCCCAGGAGTTGTCTAATTCAGGTTGTGTATATGCTTGCTCACTCAGTCATGTCTGACTCTTTGCAACCCCACGGACTGCAGCCTGCCAGGCTCCTCTATCCATACAATTTACCAGGCAAGAATACTGGAGTGGATTCCCATGATCTCCTCAGGGGAATCTTCCCATCCCAGGGATTGAATCTGTGTCTTCTGCATCTCTCGCACTGCCAGGCAGACTCTTTATCACTGAGCCACCTGGAAAGCTCCTAATTCAGAAAAAGAATTTAAAAAATAAGAAATAAAAAGATAATAGAAGCCATAAAGAATCAGTAAAATTTTTGTTTATCCTCCTTCCAGAACAGTGAATCTTCACTGGTCAGTGGAAGACCTTGGTAAGTGAATTTATTTATAATATTTATTGACAGAAGATATTGCCCACATTCACTAAATAAATACTGAATAAATAATAAAATATTTTTGAAACACCTCAGCTTAGCTCGTTCAGGCCTTCAAATGCTTACTTTCTCCATATTTATGTCCCTTATCATACTTACTGTCTTGTTTCATAGAATTGAACACAGATTTATCTTCTCTAAATGCTAGGAAGACAGACTTTTATCTAACACTGTGCAAGATCAGAAATATGAACAGTTTTGAGAATTGGAAGTGAAGAACCATGCCCTCCATTTTAGACTCCAGATACAGCCTAGTAAAGATTGGCATTTTGTCTTATGCTTTACATAGGTGATGTAGTGGAAATGAGTTATGAAGGCTTAAAAAAATACAACTGTCTTGAATTTTAGGCTATTACAAGTAATGGCACGAAATACACAGAATTTCATGCACACACACACACACACACACACACACTACATAAGAGATTTTAAGGTAGAAATGATCTGTTTATCCAATAAGGACTATTGTGTTCATAAATGCAAGTGTTAAAAAACAAATATACCTACAAAGCAGATGTGCAAGTTTTTTTTTTCTTTTTTAGTTTTTTCCGCCTGAATTTTAGATTTATAAAAACTATGTCTCAGCTGCTACCTTTCAACAGTTTTACTCTGAGGCAATAAATAATTCAATGTGCTAATTTGACAGATGACTCTCCAGGAGCCTCCTACCATTACTAGCATCATTAGGCCATAATATGCGTGACGAGGATGGGCCATTCAGCAAATGTCCTTCACTTGTTTACCCCTAAAGAGCTGTACTCTGCACAATTAACTAATGAAGCATTATGGACCTTATTTTTCCCCTTCCCTCCTATTTCAATATATCAGTGCAGAGAGTCCGAGGGAAAATATATTCTGTTTCCTTTTACTAAATAAGTATTTATGCGGTGGTTAAGACTTCACTGTAGCTCCCAAATGAATAAGGGGAAAATAATAAGATGGTCAAAATGGATTATCATCATCATTATTGTTATTATTACTTCCTTTCTCTTCCATGGTCTGTAAAGAAAATGTAAAAGCAATTTGGTGCTGAATTGCCAAAAACAAAAAAAAATCAGTGTACAAATCATCTGCTTAACATTTGCTGGTTATCAAGAACTTATTTGAGTTTAAACTTTAATCCTACTTTAAAAAAATATTAAAATAGTACTGTGAATATTCTAGTTAGGTTTTGTGTGTATGTGAATATACCCTTACTGTTCAAATCAACAAAGCACATGTCTACAGATGTTCAGATGAAGTCACCAAGTCTGTCTAAATAGTTCCATCCCACAGAAAAGAAATATCAGCTTACTTGCCTATTGTTATTGTTTCACTAAATAATTGACTGCCAGAATATTTTGTTTTTGGGAAAAGAAAAGATGGCCTAAGGTCGAAATGCTTTTAGGGATCTCTTTCTTGCATTGTATTCTTAGTTAATAAACTGTTGCATCCTTTACCATTCCTGGCACTGGTTTGTGGCTTAGAGTGTAGAAAGTAAACATTGAAAGTAAAGTAAAAAGCATCTTACTGGAAGAAAAGTGGGAGGGGTCTAGGAGTAAAGCAGGTGCATTTTCCCTTTGCAGTCATCCAGAACCACAGTGATATTGATGTTATTTTCCAAGAGAAATAGTCACATTTTCCTAGACATGAAACTATTTTTCCCCAGTTGACAACTCATGTCCAAAAACAATTATAATGTTCCTCTTTGCACAAATAAAATAATAAACATTATGACATGAATCATAGTAAAATGGCTATAATTTATTAAGAGCCAGTTCAGTCTAAGCCCTTTACACTTATTGCATGTGTGAAGCAAATATGAAACAGTGGTGTGAAGGGCTTGTTGGTTCCTCTACGAACCTCAAGGTTACAGAAAATATTTATATTAAAAAAGAAAGAGAACCCTTAAATGTCAAGAGTTCTGCAGATAAATTCTAGAAGATTATCAATGTCATGTCATATTTACAGGTTTCAAAATTACCTGATAATATGTCATATTCCACTATTCGACTTGAACAATTTAATCAATTTTACTTTCAGTAGGATAAATGCTAAAGATGTTAACTCAATAATGAGTAAATTTAGTGGAAAAAATATTTCACTTTTCTCAATGTAAATATTCCCAGTAACCTTACTATAGCCTTTTGATAAATTATAGATGCAATGAAAGTCTGACATATTTCTGATATTTTGTATGTAGTAAATTGGATATCGTTAAAATTTTCTCTTTTCTATACACATGTAAAAACAGCAAGTAAAACTTATCTTTCAAGTTGAAGTTAAAATGGAAAAGACTACTTGTATGCCAAAGAAAACCATGATTTTCTTGCTTTTTGTATCAGGGAGAAAGCAATGTATCATCATTAGGATGGTGATATGTATCATCATTATGAAACATATCCCATCCATACAAATTTGAGGAACATTAGTAAAAAGTAGGAACATTTCCAATTGCTAGTAATGGAGGAATTTCACAACACTGAATATATTTGGTGCAAAATTTCTTTAGAAACCATCCCCCAAAATTCACATTTCTATACAAATGCTCTTCCTTTCCATACAAGGTTTGTTAATTTTGGTGGAAAATTATTTCACTATTTGAAATATACACTGAATATTGTCTAATACGTGAATAATCTATAATTTAACCCAGATATTCTATTAAACGGAAAATAGACCAAAATAGGGAACACCTTGTAGAATAATTAAGTGCTTTATAAACATGGAAGTGAAAAACTTCATTTTAAATGGTTAATCATTTATCCACAAGAGCTGTCTCTTATACACATCTGGTGAAGGAAATGGCTACCCTCTCCAGCATTCCTGCCTAGTGAATCCCAGAGACAGAAGAGCCTGGTGGGCTACAGTCTGTGGGATCGCAAAGAGTCAGACATGACTGGGTAGCAACATATACATAACATTACTTAATTTTTACCTAAAGATTCTTCAGCTAAATCTACCTCCTTATTTCAATTATTGCCACTATTATCTTAGCAAATATCTTTCCCATTTCTTGCCTGGATTCAAGAGGCAGTGTCTAACATGCCTTAAGTAGTCTACAGTGTTCAAGGGGAAATCTTCTTTTATATATTATAGGAATATATATATTCCTGGCTGTTTATCTTCCAAGATGACTCTGTACATGTCTTATCCTCTGCCTATAAATAGCCCAGGTATATCTTTAGACCCTGAACCAATGAGAGCTTCTCATTGATTCCTCACGAAATGAAAGACTGGCTGACCTAGAAGGTGCCAGGTCCCAGTCTCTCAGGATACCAGAACATCACTAGAATAAATTGGAGCTATTTCTAACCAAAAAAGGATGGTAGTGGGTTAGTCTGACTCTTGCAAATTTGTCTATAATCAACAGATTTTAACCAAAATTATCACAAATTTTATTTAAGATGTCTAATGAAATAAGTAATCCAGCTTTTTGCAAGAAAAAAAAACTACATGTGGTGCTTTTCTAAATCTTTGTTCATTCTGATGTAGTAATTTCTTTTTTCTAGTGTGACTTTGCTAAAAATTCAATAATGTACTGTTAAAAAAAATCATAGCTATACTAAATACATCCCAGAGCACACTCCCATAGATATGCCACTTAACTGCAGGCTCACAGTTCATCGGAGACATTTCTGTTTATTTTGCTATCTTTTGTTAAAGAAATCTACAGTAACAATGATGACCAGACAAAGGGAGGGGAAAAAAGCCATTCATCCATTCATAGGTAATTGAATTCCCTCATATTTCATAAACAGACTACCTATCTGTAGGGTTTGTTTTATTTGAATAACTTTCTTTAAAATGCTTTTCCTTATAAGATGGGGAATTACAATAATGCTTAAGAACTCAAGGTCAAAACATTTTTAAGTTAGTTTATTTGATGGATGCATTGTCATGAGAGAAGGCACCCCTCCTTTCTCTCTCCCCTCTCTCCCACAAATTGCCTTTGGACTGGATGTTTATTGCCCAATGTAAAGAACAAAACAGGGAGGTAATTAAGCCTAGAATTGCCTGCTGGTGCTTATGACAGTCAAACCACCAACCTAGGACTAGGAGTCCTCCCAAATCTGCAAAGAAGGAGCCTTGGTTCAGGAACAAAGCTAAGCAGCAAGACATCATTACTGTTAATTACCTGATAAACAAAGAAGACTTGGTGTCAGTGGCCAAACACCAAACTCAGGGCGGCAGCTGATGCTGTAAAAGACAGTTGGCCTGACTTTGTCCTGTTGAGCATTGTGCTGTGAGATGATCTACCTCCATAAAGAGCTCAAGTAATTAGACTCCAACCACTGTGTTTATCCATGCTGTACCCTGTATAGTGCCCTAAAAACAACAAACAACCTGTCCTCTGGAGACAGGTGGCATCTGCTAAACATCAAATAGGAAAAAAAAAAGACATGGTTTTTAAATGGTAGTTCATTAATTTATAAGCCAAAGGACAATGTACATAAAGATAGGTGAGACATATGAAGATAGGTGAGAAATACAAAAATTTGAAAGCACATTGATGTTTATAGCTTCCTTAATAAATAAATAAGAGTTAAAGCATAAGATCTATTTCATTGGCCTTTGTGATCTACCTTGAGATGTAAGAAGCACACAAGAAGTATTTTAACAAGAATATTATATATATATAGTGTATATATACACAGATATGTACATATAGGTATTACTATGCATTTGTTGTTTTGTTTTAATCTTTTTCATTCCCATTGTCATTGATTATATATGAAACTCAACTAAGAAAACAGGTAAATAAGAGGGCAGACAAAATAAAGTTTAGACAAGACTCCACTATAGAAGACTTATCTATGTCCATAAAACCAAAGAACATATAGCTGATTGAGTGGATCTGAGTATAAAACAGAGGGTGATGTAGAATTAATGATATCCTTAGATAGACCTAGTTTGCTCCTTGTCAGCTGGCTAGGCTTAGGTGAGTTAGACTTCTCAAATTTGTTTTATTCATATGGAAATAAATTTAATAAGTTAACAACACATTTTTATCAGCATAATTGCAAGGACTAACAGCCACAGTGTGTGTATATATATATATATATATATATATATGTTGCTGCTGCTGCTAAGTCGCTTCAGTCGTGTCCGACTCTGTGCGACCCCATAGACGGCAGCCCACCAGGCAATGAAAGTGAAAAGTGAAAGTGAAGTCGCTCAGTCGTATCCGACTCTTAGCGACTCCATGGACTGCAGCCCACCAGGCTCCTCTGTCCATGGGATTTTCCAGGCAAAAGTACTAGAGTGGGGTGCCATTGCCTTCTCCAGTTATATATATATATATATATATATATATATATATATACACAAGCATATACATATGCTTAGCATGGTACTTGATACATAGCAGGCTCTCAGGCAATAGTGGTTCCAGTAGCTGACTTGGACTAAATTACTTTCGAAAGTGTTAGTCGTTCAGTCCTGTCTGCTTCTTTGCTACCCCATGGCCTGTAGCCCACTAGGCTCCCCTGTCCGTGGCATTTTCCAAACAAGAATACTGGAATGGGTGCCACTTCCTTCTCCAGGGTATCTTCCTGACCTAGGGATCGAACCTGGGTCTCCTGCTTTGCAGGTGGATTGTTTACTGTCCCAACCACCAGGGAAGCCCAATTTCTTTTGAGGCAACCAGGTATTTAAGACATTAAGAATCTTAGAGTGGGCTTAATCATAGCTGACTTGGTAAATATGTGCAGACAACTCTTAACACTATCCTCTAGTAGAAACCCTGTTAGCTAAGGTAAGAATAGAGAAAAGCTCTGAATCTCAGAATCTTCACTACTCCAGACATTCCTCACACACTTTAAGATAATGGGATGGTTAAAAGCACTGAATTTTAAGTCAGAATGACCTGGGTTCATATCCAAGCTTTGTGCTAGCTAACTCTGTGTGCTTGGTTAAGTAACTTGAACTTTTTATTCATATCCTCATCTAAAAAATAAGGTGTGTAGGGATGTATAGGATAACTTCAGAACGTGAACTACCTAAGTTTGAATCACAAATCCACCATTTACTTATTTATTAATACTTCAATACGGTTGTTGTGTGGATTTATGAGTTATTTATGAGTATAGGAGTCGGACACGACTGAGTGACTTCACTTTTCACTTTCATGCACTGGAGAAAGAAATAGTAACCCACTCCAGTGTTTTTGCCTGGAGAATCCCAGGGATGGGGGAGCCTGGTGGGCTGCCGTCTGTAGGGTCACACAGAGTTGGACACGACTGGAGTGACTTAGTAGCAGCAGCAGTCCTTATAATTCGGAGAAGGCAATGGGACCCTAGTCCAGCACTCTTGCCTGGAAAATCCCATGATTGGAAGAGCCTGGAAGGCTGCAGTCCATGGGGTCGCTAAGAGTCGGACACGAGTGAGCGACTTCACTTTCACTTTTCACTTTCATGCATTGGAGAAGGAAATGGCAACCCACTCCAGTGTTCTTGCCTGGAGAATCCCAGGGACGGGGGAGCCTGGTGGGCTGCCGTCTATGGGGTCGCACAGAGTCGGACACGACTGAAGCGACTTAGCAGCAGCAGCAGCAGCAGCCCTTATAATAGTGACTGTGTTATGATTTGTTCTTATTACCGGCTACTTAGGGACTTTTGAGATCCTCTCAAGTTGAGGCTTTACATGCCTGTGGATTTAAATGTTGTTTTTAATAATCACTACCTGCACATAATACGGTGCTTCCCTGGTGGCTCAAACAGTAAAAAATTCGCTTGCAATGCAGAAGACACGTGTTTGATCCCTGGGTTAGGAAGCTACCCTAGAGAAGGAAATAGCAACCCATTCCAGTATTCTTGCCTGGGAAACCCCATGGACAGAGGAGCCTGGTGGTTACAGTCCATGGGGTCGCAAAGAATCAGATGATACTTAACAACTAAACAACAACAAACCCACAATACCATGATTATGCTCCAAATGCTCTGCATCTCCTCATGATTTTCTGAGAGACATTAGATGTACCTTCACATTTGCTTATAAGACAATCAGTCCCCAGGATGACCCCTGCAATTGCCACATGACACTTTCCATGTATTTCCCTTCCTTCTTAGGTTTACTTTATTTCACATAAAGTAATTAGCAAACCTACCTGAAAGGGACTCTCAACTGTTACTGCTCTTCTAAGATCCCAAGTGGCACTCAATGTCACTGAAGTTTTAGTGGATTCCCTACGGACATGGACACAAAGGGTACTTTTGCAATTCTCATTCATACTTTGTCACCTGGGCACAAAACACTCCTCATGATCCCAAATTCTCTCCTAACTCCTGTTTCCCTAGGTCTCCAACTCCAACCCATAGTCTGAAGGAAGTCAAAATGAAAGTCATCCTTTTCATTGTTATGGTCTCTCTTCTAATACATGCCAGAGCTGTAATGACATTGTACTTAAATAGCTGCTTGAAAACAAAAATTAATGCAAATTACATGCCCCTTCATGTAGAGCCACAGAATCTATTTCTTTAATTTCATGAATACTAATTTTATAGAATTTGCATGCCTGACATCTCTAGGACTGATCTTCTCTGAATGAGCAGGGACCACTGATTGTAAAATGCTGCTCTTCCATTATAAAGACAAATTTCTGACTTGTCTTTTATGATAAAAAGATTAGTCTGACACAGTACTTTATTCACTATTATAGTTTTGTATAGTGAACTTTTCTGAGTTTTTTATGGCTGTCAATAATTTACATAAATAACTAGAGTATTGAAGTGCACATATTGCAGTTTTAGGTAATGAAAGCAAGCATTACATTTAGCTTCGTAAGTAAGCATCCTCGATAAAATCCACCAAGAAATAATAATTACACATATAAAGTGCTTTATACTTTTATATATATTAGCTCATATAATCCTAAATTCAAAGACAGCAATTCTTCAAATTTGAATTCCAAATTATATGTATTCTGAAATCATCTTAATCATTTGCTTAAGAACAATTATAATATTTAATAATTTTGTCTAAAATACCTAAGATTTTTATCAGAAACTCCTGTCCACTATTGAAAGAAAGCCTTTGTATATAGATTCAATCATCCTTTTGTTTTTGTCATGTAGGTTAAAACCTTTGTCATAGAAAGACATGATATTTCAATGAAATATACCAAAGAATATTGATAACACGTTGGAAACATAGACGAAAATGGTCATTATATTAGCATTTATATACAGTGGTATGTCATATAAATGACCTAAATATACTGTCTTAAAATGGTGAAAGTAAAGCTGCTGTTCAAATAATATAAGTAAATTTTAGAGTATTAATGAAAGACTATAAATATTACTAAGGTTCAGAGATGTTTAAAATACAGGGGGGTTGGACTATGGAGAACACTGTGGAGATTCCTTAAAAAACTGGGAATAGAACTGCTATGCAACCCAGCAATCCCACTGCTGGGCATACACACTGAGGAAAACAGAACTGAAAGAGACACGTGTACCTCAGTGTTCATCACAGCACTGTTTACAATAGCCAGAACATGGAAGCAACCTAGATGCCCATCAGCAAATGAATGGATAAGAAAACTGTGGTACATATACACATTGGACTATTACTCAGCCATTAAAAAGAATACATTTGAATCAGTTCTAATGAGCTGGATGAAACTGGAGCCTATTATACAGAACAAAGTAAATCAGAAAGAAAAACACCAATACAGTATATTAATGCATACATATGGAATTTAGAAAGATGGTAATGATGACCGTATATGCCAGACAGTGAAAGAGACACAGATATAAAGAACAGACTTTTAGACTCTGTGGGAAAAGGCGAGAGTGGGATGATTTGAGAGAATAGCATTGAAACATGTATATTTGGTCTCTATTACATATTACATATGTGAAATAGATCCCTAGTTCAGGTTTGATGCCTGAGACAGGGTGCTCAGGGCTGGTGCACTGGGATAACCCTGAGGTATGGGATGGGGAGGGAGATGGGAGGGAAGTTCAGGATGGGGAATACATGTACACCCATGGCTGATTCATGTGAATGTATGGCAAAACCCACCACAATATTGTAAAGCAATTAGCCTTTAATTAAAAAAAAAAAGAAAAGATACAGGCTTGGAAAAAAACAGTGGAAACTTGCAAGGCTTGCAAAGCCAGGCAATAAGATTGAGGCATTTGATTATTTTTAATTAAATAATTAATATATATTTAAAATTGGAGGATAACTGCTTTACAAAGTTGTGTTAGTTCCTGCTATACAACAAGGTGCATGAACCATTAGCATACATATATCCCCTCCCTCTTGAGTATCCTTCCCACCCCCTCCATCCCATCCCTCTAGAGGATCTTCACAGAGTTCCAAGGCATTTAATTCTAAACCTTCAGACAACTTGAGAAATGCTCCAGCAAGACAAAGATAATGAATACACCTTCTCTGAT
Organism: Cephalophus harveyi; assembly: GCA_006410635.1. Taxonomy (NCBI): domain Eukaryota; kingdom Metazoa; phylum Chordata; class Mammalia; order Artiodactyla; family Bovidae; genus Cephalophus; species Cephalophus harveyi. The sequence goes on from SJYT01031701.1 coordinate 82,200, forward strand.
TCCTCATGTCACTTCCACAAGGTTTTCATTAACGGAATGGCAAAGTTATTGCCATTTTTCTTTGTTTTTCTTGCTATGTAGTTTATTATCCTTCTCCAAAATCCACTCTTTCTTTAAAGACAGTTTTATAACTTTTATGATAATAAAGTGCTCTGAACTTGTGAAAAAGAAGCTGTCTTCTTTATAAACACTGGTATTATGCCAACCCTTATGCAGAAACTTGGGAGATATGGTTTCAACCATCAAACCAAAGCTGTAGTTTAAAATTAATCATTTGTAAGGATTATCATGCAAAATTTAATTGTCCTAAATGTGAACAATTTCAATATTTTTATTAACCTCATGCATGCACTCAAGAGAGCAGACGATATTTGTGTTAAGCAAGTTGTTTATGCTGAGTCATCAAATATTTACTGCTTGCTTTGTTTTGGGTCTCACTCTATTTATGTTAAATGACCTTTAGTCTCTAGTCTAAAGCAATAAAGTGAATGCTTCCTGTTTTATTGATTAGCAAAAGCCTATTTTCACACTAATAAAATGAGAAACCCAGTTTAATAAAATACTTTTTTCTACTAGTGGCCCTAGGTGAACTGGAGACTTGAACACGTTGGCAGAGGTCAACTGAGAGGGCAGAGGTCAGATCTGCGGTAAATCAGCTTCCAGGAACAAATCACTGGACACTATAAAAATCAAAAGTGGTTCTTTAAGAGACCAGCTTGACCCTCCTTAACCAGAAAATAACATCTGACCTGGCAGGGAAATTTATCACAACATTTCAATTAAAACTTGGCAGGCACACTGGCAACACACGATTCTTCTACAGTTGGCCTAGTTATAGGAAAAACAGCAAAAAAGGAGAGGAATAGATATTCTTTCTTCCTATTAATAACAGATATGATCTGTACAATAGCATGAAGTTTTCTGGAGACTAACATACTAAGTGTGGACAACACACAACTTTTCATCAATTATTTTCTGTTCAGTTCTTTCAAATGTCTGTTTCCCAGTGATATTAAAAAACAGCCTGCCAATATTTTCAGTTAAACAATAACTTGTTCAGAATTAGCAGATATTCAGAATTTGGCAGGCCATACAAAACATTCTTTGTTATCTTTATTTTTTATTTACTTTTTCAATCACTCAAGTATTTATATTCTAGATTTCAAATCAATTTGATCATATGGTTTTCCTCCCATCTCTACCAAAGAAAAGTACACCAGAAATCAAGAGAAAAATGTAATTTATACATGCCCATCTTCTTCCCAGGTGGCAATAGTGGTAAAGAACCTGCCTACTAATCAGGTTCGATACCTGGGTCAGGAAGATCCCTTGGGGAGAGCAAGGCTATCCACTCCAGAATTCTTGCCTGGAGAATTCCATGGACAAAAGAGCCTGGCCGACCATGGTCCATAGGGTCACAAAGAGCTGGACACAACTGAAGTGACTTAGTACATCCTTTGGATGCAATAACTGTGATCTTTCATCTACCATAAGAGACAACACTTGAAGATGAGTTTTTAATCTAAGTTACAGACATTTTCTCACCAAGTTTTACAGTGGAAGTAGTACTCGGAAAATAAGCACAGCTTGACTCAAATGACATCACATTTTTGGCAACAAGCTTTCTCTACAGAGATTAAAAAAAAAAAAGCTTAAGTTAGATAAAAAGTTATTAATTCCTTGAACTATTTACTTTCACCTGTGGTTCCTGTGTATAATAAAAGAAATTTCTCCTTTGTTAATATTAACTATGTGATCCATCAATGGTATAGTATTATAAAATGAGGTGGCAGAAATAGATACTTAAAAAAAATCTCTTCTAGCTACCAATACTTTTAATCTCTAGATAGTTGAATATAAAATATTAATGTAATACAGATAAGTTGTAAAATCAGGATACAGCTTAGGGTGTTCTGACTTCTAAGCTATAGAAACATTTGGGTTTATCAGTCTTGGTGAGACTTCAGAAAGAAGGCACTATACACAAGCTGCCTTACTTAATGCAGCCAACAAATACTAAAATCAAAAAGAAAGCAGTGCTATTCCAGCTGAGTTAATGAGGCAAAATTAGAGGCAAGTAGGTATATGACCAGAGAAGGCAATGGCAACCCACTCCAGTGTTCTTGCCTGGAGAATCCCAGGGACGGGGGAGCCTGGTGGGCTGCCATCTATGGGGTAGCAGAGTCGGACACGACTGAAGCGACTTAGCAGCAGCAGCAGCAGGAGATATATGACAGTATATTTATGATTATATCAACAGATATATATATAGATGTTTATCCATATATTTAAAATTATTTTATTCATCTAATGTTGATGATATTAAACTTCTAAAATATATAAATGCTGATGATAAAATATACAAACATTGTACTTTATTCAGTTAATGACCATATAACAGATGTCAGTTTTTGTGTTAACATTTTTATTTTCAATCAAATTGGGATTTACTATTATTTTATTCATATTTGTGTAAAGACCTGAGATGGAGTGATTACATGAAGGAAGGCCAAACAACTCATTCAACACATTGTACAAAAGAAAGTTTTGCGAGAAATCAAATAGGAAAAAGTGATAAGGGCGTGAAAGCAGTATGTGACACCCTGTAAAATAGTATACCAGAATGCAAGGAAACAGTAAGGATGATACTCCCTTGTAAACAATGATCAGATTTCAGCAAAACATCATCCATGGATGCCTTAATGTTTTGCAGTACAATCTTATTAGAATTTTTACTGTGTTTTCAATTTGTAACTTGTTTTGTATGACAAAAGTTCATTCAAAGTAGGAGTACTACAAAGTTGGGGTGCATTTCAGTGATGGAAAGGCTGTGAAAGCATGTTTTCAGGGAAGATGGAGTTGCCTAATGAAGACTTGAGGAAGGATAGAACTTACTACATTCCCCAAAGAGAATTAGGTAAGCTGGTCAGAGAGAAAAAGTAGTGTCTTGAAAGGAGAGATGAAATTAAAGATATTGGCAAAGTTGAAACATTCTTTGCAATGTTTGTTTTGTGCCTTTCCTACGGTTTCAAATTACTCCAATACTTTGAATTGAAAATCAACTGTTTACGGCTTAACATGTTAACAAATAAATATGTTTGCTTTCTTAATTTAGATGTTGCCAAAGAGATTCTCTTGGGATGAGACAGCTATGAAGTCTCCCACTCAGAGCTCCCTTCAAAAGAACCTCTGCAGGGAGCACAGTTGGCTAACAACCTTCAGCTGCCCCCTTTTTTGAGGTATGAAGGCCACAGCTACCCTGTGTTGCTGCTGTTGTTCAGTCACTAAGTTGTGTCTGACTCTTTGAGACCCCATGGACTGTGGCACACCAGGCCTCCCTGTCCCTAACGCTCTTCCAGAGCTTGCCCAAGTTCATGTCCATTGAATCGGGGATGCTACCCTGTGCTTCACCCATTCAATGAGTGAATTGCAGCAGGAAGTACTAGAGCCAGAAATTCCTGTTTGACCTGGACCCCATCTTATGTTTTCCCTGATGGTGTAGATGGTAAAGAATATGCCTGCAATACAGGAGACCTGGGTTTGATTCCTGGGTCAGGAAGATCCCCTGGAGAAGGAAATGTCAATCCATTCCAATATTCTTGCCTGATGAATTACATGGACAGAGGAGCCCGGTGGGCTGCAGTCCATGGGGTCGCAAAGAGTCAGACATAACTGAACGGCTAACACTTACTTACTTCTTATTCCCCTCTTATAGGCAAGTGTCAAGAATTTAGCTAAGATATTCCGTGGCATTGCTCCTTTGGCATCCAACATTTTGTTGGGCCAAACAACCTACAGTGACTTTAAACTTACACTGCTGCTGCTAAGTGGCTTCAGTCGTGTCTGACTCTGTGCAACCCCATGGACGGCAGCCCACTAGGCTCCTCTGTCCCTGGGATTCTCCAGGCAAGAACACTGGAGTGGGTTGCCATTTCCTTCTCCAATGCATGAAAGTGAAAAGTGAAAGTGAAGTCATGCCCAACTCTTAGCGACCCCATGGACTGCAGCCTACCAGGCTCCTTCGTCCATGGGATTTTCCAGGCAAGAGTACTGGAGTGGGTTGCCATTGCCTTCTCCAAAACTTACACTATTCCCCTCATAAAAGTTCATGCCCTCAAGAGATCTTGACAGTCATAAGCAAACGTAAACTCCAAATGGATATGAACTTGGGCAAACTTCTGGAGATGATGAGGCACAGAGAGGCCTGATGTGCTGCTGCATATGGGGTGGCAAAGAGTTGGATATGACTGGGAAACAACAATGAAGTTCCAAATATCACTTCACCCAGAGTTCTTGTAATCAAATCTCTCCTGCCTCCCAAAGCCTTCACTTATGTGCCTCTGAGAGCCCATGGAACTTACCAAAATCCCAGCACCTTTTTTTTTTTTTCTGCACCCCTCAGTTTAAGTTCTCTGACCAGTGATTGGACCTGGGCTGCATAGCAGTGGAAGTCCTGAGTTCTAACCATTGAACCACCAGGGAATTCCCTCAGCTACTTTAAGTTGACCATCTGACTCATTAGAAAAGACCCTGATGCTGGGAAAGATAGAAGGCAGAAGGAGAAGGGGATGACAAGACAAGATGGTTGGATGACATCAACCGACTCAATGGACATGAGTTTGAGCAAGCTCTGGGAGATGGTGAAGGACGGGGAAGCCTGGCGTGCTGCAGTCCATGGGAGGCAAAGAGTCAGACATGCCTGAGTGACTGAACAACAAATCCAGCCTTAGGTAGGGAACCCTAGAGCTCTCCAAGCACTCCACCCCGAGGCCCTAATAAAGGTGTGTGCCCCAGGCCCTGCTTCTCTCTACTTGCCTCTCTGCCTTGTACTACGGTGTGGCCCCTTGAGTGGACCAGGTACTTTCACTAGGATCTGTGAATGATAAACTTCACTGCTTCAACTCATTATTTGTACTTTGTCGTTGAACCACGACTCATCATCTAGCACCCTGTACTCCCCTTAATAAGGGTTAATTTGACAAATTCATAATAGCAAGCTGTGCTTACTGGCCTCTCATCTGCCAGCCCCAGACTCTTCAAATCAGAACTGTGCTGTCACTGAGGCTTTTCCTACTTAATCCTACCTTGCCTTAGTTTCCTTCTCAATCCCACCTTTCCTTAGTTTCTCTCCTTAAAGGGACCAGGCTGGCACTGTATTCTGAGGCTCTCCTCATCTATTCCTACTTCTTGTTTTACCTTTCATGGGCCATTCCCTCAATGTATCACTTACACAGCTAATCCCTTCTTGGGCTCTGTTACTCAGAGAACACTGGCATGGTGGGACACCCACAATTTTTAGGTAGTTGGGTCCTCTACCTTTCTTATGGGTATTTGTTAAAGTCATATACTCATTTGTCATTAGAAACCATACCCTTTTTTCTATTTTTAATGCCATTTGTACCTTGACATTTTTTAGATTATTTAATCTTCATACAAATGAAAATGTAATTCATTTATTCATGAGTCAACATATTAGAAATAATAAAAGCTTATTTTTCCCTTTGCTCCCCTTTCTAACGCAACATGAACCAGGAGCAGAGCTAAAAATAATTGAAAATCACTGTATATATTAGCAAAAATTTTTTAAAAACTAGTTTAGAATTATGGAGTTTGTTATATAAGATAAAATCTTCCATTTTCTGAATATCAATAAAAATCTTAGTAATAATATTATTATTTACTTAATATTATTTATTGTTTATTATGTACTATTTTCCATAATCTATATGCTATATTTTCCCATAATTATAAAATAACTATAGATTTATCCTACAAAATTATTATCCTTTATCACAAGTGGAAGAGATTGCTTGCCTAGAAATGCTCCCAATTTTTTTCTTTTACATGATTGCTTTTCCATATATTTATTAAGTAATATCATTCAAATTGTGTCTCTGAGCAATGTTTGCATGTGGTGGCCAAATAATAGGTATTGTGGATAAAACTGGTGTTTTGAAAGATATTTTTTTATTTTCTGAGATAAATTCTTCTGGTAATAAAGTCATGACCTGACATAGTCAGTTACTGATCATGAGCTGAATCTCCCACAGCGAAGTAAGAGCTCTGGCATTGGCAAGTATAGGAAAAGTTGATAAACACTGAAAACAGGAAAAAAAAAAAAAAGAAAACTCAAAAAGAAGAGTTTAAGTGAAAGGATCATAAAAGAATTGCTGATATGATTTTAAAATATGAATTAAATTAAGCAAAAGGCAAACAACTTATTAGCATATGCCTTTACAGTAATTTTGAAAATTTAAAGACATTTTAAACGTATTTAATATTCTATCCTATACACATAGATGAGTAAAGAAATTTGGTGGAAGCGTACATAGGTGTTAGCAAAAAATGTATGATAAAGTTTTACAAAACACAAGAAATCTTTGCGTTAGAGGACTGCAGCTTTTCAAAAAATTCAAAACTACTAGGAGGAGGACAGAAAATTGCCTCAGATTTTAATTATAAATAGATTCCATCCATTCACTATCGTTTTCTGAGTTGTCCTACATACATGGTTTTAATGTTTTCTGTCTTCTGTGCTGCATTTGCTATTAAAATATATTGAACTATTTTTTTTAATTCTATTACAGCATTTTGGTCTATTTCATTTGAAAAGATGGCTCACAAAGGGTGTAACGGACACAATCATTTATGATATTATTCTCTAGGAATTAAGGATGGGGCATGAGGAATATGCTTCCCTAGTATCTACTAAGAATAGCTTCCCTAATAGCTCAGCTGGTAAAGAATCTGCAATGCAGGAGACCCTGGTTCGGTTCCTGATTTGGGAAGATCCCCTGAGGAAGGGATAGGCCATCCACTCCAGTATTCTTGGGCTTCCCTGGTGGCTCACTGGTTAAGAATCCTCTGCCATGTGGGAGACCTGGGTTCGATCCATGGGCTGGGAAGATCCCCTGCAGAAGGGCATGGCAACTCTCTCCAGTATTCTGGTCTGGAGAATTCCATGAACTGTATAGTCCATGGGGTGGCAAAGAGTCAGACATGACTGAGAGACTTTCACATGAGGAATATTTCCATTTCTTACATTTTTTATAACAAACTTACATAAACTTTGTGTTTAGAAAATAATGGAAATTATAGCATCTTGTTCTAAAATATCTGTTCTCAGTATACTTACTGTCTCTTATACACATCTTCACCAAGTTTTACAGTGGAAGAAAAAAAAAAAAAAAGAAAACTCAAAAAGAAGAGTTTAAGTGAAAGGATCATAAAAGAATTGCTGATATGATTTTAAAATATGAATTAAATTAAGCAAAAGGCAAACAACTTATTAGCATATGCCTTTACAGTAATTTTGAAAATTTAAAGACATTTTAAACGTATTTAATATTCTATCCTATACACATAGATGAGTAAAGAAATTTGGTGGAAGCGTACATAGGTGTTAGCAAAAAATGTATGATAAAGTTTTACAAAACACAAGAAATCTTTGCGTTAGAGGACTGCAGCTTTTCAAAAAATTCAAAACTACTAGGAGGAGGACAGAAAATTGCCTCAGATTTTAATTATAAATAGATTCCATCCATTCACTATCGTTTTCTGAGTTGTCCTACATACATGGTTTTAATGTTTTCTGTCTTCTGTGCTGCATTTGCTATTAAAATATATTGAACTATTTTTTTTAATTCTATTACAGCATTTTGGTCTATTTCATTTGAAAAGATGGCTCACAAAGGGTGTAACGGACACAATCATTTATGATATTATTCTCTAGGAATTAAGGATGGGGCATGAGGAATATGCTTCCCTAGTATCTACTAAGAATAGCTTCCCTAATAGCTCAGCTGGTAAAGAATCTGCAATGCAGGAGACCCTGGTTCGGTTCCTGATTTGGGAAGATCCCCTGAGGAAGGGATAGGCCATCCACTCCAGTATTCTTGGGCTTCCCTGGTGGCTCACTGGTTAAGAATCCTCTGCCATGTGGGAGACCTGGGTTCGATCCATGGGCTGGGAAGATCCCCTGCAGAAGGGCATGGCAACTCTCTCCAGTATTCTGGTCTGGAGAATTCCATGAACTGTATAGTCCATGGGGTGGCAAAGAGTCAGACATGACTGAGAGACTTTCACATGAGGAATATTTCCATTTCTTACATTTTTTATAACAAACTTACATAAACTTTGTGTTTAGAAAATAATGGAAATTATAGCATTTTGTTCTAAAATATCTGTTCTCAGTATACTTATATCACTGGTTTTTTGATTCAGTAAATTTTCTAATTTAGTAGTCATATATTAATTTATATATGAAACCTTTACATACAAGATATAAAATTTATAAATAAATATAAACATTTACATATTAAATGAAACTAAGACTTAATACATTCAATTTCTTTTCAAATCCTCATAATTTTACAGATTAGGAAAGTGGCTTAGAAAATCAATTCAATTTCCTTAGTTCATATAAATACTTTGTGATAGAGCCAGGGAAGGCATATTGTCTTTTTATTGAATCTATTAGTCAGACAAAAAGTTTAAATGAATGCATTCAATATACATACTATGGTAGATATTGAGGATCCAACAGTAAACAAGGCAGATGTCTTTGCCTTCACAGCCAACTAGAAGTCTTGAGTAATGTGAGTAATGCATGCATGCTAATTCACTTCAATTGTGTCAGACTCTTTGCGACCCTATGGACTGTACCCAACCAGGTTGCTCTGTCCATGGGATTCTTCAGGCAAGAATACTGGAATGGGTTGCCATGCTCTCCTCTAGGGGATCTTCCCAACCCAGGGATTGAACCTGGGTCTCTTACGTCTCCTGCAGTGGCAGGAAGGTTCTTTACCACTAGTGCTACCTGGGAAGCTCCAATATGAATCAATATGAATAACTGATATTACTCAGTACTGAATTACTCAGTACTATACGAGTCCCTTGGACTGCAAGGAGATCCAACCAGTCCATCCTAAAAGAGACCAGTTCTGGGTGTTCATTGGAAGGACTGATGCTGAGGCTGAAACTCCAATACTTTGGCCACCTCATGCGAAGAGTTGACTCATTGGAAAAGACCCTGATGCTGGGAGGGATTGGGGGCAGGAGAAGAAGGGGATGACAGAGGATGAGATGGCTGGATGGCATCATTGACTCGATGCACATGAATTTGGGTGAACTCCTGGAGTTGGTGATGGGCAGGGAGACCTGGTGTGCTGCGATTCATGGGGTTGCAAAGAGTCAGACACAACTGAGCGACTGAACAGAACTGAACTGACTGATATTGAATAATTCAGAAACATGTAACAAGGGTTCCTGATCTACTTGTAAACATTAAAAAAAAATTCTTTTCTACAGAAGTCTCATTTAGGCTAAAACATAGTTCATTTTTATAGGTTTTTTTTTTTTTTGCAATAGTAAAAGATGTTTATCAGTTTTCAAAATTAATAGCCAGGCAAAAAATGAAAGATAATTACAATTATGAATCATCATGGGAAGATGATTAACCTAACAATAAATAATTGCATATGATTTGGGGGGTCAAGCAAAGTGATATGGTAAGTGGAAATGCATTCACGTGTATGTGTTCATTCACCCAGCCAGTCTATGTCTTTTGGTTGGTACAGTTAATCCATTTACATTTAAGGTAATTATTGATTTTTATGATCCTATTACCATTTTCTTAATTATTTTGGGTTTATTTTCTTTGGTTTTTACCTTCTCTTTGCTTCCTACCTCAAGAAGTTCCTCTAGCATATATTGTAAAGCTGGTTTGGTGGTGCTGGATTCTCTTAACTTTTGTCTGTCTGAAAAGGTTTTGATTTCTCCTTCAAATCTGAAGGAGAGTCTTGCTGGGTAGAGTATTCTTGGCTATAGGTTCTTCCCTTTCATAATTTAAAATATATCATGCCATTCCCTTCTTGTTTGTAGAGTTTCTGTTGATGGAGTTTCTTGTAGAGTTTCTTGCTGATAACCTGATGGGATGTTCCCTTGAGTGTTGTTTGTCATTTTTCCCTTGTTACTTTTAATATTTTATCTTTGTCTTTAATTTTTGTCAGTTTGATTACTATGTGTCTTGGTGTGTTCCTCCTTGGGTTTATCCTGCCTGGGAGTCTCTGTGCTTTCTGGACTTTGTTGATATTTCTTTTCCCATGATAGGGAAGTTTTCAGCTAATATCTTCTCCACAGGAGACCCTCCAACACTAGCAGGTAGTTTTGATTCAGTCTTCTCTGGGGTCACTGCCTCTTTCTCCTGTGTCTTGGTGCATGCAAGATTTTGTTTGTGCCTTCCAAGGGTGGAGTCTCAATATCTCCCAGTTCTATGGAAGTCCTATAATCAAATCCCACAGGCCTTCAAGGTCAGATCCCCTGGGGATTTCCCAATTCCTTTCTGACATGGAGCTCAGAACCTTCACAACAGTGGGAGAACTTATTTGGCATTCTTATTCTCCAATTTGAGGTCTGCCCACTGGGAGGGTATAGGATTTGATTTTATCATGCTTGTGCCCCTTCTACCATCTTGCTGTGGCTTCTTCTTCGTCTTTGGATGTGAGGTATCTTTGGTGGGTTCCAGCATCCTCCTGTCAGTGGTTGTTCAACAGCTAGTTGTGATTTGGGTGCTTTGGTAGGAGGAGAAGAGCACACTCCACCATACTGAACAGGAAGCTATACAGATTTTTTTTTTTTAACTTGAATATCCTATCCTATGCCAGGCAGTAGTTTATACTAATTGGTGGTTGCATGTTGCAAACCATTGTTCTCAGTCATTCAGTTCAGTTAAGTTCAGTTCAGTCACTCAGTCGTGTCTGACTCTTTGTGACCCCAGAGATCACAGCACGACAGGCCTCCCTGTCCATCGCCATCTCCTGGAGTTCACTCAGACTCATGTCCATAGACTTGGTGATGCCATCCAGCCATCTCATCCTCTGTCATACCCTTTTCCTCCTGCCCCCAATCCCTCCCAGCATCAGGATCTTTTCCAATGAGTCAACTCTTCGCATGAGGTGGACAAAGTATTGGAGTTTCAGCTTAAGCATCAGTCCTTCCAATGAACACCCAGGACTGATCTTCTTTAGGATGGACTGGTTGGATCTCCTTGCAGTCCAAGGGGCTCTCAAGAGTCTTCTCCAACACCACAGTTCAAAAGCATCAATTCTTCAGCGCTCAGCTTTCTTCACAGTTCAACTCTCACATCCATACATGACCACAGGAAAAACCATAGCCGTGACTAGACAGACCTTTGCTGACAAAGTAATGTCTCTGCTTTTCAATATGCTATCTAGGTTAGTCATAACTTTTCTTCCAAGGAGTAAGCATCTTTTAATTTCATGGCTGCAATCACCATCAGCAGTGATTTTGGAGCCCCCCAAAATAAAGTCTGACACTGTTTCCCCATCTATTTCCCATGAAGTGATGGGACCGGATGCCATGATCTTCATTTTCTGAATGTTGAGCTTTAAGCCAACTTTTTCACTCTCTTCTTTCACTTTCATCAAGAGAATCTTTAGTTTACATTAAGTATGAAGAAAAATATGTTTAGGAAATCATTTGGCACTTCTGAAGACGCTAAGTAAGGAAATGCTTGAAATTTAGTGAAGTAATTTATTGTTTGAAATGGATATTTACTTCAAAATTGGGCAGGTAAAAGAATATAAAAAGATGGCTGGATGGCATCACTGATTCATTGGACATGAATTTGAGCAAGATCTGGGAGCTGATGATGGACAGAGAAGCCTGCTGTGTTGTAATCAATGGGGTCATAAGAGTCAGACATGACTGAGCAACTGAACTGAAGCTGAAAAGAAGACGAAAGTAAATTCACAGAAATAAATAGCAGTTCTTGATGACTTTGGGATATTGAAGATGGAGAGAAATTTAATATACTTTTATATTTGCAAGTATGACTATAAAAGTTATAATGACAATAGAAAAAGTCATCTGAATTTATAGCAGGGTGGTTGGCTTATGATCATTAGCCACCAGTCTAGTACTATGTGAACATATGTTATATATCAGCATATATAATTATACCAACATATATTAATAACATTTATTTAAATAATATGCATTGAAATTGACGAGAAAAAAGCTCTCATGTCATAAATTCTAAAACTGAGGTAGAGACTACTGATGTGCTCATGGTCATTAAACAGTGAGAGTGGGTTAATAATGATAATATTCTTTTTCATATCAACCTTCTACCATGTAAAATTTGTGAGGGCAGGGACTTTGTCTCATCTAGTACTAGAAGAACACCTGGAACTCAAGCATGCTGCACATGTATGTTAAATGTGTGAGTACATCAGCTCTAGTGAAATGGCAACCCACTCCAGTATTCTTGCCTGGAGAATCCCAGGGACAGAGGAGCCTGGTGGGCTGCCTTCTATGGGGTTGCACAGAGTTGGACATGACTGAAGCGACTTAGCAGCAGCAGCAGTGAATTCCCCCAAACAGTTCACCCAAACACCACACATATTGAACATTTGAACTGCATTAAGGAGGCAGTACATTGTAAGAATACCCTGGTAAACATCAGTTGCTGAGGTTGGTAAGGCAGAATGATTGCCCTCAAGAAGTAAGAACCTAGAGGGGACTTCATTTTACCCCAGCATAATATTATCCTGCTCTGACCTCCCACGCCATTCCTACACTCTCTACTTCTCCCCCTTTATCCTAATCCCTAGAGGACCAAGGAAGAATAGATTTGGTAGGGATTGAAGACTAGATAGCAATCACGTTCCCACTGGAAGCAGAGTTGGCTTTTCTTTTCCATTTCTATAGAACATTCCATTTTATTCCACATTGTCTTTACATGTCAGACTTTTTGGTATACATTGAATTAAATCACTAAAAAATTAAAATGATTCTTCAGAGAATGTGGGAGAGTTTTAAAATCTTCATTTACTTGATGACATCTCTCAATGTCAGTTTTCCCATGAAGCATTTGATCAATTTTCAACACAGGCACAGCATCTACATAGTGTCAAAGACTGTCTCTGTCACAGCTGACATTACAATAGAGCTGTTCATTTCTTATGAAATTATGTTCCTTTTGTGACATAAGCAGAACATAAATAAATGTGTTGGAATAAATTATTTTCATGATTTTAATATGCTCCCTATATTCATGATAAGGGCCATGGTCAAACACATTTTCATTTGATAAACCCACTGAACAGATGATCTATAATTCTTTTGGATGCAAAAATCTAAGTAATATTTAAAAATCATGAGCACCCACTTCAGGATTGATATTGCATAAGGTTACTCTAATTTTCCTGTGAAGTCCAGGTGTTGTAACAATTATGGCTCATTATGTTGTCAAAGGAAGACCTGTATTCAGTAACTATTTCCAACTCAAGACAGCCTGTGCTGATGCCAATAGGCTTTTCAATAACCTGTGACAATCCAGCCTGCAGAGGTTAGAATTTAGCCTCTACACTGTCATCATTTCATCTCAGTTCCTAAATCATCTGGCTTATTTGCAGAGATCACAGATAAATCCCTTGTTCATGTTCATTCTTGACAAGTTCTTCCTCTCAGTTCTCAGTATAATAAACATGATTTTCTAATGATTATCTTCTTCAGATTACTTATGGCTTTCATTTAGCACAGTACATGAAGGCAGAGGAGAAGGCAATCCAAACAGAACATGCAGCTTTTAACTTAGCTTCCATGGAGGGAGCAAGAGGGCTTTCACTTAAAATGCTTCCTTCATCTCCTTGGCTGCACACCTTGTCCTTTTCTGGTCATCTCTTGTGACCTTGTTTACAGAGTGACTCTGGTGCCTGTTCCTCTTCTAGATTATGATCAGCCAGAAACCAGGGAATATTTGCCTGATACTCAGTGATTCATATGTTTCTGATAAAAGCATAATATATATCCTGTTTTAGAAATACAAATAAAATGACTGAATCATTACATTTTTTGATCTGTCATGCAAGAATTTAAATGTAAGATTGTCATTTAAACTTACAAAACTGCTTTGTTTAAAGCTACATTTCTTTTCTCCAATTTGAAAATAAAATGCCATAAAAGCTTAAGAGCAATGGTTCATTGGTTGTTATATAGAGAAATTTTTTTAAAAAAGGAATCAAAAAAGTGTTGAGATTATTTGGATTAAAATTAAGTATATTTGTTGCCAATCTGAAAAAGGGTACTTGAAGAAAGAAAAAGGATGAGTGTTTCCCTTCATTTACTCCTACTCTCTGATGCAAATATTTTATATTTGGATATCTAAAGAGGTCTTGAGTTGATATAACTGAGATGTGAAAAAGTGCATAAAAAGAAAACCATGGTTCTTCAAATGAAATAAGCCACAAAGTCACCATCTTTATCATTAAAACTATTATCACATCGGACTTGAATATGACAGTGATGATGTTAATGAAGGAGAAAGAGATGGAGAAGCAGCAGCTGTACTGTGAACATTACTTTATATCTTGATAATGCCATTTTTTAAAATCAGCTCTTCAGTGGAAATGTTGGGGAACAAACTTTTAAAAAAATCTGTCCCAGCAACTATTGTATAAATATGTATATATATATATGACTCAGATGGTAAAGAATCTACCTGCAATGTGGGAAACCTGGGTTCGATCCCTGGTTGGAAAGATCCCCTAGAGAAGGGAATGGCAACCCACTTCAGTATTCTTGCCTGGAGAGTTCCATGGACAGAGAAGCCTGGTGGGCTACAGTCCATGGTGTCACAGAGAGTTGGACACGACTGAGAGACTCACAATTTCCCTTTTCACTTCATAGTGAATATAAGAATATTTATACATATATATAAACATACTATATACATACAGGCATATACATATAATGTAAGTGTACATATATTATTATATTTAATCCATTTAGATTTTGTAGTGCTTCTGTTTAAAAGACAGTAAGATCCACTTTGGGATAAAAGGTAAATAATACATTTGATTCATTGAATACAACATGCCCAAATGAAAGAAATACCAAAGGGGTAGGTAGCCAAAACCTTTAATGGCAAAATACTCTGAGCACACATAGTTTTCTTTTTCTTGCAACAAGAAATTACATTGTTGATTACCTATCACAATGAGGAGGAAAACTAGGATAATTAAATTAATTTATTTGCTTATAAACTTTAGTGTATTTGATGATGTGTAAGGCTCTAACTAGCTCAATAACCAAATCAGAAATTTTTCAAACAAAAATCATTTTGCATATTTGTAAGTGGCTATGATATCTGTACCAATGAAACAACATCCTTGGTAATAGATAACTCAGTTTTACATAGTTTGTATTTATGCACTCCTATTATCCATGACTGTGGCCTTCTGAATACAGACATATTATGTTCTTACTTAGTTCAAAAATGCTATGAGAACCTAATACTTTGCATAAAATGAGTCTGAAAATATTCTAGATCCTATGTGCATGCTCAGTTGCTCAGTTGTGTCTGACCCAATAGACTGTAATTTTCCAGGTAAGAATACTGGAGTGGGTTGCCAGTTCTTCTTGCAGGGGATCTTCAAAATCCAGGGATCGAACTCATGTCTCCAGCATTGCAGGAGGGTTCCTTACTGTCTGAGCCAACAGGGAACCTTATCAGTGATCAAATGTTTCAGTACTAATGATTTATACTCTTAGTATTTGGTTTTGATCCATATTAAAAGTTGCTGAGGGAACTTCCCTG
Organism: Cephalophus harveyi; assembly: GCA_006410635.1. Classification (NCBI taxonomy): domain Eukaryota; kingdom Metazoa; phylum Chordata; class Mammalia; order Artiodactyla; family Bovidae; genus Cephalophus; species Cephalophus harveyi. The sequence continues at coordinate 97,822 of SJYT01031701.1, forward strand.
GCAGTCCAGTGGTTAAGACCTCGACTTCCAAAGCCAGGGTAGAAGTGTGGATTCAATCTCTGGCTGGAGAGCTTGCATGCACCCTGGCCAAAGATCCTACATGCACCCTGGCCAAAAAAACAAAACATAAAACAGAAGCAAAATTTTAACAAATTCAGTAAAGACTGCAATAATGATCCACACCAAAGACATCCTAAAAAATAAAGTTGCTGGGCTTAGGAGAGGTGATATATTTAACTTTATCAGTCATTCATACTTAACATGAATCAGTTTTTTATTATGCTCTGCCCTGAGAATTATAAATAGGAGATAGGAGAGAGGATAGTTCCAAACAGTTAAGTGTCTGAGATTGGAGGGGAGGCCACCACAGAGGAGGAGAGAATAGGAAACTAACTTTGTTTATTTCACTGCTATTTAATCTGTGCTGTAAAGCAAGGGAGGACACTGATTTACTCTTTAAACTAGGCAAACTGGCATTATGTTCTGAGGCACGTGGACACTATTGACAATGTCTGGTTGACATTTTAGTTCCTTTCTTTGACATTTGTCTTTGTTAGGCTTGAAAAAGGTATCATTATCTTCAATGTTCTTCCCCACCCTCCATCCCTGCCCCCATTCTACAATGCTTAGTGAAATAAAAAAAGATCTATACTTGATCTTTTCTTGACTCCAGTTTCTTCAGGAATAGTACATGTGAATGTACGATTGTTGTGAATGGCGTTAAATTTATAATGTGATTTCTTTATCTATTCATTTGCCAGATAATAGAGAAAGAACTGGTGGAGCTGGGGTCAAATCGACATATACAGAAGATACGTGATTTCAGAACTGGAGACAGCTCCACACACATGGGTTGACTGTCACGGCTACAGAACTGTCATCCCCATCATGCTTAGGCATATTAAATGGCACGACACTTCAGCAGGGCATGTCAATTCACTGAAGAATGATAAAGACTAAGCTGCATGCATGCTAATCTGGAAAGTGTTAGAAAACTGCCTTGTAGCCTATGATTCTAGTTTGAAAAATGACATTGTCCAGCCTGTCGTCATAACAAGAGGAAAGGCTTGTTTACAAAATGGCAAGCTTTAGGTGGAAATTTCTGACTTTTTACTCTTGGTTTTATTATTAGGTAGGAATCAAGACAATGGGATTTAAGGATGCAACATGTAAATCTCGCAAAGAGGTGGAATAAAAATGAGCAACAAGAATATATTTGAGAAACATAACCAGTCTAGAATTCAAGATATCAAGAAACATGATGATTCCAAAATGAAGCAATATAATAGTGAGCAATAAATAACAGAAGTCAGCAGTAGCAAAGCAAATGAAAAACAGAGATGTAAAGGAATCTTACTCTTCTTGATTTTTAGAAGCAAAAACCATTTATTTCTCTCAGGAAAGAAATTAAAATTTTAAAAGCCATAAGTAATATTCATATCTCTTAAACTGAGTTTTTTTTTTTCTTAAAGAGGAAATGGTTGTTTAGTTCTAAGAATTTCATTATCTGATTATAGCTTACGTTGATTTACAGCATTTTCTTGTTTACACAGGTACGGGTTCAAATTAGTTTCAATGGCAAAAATCTAATAGCATTCAGAGATGGAATTTGAACAGATTCAGTGATGGAGGACCAATGGAAAAATAATGGTGCTTCTCCCATATTGGTACAGTGCTGCTTACTATTAAATGTAAAGAATTAGGCAAGTCTACCAAACACATTTTAGAATTGTACATATGATACAGTCAGCTATACTCATTTCTTGAGAGTTATAATGAAAATATACATTATTATACATTATAGTTTCAGGAAATGAGTATAGCTGATCATACTGTGTGTGCAGTGACTTTTGATAGGTCACATTCCCCCAGCAAATTCATGATTTTACGTTTAATGATTTCAATTTATTTTGTAGAGAAACAGTCCATTAAAAAACTGCTATGCTATTTTTTAATTACACATTTTCATTCTTGGTTTTTGAACCAGGTCTTGGCCAGCAAATCAAGTGACTTTGATCAAAGTCTTTGGAAAATGTAATGTTTTAAGGACACGTTTAATTGGATCACAGTTTGAAGTGATAGCAAAGTGAGTTTGCCCTTTGTCATAAGGTACCTAGGAATCCTGATCTATATACCTGATTGCTATTGATTTTTCTAGATTTCATTATAAAATCAATAACTGTTGCACAGGGTAAAATAGTTTACAAGGGTTGCAACATACTGTGGACTTCTGAAAACATACTGAGCTCTGTGAAGCCACCCAGGCAGCCAATTAGGAGAAAACATCTATTAGGTAAAAACAGGGCAGTACCATTGACTGCTATTGATTTTCTTAGCCCTGTGAAAAGACAATCAATTAGATAAAGAAGGCTAATGTTACAGCTGCAATTTAATAACCCCTAAAAAAAGAAGGAGGGCTATTGATTCCTGACATGGAATGTTGAGGCTTATTGAAATATACTGAACTTCACCTGTCTTTTAATCAGGCCTGCAGAGAGGAAAGGAAGCCAGCCTTTCCTGCCTTGTGGTAGAGAATCCCAATTATGAAAGAGCCTTGGTGAGGCCGGACCTAAGAGATGCAAATGAAACAGAACTTTAGAAGAAACACAAGCCCAGATTGAATACGAAATCATGGAAGCTATTGACAGAAACTGTCTTGGTGAAGGTTGTTTCTTTTTCCACACAGAGCTCACCAGAGTACCACCTGTCATTTTCAAAAGCAAAGTCAGTTTTGCCAACCAGCCGTGAATGACAAATAAAGCTTTATATGAAACACAAGGGCATATTATGTGCTATTGTGAGTTCTGCTAAGTGCTAATTTATCTGGCTTGTTCTCTTCAGCAAACACAGGCACAGACACATGAAATAATCCATCTAATTATGTAGCTATTTAGGAGAAAAACAAAGCAAGGTGTTTTTGTGTGTTTCAGAAGGTACATGATACAAGAAAGGTTTTCACAAAACCTAACATGGCTAATGAAAATAAATGAAATGCTGTAAGCTGCGACAATTTTAGAACAAATAAACTTTTGCCAGTTTTGGATTTAGGGAGTCCCAGCTGCTTTTCATAAATACATGAGTACTTTCATTCACTTTTTTTATAGTCCCTAATTGGAAATGGCTAATAGGCCTTGTCCCTTTCAAGTATAAAATCTGGGCTAAAATACCTCATATAGATATTTTCTTTATGCTTTTCTTTTCTATTGCATGTATTTGATCCTTTCTCCCTCATTATATATATGCCTTTTTACCAGCAGACAGCTGCTATTCACAATAATTGCTAGGGCAGTCAATTATACTTTAAATAGACCTACTTGAGGACAAATGGTGGTCCAAATTGTACTGTAGGCATACCATACACAAAGACTATGTCATTTCTAGTATCTGAAATATTCTAAATATTCCTGAGCCATGATATAGTTTATATATCTTAGCATGTCAAAGACATTCCCCCAAATATTTCCTGAATAGCATCCTATTCTGTAAGCCATTACTTAATTACTTAAATTTCTATTTATAAACAGAATATATTGTGCCTCTTGTGTATTTAGATAGCATAAATCTGTGTGGGAGGGAATCTATTTTATTAGTATTTCCTTTTTGTTTAAATCCATGTGAATTCAATATGCAGGTATGCTTCTAGTCATTAACATGGATGTTTAAAATATGTTCTTGAAAGGGTGTATTTTCCTTAGGAATTATACATTTGTAAAAAATGAAAAACTATTGATTTGTATAAAGAGTTACATTTCAGAATGTAATCACAATCACACACACAATCACAATGTGATCACAATCAAATGTGTGTAAAATATATGTCTTTTTACAATCATACTTTACATACATAGAATTTGTATTATAAATACTACTAGAAGTAGGTCACAAGGGAGACCACTGGGCTTCCGTATGTAACAATATAACACTGCAAAACAGTCAACACATTATTCACAGGCAAGGAGACTGCAATCTGTTTTGTATCTAAAATACAATGTTATAGATAAACCACAGTAATGATATTTTCATAATCAAAATTTCTGCTTATGAAACTTTATCTAATTTAAAAATTAAAAATATAATTTATCCTGCCTCTTGGAACATCATACCAAAATGTCATGTATCCTCTCATTGGTTTTCAGTTGCAGAGCAATAGATATAGGTCATTTATTCTCAAAAGTGTATGCTGCTATTGAGTTTATAAAATATATCCTTTTCTCATCAATTTTCTGTATTTGAAGTAAAAATGTCACACCTCCTAGGTATCTTGGATGGATGTGTTCTGAACTGTACTTTGACCTTAAAGGTTGAAGATAGCTCTCCTGCTGTTAGATAAAGCATAAGTGAATATTATATATATATATGTATATATATAATGTAAATAAAATCTAAGTTATAAAAGGGTAAGAATCTATCAAAAGAAGGATAATGAAAGTGCATATTTAAATATCAAGGAATGAGCTTTTTGACAGTTACACCTGTATTAGAAATACTGAAGAAGCATTTAGCTGTCCAACAGGCAATAGAAGAGCCCTTCACTCAGACATCGTCCCTCAATTTTCTAAGACTGCAAAAATAAAAACTTCACTTTACATCCCATGGTGAGAGTAGCAACAAAGTCAAGTAACATTTTCCAAACCTCAAAAAGTGTTGTATGAATGAGGGAATGTAAATGAATTAAAAAGATTTTTGATGGGGATGGTAGAGGACATTGGGCATCCCTGGTGCACTAGTGGTAAAAACCTGCCTGTCAATGGGTAAGAGACATTGGTTCAATCTCTGGATCTGGACGATCCCCTAAAGGAGGGCATGGCAACCCTCTCCAGTATTCTTGCCTGGGAAATCCCTGACAGAGGAGCCTGGCAGGCTACAGCCCATGGGGTCGCAAAAGAGGAGGGCATGACTCAGTAACTAAACAGCAGTTAATGGTACCAGTTCAGTTCAGTTCAGTCGCTCAGTCGTGTCCGACTCTTTGCGACCCCATGAATCACAGCACGCCAGGCCTCCCTGGCGTCTTTTAATTTCATGGCTGCAGTCACTATCTGCAGTGAATTTGGAGCCCCAAAAAATAAAGTCTGACGCTGTTTCCATTGTTTCCCCATCTATTTCCCATGAAATGATGGTATAGTTGCTTAAAAATTTTGAAGGATTTAACTTATGAATGCAAATTTTTAAAAATTCTTTATCCCAGTAGCATAGAGTGATATATATTTTAAAGTGAGAATTTAATAATCATATGCAAATACCCTCCCCTTCTATCCAGAGTGTGTGTGTGTGTATGCCTTGAATGTGCAAAGCGTTGATTGAAATTTGGTTGATTTGAAATGATTATTTTATTTGAAATGGAATGGAATCAACATTTACTGTAAGACTTCCCTGATGGCCCAGGGAAGTCTTAAGAGTCCACCTGCCAATGCAGGCAACACTGGTTGATCCCTGGTCTGAGAAGGTTATGCATACCATGGGGCAACTAAGTCCTTGTTCCACAACTATTAAACCTGTGCCCTAGAGCCTGCAAACCACAGCTTCTGAGCCCACCTGCTGCAACTACTGAAGTCTGTACACTGTAGAGCTGTGCTCTGCAACAAGAGAAGCCACCACAATGAGAAGCTCATGCACTCCAACTTTCTCAGGAAATAGCATCTGCTCACCACAACTAGAGAAACCCCACACACAGCAATGCAGACCCAGTGCAGCCAAAAATAAATTAGTTAATTAAATTAAAAATGTTTAAAAACCTACTGTAAACTTCACCTGGTGGAAGACTTTTGAGCTAGAATTGATTAGACTATTTTAATTCTGCTTTTATTATAGAACTGGGGCAAACGGAGGCAAATCTGTCAACATTTATCTCCCTCTTTGTATGCAAATTGCATGACTAATATGAAAATATGTTTCCATCACAAAAATGATAAGATATAGGATTTAAAATCAATAGATAAGTCTCTTAAAAATGATTAGCATAAGAAATTTAACGATGAATCCTCTCTTTAGGTGTGTTACTTTTACTCAGTTCAGTTCAGTTCAGTCGCTCAGTCGTGTCCGACTCTTTGCGACCCCATGAATCGCAGCACGCCAGGCCTCCCTGTTCATCACCATCTCTCAGAGTTCACTCAGACTCACATCCATCGAGTCAGTGATGCCATCCAGCCATCTCATCCTCGGTCGTCCCCTTCTCCTCCTGCCCCCAATCCCTCCCAGCATCAGAGTCTTTTCCAATGAGTCAACTCTTCGCATGAGGTGGCCAAAGTACTGGACTTTATGGACTGCAGCCTACCAGGCTCCTCCATCCATGGGGTTTTCCAGGCAAGAGTACTGGAATGGGGTGCCATTGCCTTCTCTGTTCAGTTGCTAGTCACGTCTTACTGTTTGCAACCCCATGGACTGCAACATATCAAGCTTCCCTGTCCTTCACTATCTCCCAGAGTTTGCTCAAACTCATGTCCATTTAGTCAGTGATGCCATTCAACCATCTCAACCTCTGTCATCCCCATCTCCTCCTGCCTTCAATCTTTCCCAGCATCAGGGACTTTTCCAATGAATCAGCTCTTTGTATCAGGTGGCCAAAGTATTGAAGAGTCAGCAACAGTCCTTCCAATGAATATTCATGGTTGATTTATTTTGGGATTGACTGGTTTGATTTCCTTGCTGTCCAAGGGACTCTCAAGAATCTCCTCTAGCACCACAATTTGAAAGCTTTAGTTCATTGCTCAGCCTTCTTCATGGTCCAACTCTCACATTGGTATGTGATTACTGGAAAAAACATAGCTTTGACTGGATGGAATTTTGTTGGCAAAGTGATATCTCTGCCTTTAAATACACTGTCTAGGCTTGTCATAGCTTTACTTCCAAGGGGGCTTCCCTGTGTGGCTCAGACAGTAATGAATCTCTCTGCAATGTGGAAGACCTGGGCTCAATCCCTGAGTTGGGAAGATCCCCTAGAGAAGGAAATGGATACCCACCCAAGTATTCTTGCCTGGAGAATCCCATGGGCAGAGGAGCCTGGTTGGGCTACAGTCTATAGGGTAGCAAAAGTCAGACACAATGGAGCACCTAACACTTTGCTTTTAGTTTATTTCCAAGGAGCAAGTGTCTTTTAATTTTGTGGCTATAGTCACTGTCTACAGTGATTTTGAAGCCCAAGAAAATAAAATCTGTCACTGTTTCAATTTCTCCCCCCTGTATTTGTCATGAAGTGATGGGACCAGATGCCATGATCTTAGTTTTTTGAATGTTGAATTTTAAGTCTGCTTTTTCACCCTCCTTTTTTACTTTCAAGAGGCTCTTTAGTTCCTCTTCCCTTTCTGCCATTCGGGTGGTATCACTTGTGTATCTGAAGTTGTTGATGTTTCTCCTGGCAATCTTGATTCTAGCTTGTGATTCATCCCGCTGGTTGGTCTTTACCTGGAGCTTTATGAAAATTTTTTGTTTACTAAGAGAGTTAAGTTGACTAAAATCATGAGAATATTTTTGTGTACCTTCTCACAAGAGTCTTTGTCCATTCTTCTCAAAGTCCAGCCAAACTTTAAGATATTGTAACTTTTCTGTAATGACTATAGTTGATTTTCTGCTTGACTCTAAGATTCATCGCTCCCTAGAATTCACTTCTTTCTTTTCCCTTTCTCTTACTCTAAGGCAAAATCTTATTTGTTGGTTTATTGACTGGCAGCTGGAGGGAGGGATGAAGACAAGGGTCTTTTTTTAAAAAAAAATTTGTACTTTTATATCATCACCATTGTTTATGATTAGAAACACTTGTTTCACAGTTGGATTCTACTTACTGATTGTCTTGTCGAAGAAAAATTGCACTGGATGGAGTTAAAAAGGAAGAAGTCTTATTCAAGACTATTGCAACAGAGGAGAGAGACTGAACTCAACTCCCCTGAGACAAAGGTGGGAGAGATTTTAAGAACTGGAGTGAGCTAGTAAAAAAGTACCAAAGGACATTTAGGGGGAAGGTTGGTCAATGTAATCAGGCCATCTGTGTGTGTTTGCTAATCGATACTTCTTGTTCCTCCCAAGTATACTTTTTGTTTCTCCCATGGAACCTGGGAGATAGGGGCAATATCTTTTTTGATGACTGCATTTCAAAGACATGACTTCCAAGTCCTTA